>LNKV01000023.1:0-425870 GCA_001465935.1 Clarireedia homoeocarpa
AAAAAAAAAAAAAAAAAAAAAAAAAAAAAAAAAAAAAAAAAAAAAAAAAAAAAAAGAGAGAGAGAATTGAGCACCTATTACACCCACCCTTGATCTCTAAATGTACTAAATTATTGAAACTCCCTAGTCTTGATTTTTTTCAATCATCCGAAACTCCATTAGCCATCCATTAGCCATCCATTAGCCATCCATCACAATGCTTCGCGATCTCAACATTCATTTAAACCGGCAAGAAACGAAATAAACCGCGTCTCAGCACCTTTGCCCCTCGCCAAAGCAGCTCTAAACCACACCTCTAAGGTTGTAAACTTACAATGAAAGATTGGAATTTCGTCGGTGCCCCAGCCTGCGCTTCCGCGGCGTGCTACAATGCTGTTCGTGGATGTGGTGAAGTCATCCATTCATTCAACCGTACCCTTGTCTTAGCGTGGTGAGGCCAGTCCCTGTCGAAGGACGACACTTGAAACAGCATCCTTGACGCTGGGGAATTTTCAATGGTGCATGAATTGTGAGCGAAGAGAAGTGAAATAGAATGAGGTTTAACTATGGAAATATGTGACTAGCTTCCCGCGTAGATGATTGAGCAACCTGATTGAGCAACCTGATTGGTGTGACAATCATTTTCCATACTTTTCCGCCAGTAATCAAGTTGGCTCCTGAGGATATGTACAGGATCCCGAAGTTTTGAATCAGTGATAAGCTTTCATCCGAGTCACAGCAGAGAGAGCTTCGCGAGCTGTCTCCCAAGTTTCAACTTGTAGAGGACACAGAGCAAGATGATAATCAGCGTCGGTCAAATAGCTCAAGACTTGCTGTTCGTTACCGGCATCTAAAATGTCTCTCATAAGGAAACAGAATAATACTTTTTCTCGTCCAGCAGGCCCATGCCAGTGGAGATGACGTCGATCTTTCTCAGTCGCAGTCGTCCAAAGCTCTAATGACTTCGGTAGAGGATACTTATCTCTTGATAGCGTACCGAAGGAGGATACTCCATCAACAAGCTGAGATATGCATCTACTCTCAGCGTGGAGAGGGCGAGTCTATGTAGTCAAGGATGTTAGAAATATATCATAGACACAAGTCATCGGTAGCATACCTGTGCAGTTGCTTCTGAGCCAACCATACGGCCAGCCCAATTTGTAGCAGTTCGACTGCATGGAATTGAACTGTGAATACATGATCGGCATGGCGAGGTATCATCGCACTTGAGCTTTCGTTCATGATACGAGGTGCAGGCGACCAAAGTCCGTTTGTTACCACAGCTCTGGGAGTGATGATCTAGGTGACATTTCAAGATATCACTATATAGAAGGAAGATTGGCACTCAGCATCCAGTGATAGCATGGACGATCAAGGGGGCAGATACCTCCGTGCACATCGTCGGCCATAAACGGTACACTCGTGCTGTAGTTCTGGATCATGTGATTTTGGCTGACGAGTGAGGTGGTCTTTACGAATAAAGAGCTTCCCACAACCGGGAAAATCACCCGAGAAAATCATATTTGATACGGTTCGGCGTGGGTTTGTTTGGTGATAGAGTGCGAGATTACTATGAAAGCAGGACTTTGAGGTGCAGAAAGAACGCAAACCACCGAATGAGCTGGTTTCAGGCAGCAAGGCGCGAGGAGGCTCAACGCTTTGGATACGAAGACGAGATGACGATGATTGTGGGTTCTTTGACGCATCGCCGTTCTCGGCATTTTGGAAAGCCTTTGGGGTATCGTAGACGTTGTACACGCATTTGAGGTAGAGTATAACGTAAGGAGCATTATCGAATGGCAGTCAGAGCGAGAAGCAACGAGACAGGGACAAAGAAATCTCCTCTCATACGAGCAAAAGAGAGAGCGGCATGTGGAAGCGGAAGCGGAAGCGAATTTCTTTGTTCCTTGTCCGGAGTTGTTTCCATGTTCCATGTTCGATGTTCGATGTTCCATGGTGCATGTTCCATATTCGATGTTCCATGTTCCATGTTCCCATTTCCCCATACATACAATCGCTACGCCACATATCTGCATCGAGCTAGAGGTTGGAGCTAGTTCTACATACAGTAGCAGCACACAAGCCACATCACGAGTCTTCTCGAACATCTTTTCGAATTTCTCAACGAACAATGCTTGACTTGCCTGACTTGCCTGACGCACCTACGCGACGACGACGGCGCACGATTTAACACTACACCGCCATGCAAACTTCCTTGCTTCTCAGTGTGACCCTTCTGATTCTGACAAGAAGAGTCGTCTTGAATGCAGTTCAAGATTAGTAAGCCCGGAGGGTCTGTCGCAGAATGTGGGATGGAATCATGCTCCGCCAGCTTCTCACCGCGCAATATTTCCGCATTATGACGACTTGGCAAGACGGCACGCTTACAACCCATCAGTCATCGCTGTTAATTCAGCTGGGCGACCGACAGCCCACCTTCAGCCCACCTTCAACCCACCTTCAGCCCACCTTCGTTGGCTGTGAAGCTATTCGGATCCCGCTTCATCATGCATTAATGGCATATTGGAACATTTAGCCGCAGATTTCAAAAGTAGCCTTGAGTATATCTACCATGACCTGGCCTGACCTCTAGTCTTGCATCTCAGGTCCACACACCCCCACTCTATCAGAATCCCCAACAGCCCTCTTCCCTCACGAAATCATTTTATCTTGCTCACAATGAGCAGAATTACCACAGTTGTGTTAGCTGGTGTAAGTTTCTACCTATCTATCGTCTGCGCAACCTCACCTGGGCTGACTCAGCCTTGTAGGCCTCTGGAAATCTTGGCCCTGCAATCCTCGAACGGCTTGTGGAAGCCGGTTCCAAGTCACTGTCCATACCAGACCATCAAGCAACCACACCTTCTCTACATCAGCCAGAGTCCAGTCTGTCGAGTATGACTCCATCGAACCCCTAACCGGTGCTCTTATTGGTCAAGCCGCTGTAGTGTCTACACTTGCCTCGACTGCTTTAGAGAGGCAAATCCACCCTGTCGAAGCCGCCATGTGAAACAATTCATTCCATCCGAGTTCGGTTCCGACACCAAACACGAAAAGACTGGTGCTCTGCCGGCCTTCATACCATCGGTCAAGGTCCTCGATGCTCTTAAGAAACACGCTGCGACGCCGGGCGAATTGACATATATTGCTGTTGTGAATGGTCCATTCCTTGATTGGGGTATAATGTAGGATCTGTTCTGAATGTAAGGGGAAAGAGTATCAGCTAGTTTGATGGCGGTGAGCGTACTTTCAGTACAACCACCCTTCCAAGCATTGGCAAGACTGTGGCTGCTGTTCTCAAACATTCCGAGGAGACGAAAATTCGTGCTGTTTGCGCGCGAAGCACTGCCATCACATCGAAGGAGCTTCTTGCGTTGAGGAAGAAGACCACCGGCGCCTGCGCCTAGACGAAAAATCTTATCTCGCGCGAGGAGCATGCTGCGAAGGCCTGGGACGAGTTACAGCAGCCATAGCAACACCCTGACAAATTTGTGCTATCATTTATCTAGATTTCAATCTGGGGTGAGGGATGCGGATCGCACTTCAAAAAATTGGACAATGAGTAGTTTGGTATTCCACAGCTGAACGAGGTTGAGCTGTTAGAATTGATCAAGAGCTACGCATGAGACGGCTCTTTGATTTGGATGCTTTAGAGCTTTGGTAGCAGAAGAATTTAGATAATATTCTAGGATGTAACTAAGTGGAAGTGAGAGTACGTGCATCCAAATAGCACGTGTAGAAGGAGATCTAGGGGGGTAGTCACTCAGTACTACACCATACCGATCAAAACGAGGGGGGAAAGCAGTCTGATTCTTCTAAATCTAAGTGGGAGCCAGTCCCTTATACACTTCCCTCCCACCCCATGAATAACGGTTGTTTTTTTTTTTCTGCCTCCTGCCACCTAAAAAATAACCTCCATTCATGGGGGCAGAGGGTACTATAAAATATATCCCGCTTAGACTAGTCCGAAAGGAGAGGCGTAGCAAGCCCCCACAACACCTTTTTGTAATCTTACGAGCTTACTTTTGACAAAACCGGAGGTACCTACCTTCGGTTTTCATCCCTTTCTCGGATCCAGAGGGCAATCAACGTCATCATCAACCGACGAAGATGCCCAAAACTACTTACCCTTTTTCGGAATCCGAGATCCGGCCCCCTTCATCATCTCCGTCTATTTTCCGGTCCGTCTGAACACTGATGGTGCTTTCCATGCATCTGCATAAGCTCTGTTCGAGAAGAAATTGCAGAGAAAGACACAGATCGTCAGACAGCTTTGATAGGTATCTTGCCCACTAGCAAACGTTGCGGATTAAAGGCGATGAGCGATTACTACAGTACACTAAAACTTAGCTCACCGACTATTAGAGTCGTCAATATTTACCATTGCCTACCTACCAAGCAATCTCGACTGAGTCAGATTATCTTTCTTAGACCAACTTTCCACATGGTTACATGGATGGTTTTACGCCGTCCAAAGGACGGTGTGAAGTTTGATGACGCCCCACAAAAATAAAACGGCCATAAGTTTGATAAAAGTAATGCCAAGTGTAAGTTACCAGCGAAGAAAACTTTTCAAATACTACTAAGACAAAAAGCCAAAATATAGACGCCTGGCTGCCCGCCCAGATGCATGCATGCAGCCCAAACACCAAACGCCGAAAAAGCCGTGTGCCATGCCAGCCAGGTTTTCTAGCCATAACTCCAAGTTTTCCTGTATCCGGAAGGCAAACCCCTCTATTAACCCATTCTATCCCTGTATGACGCTGTCCATTGCCATCTCACAAAAGCCCCACCTCCTTCTATCTTCTACACATTCCTCCCATACCCTCCATCGCTCTACAACACCCCGACGTCTCCCTCAGCCTCGTCGTCAACATATCATCCAGCGGCTTCAACGCCTCCGCCAGATTCGTCGATGCCGAGCCCTCCAGGACCGACTTCCCGGCTGTCATCAATAACCGCTCCGGTGCCGGCTGCTCTAGATAAGACATGACACGGGCGCGATGCGCGGCGCGAAACATCTGCGGGGATTATGTCAGCGCCTTTTCTCTTTCGGGTGGTTCGGGAGTTGGGTAGAAGTGTAAGAGGATGCGTAGTGTGATCTGATTATTCTGGAAGGGCTGTGCAAGCATACATGCATCTGCATGTGTGTGTATATACATGCATTGACTTGAGGTAGGGGTGCTGGAATGAAAGAGCTAGGGATAAGAACAACATGCGTACCTTTAACTGGTTAACCATTTTCGTAAACTCATCATTAATCTTGCTATCATTTTGGGCTTTCGCTAGCTTGAGGAACGAATGTCGTTTTAGCGCTAAGCAGAGCGCTCTCTGGTTGACTGGAATATAACGGTCCATGTTTTCGTCGCTCAGGTACCGACCAATACCTAGGAACGCGTCGAGAGCTTGGAAGAATAACACGTGGTTCCCGGATAATCCATCGTATCTTACGTATGTGCCATCGACGATCTTGCCCACACCCCAGGCTTGAAACCCTTGCACGTAGCTTAGCCAGACTGAGTGCGATACCTTATTCTTGGTGAGGTTGTCGTAGAAGACGCGGAAGAGGTCTCGGAGACGTAGATTGATGTTTTGGAGGTGCTGAAGGCATGCAGCTTTGTTGTTCTCCTCGAATGTCATCACTGCACGTACCATTTCGTAGTAGATCGGAAACGCCTGTATTACCTTGTTAGCAAACACATGTCACCACCAAGCCCAGAGGTTAACCTACCACCACTTCCAGATCATAAAACATCTGGAAGAACACTTCCTCCGATGTTCTAATCACGTCCGACATGCCGACATTGATGCGGTAAATCCGTTCCCCGCGAGTATTGAAATTCAGCAAAACATTCGACGTGTTGTTTCCAGCATCTGCATCGACGCCAAAGTTGCGTTGCAGATAGGCCCATGGCACATCCAGCTCCGGTGGGAATTCCACGATCTTCTCGAGCTGTGCAACCCGCACTACAGGGATCGTTGCCCACCTACGTAAAATCAGATTAGCACATACTCGGTCGTGCACGGTCGTAGGAATCTTACCGGTAGGCATGTCGGCACACTGCGATACAGCTATACAACCCATTGTAAGCGTCTCGAGGGAGAGCATTCCAGTTCCCCGCCTCCACGGCGGCCAAGATTTCCACAACCTGAGGGATGCTAATGCGCTGGCTCAGCAATCTTCTCATCAGAGAGCGATATTTCGCTCGTCGCTCATTATTGACAGCGTCATCTAAGGACGGGGGAGCTGCAGATAAAAGCGGGATGAGCTCGAAATATATGTCCTGATAAGGACGAAGAGCCGCCGGCCAAGAATCGTGATTTGCATTCGGCGGCCAAGCTCCGGCTCCGTCTTCCTCTACCAACTTGGACATCACCGACGCTACTTCGTGTCGATCACGAGAAATGCGCAGATCACGGTACTTCGATTCATTCACCGTTGCTTCGATCGACGAGTACACCTTTTCTCTGATTTTAAGCGGGGCTTGCATAAGGGGGCGCTTCGTCAATGCCTGAAGCAGATTTGCGCAGACGAAAGCTATGGCCCCCAACAGAAAGATAAGTTCGATAAGGTCGATCATGTTGTATAAAGATCTCTTGGTAGCCTTGGAATTGAATCGTGCAAGTCAGGAGAATAAAAGACAAAGCAGAAAACAGAGCTGGTGTGAGATGATGACGAGGACAAGACGAGGAGAAAGCGCAGATATCACGGAAACTTATAACTTTCTCAAGCCTACGTCCGACGAACTTGTCCCTTCAGCAAAAGTGTGTTGTGAGTGGTTTTCCCCTTGCGGTGGACCGTTCAGGGAACGCAATGGAGTAATCGCTACATTAACTTGGCAGGCACTGAGATGCAGAAGGTGATATAACCTAAACCGGAAGAACCGTTCGCACGGAATTACTGATACAAAGTAATTGACAATGGGCGGAGTGCACCATGCACCAGCCGCTAATCTCCAACGGTGTCTTAGACACGTTCATCTCGTGTATCGCTAGCGCAAGCTGAGCATTTCGAGAATCCGGTGGGCTCCGGCAGCGTCGATCGGCAGAATTCTTACCTGGATCGTTGTCGTCACACTAGGGCTTGGTGATGAATCCAAAATCCTCGTGGCGGTTCCTGATATCGGATAGGGAAATTTCCACGTGATAAGTACGAGGGTAAGCGAATGCTACTTCGGCTATTCCAGGGAGGGATTGCTACCCTATCGTTGTAATGCTTGTGTACCACATCCCACATGGCCGAGTGAGCGCTAGCCCAGATTTGTATAGTCTGTCCCGTTGGACGCAAAAGTGTGGGGTGCTGACGTTGTAGTCGGAATCCTTCGAGAAGAGCGACAAGAATGGGGCTGTCTCCCTAACGGCCTTGTCAACGGCGCTATCTAATAGACTATCATTTAAGCTTTCCGTTTAAAGTTCTGTGTTTGAACCTTGGGATGCCAGATCCGGTATCTAGTAAAACATGTCCAAGCTCTTTCGCTTTGTTCTCATACGAGTTTCTGTAAATTCTAATAGATGTCGATCTTATTCTGATTGAGCAAAGATAGCTTCACCAAGACGACTTGCTCGGGAAGCTTCGGTGCCCAGAAGCGCCGGCTACGCCGGCTTCATGTCTCCGCAGGACGGTGGGTTTCCTAAGATGAGTAGCTATGCAACTATGGGATCAAATTGGATCAAATTAGATCAAACCAAGCACCACTCTTCAGGGTAAGAAAGGAGCCTGCATATACTTGATAGAAATTGTTCACTGTGATTGGGAGCGGTGGTGGATGGATTGCCTTTGCCCAAGTTAACTGGTAAATGTACGAGCAGCTCAAGAACTGTTCCACAATTCCTTCAAGCCATGTTCATTCTAGAATTGAAATGGCTTGGCATATCTCTTGGGAAAGTAGCCTAATCCTACGCCCTCTTAGAGAAATGATACTGCAGATCTCCTTGTCCGGCTTGCGATACTTTTTTTAAAAGTACCGTTGGTGGAATTGCTGAGAATTACCCACTTGAAACTTCCCAACGGCTCGGTACGTGCCGAACACGCAATTGGTGTACTCCCTTGCGAGAAAGCAATTTCGAGCAGCTTACTTTCCCTCCCATAAATAAGTTATTTGGTTGGTTTCACCATGGGGGGAGCCAGGATACAAAACAGGGTTTAATCAGTTAGAATGAACCTTTTTTGCATGAAGAATAGCTTAGGAGCGAAACGAATTATTACCTTATTTGCCACAATATGGCAGACTAAAAGGTTTATACTTTTTGAATATAGTTGCCAATTGTTATATTTAGTGGTTTATATACACTGTAAAGGCTGCATTACGACCCCGATGAAGAGGCACAATACGATACAGAGCGATCGATATAGGTCCAAGTTAATCCTTAGAATATTAAGCTACAGGAGGTGGGCATTAGTCTTTATACTTGGTGGTTAGGATAAATGCTATCCCTCCCCCTAAACAAAGGTTAAAATTAAGACACAGAAAAAAATAACCTGTAATAAGAAAGAGGTAGTGGCTACCGCTCCACGGACCAAGTTCTAGACAATTGTAATCTTATAATACGGACAATGTGCTTTGATATCTGATTGGACACAAAATATAAAGTACAAGAACAGAGACTACAATTATTTATCCAAACCAATAAGTATAGCATTTAGTGGTTTCTAGTGAGCGTACAAAGAACAAATGAATCCAGCCTATGTGTATGATTCGGGGCGAATTGGTGCATAAATTGTACACATCGTCATATTGCCCTCTCTTTTGTTGCTCGAGGACGAGCTCTTTCGAAGAAACCTACCATATTAATAAAAAGGAAAGCCGGACAACCTCCATTTACCACCTCTGATTGGTCCATAAAAATTTGTAGTCGCATGACTTCCGCACGTCTGATTCGGCGAGGTCCCTAACCAGGATCAGATGTGTGTACACTTAACCACACTTCTGTAAGGAGCGACAGCGAGTTACCCTCTGAGCAGAACAAGGAGTCTGAAACGACCTGCGACAGCTCGTAATATAGGCACGACTAAACAAAAGAAACAAAACCCTTCGTACGAATCAGCTGCGCAGCTAATGCTCATCGACCGATTCTTCTACATCAAGTGCGTTCAGATTTATCAGATCGGAAGTTTGCGGGCGCACAAAGGACTGATTCAAGCAAGCTGCGGAGGCCGTTGAGTCGTAGGCAATGGTATTGACGGGTTAGTACGATTGAACTGAGAGCTGCCACCGAAGCATTGTACTGTACGAATTCCTTGTAGTTAGTTTCCTCAGGCTAAGTCGTCAAGGTGCCTAACAATAGTCTGGCTCAAGCCGGGCCGAAATGCACTGATTTTTTTATGAATCCTAATTCTTCCTATCTGCTTTGTGCAAAAATTAAACCGGGTTATACAGCGGGTTGTCTATACTTTGAGAGATTGTAAGAGGTAGTCAAGGGGAGATTGATTAAGAAGAGGCAGAACCTGGGCTTTTATATGCGATTCAAAATTCAGGAAGATATGGAATTTGAAAGTATCTTCTGATTCGTCCCCTATGGCTGGACCATCGATAGTTAGCTTCGCTTTTATAGTCAGGTGTCGAATCGCTGTACTGAGCCATTTAACTTACTAGGATCTGGGAGCTTCGGCCGAGAAGTGGAACAAAGGGAGAGGGGCACGAAGATGGTCAATATCTGCCGCAAACAGATAGTTTGCGGGCCGCAGGTTGTCGATCACGGCCGCCCAGCAAGTAAGTCCCTGATACGGAGTACATAGCTAAATGGCCATATAGTCGATACTGACGTAGGACGTACGAATCAGAAAGATGAGGTAGGCGATTCGTGACGGACCGCTACGTAGTCGAAGTCGGTTGATTCGTTTGATCGGGTGTGTCGAGACAGAACAGACGGATGCCGAATCGCTGTACGAACCGTATTCGGAGAGTTTGAACACTGATGCTCAGATGCCGCCCCGCCAAAGACTTGAGGGCTGCATCTGGTCTTTAATATGCTCACTTCCAGCCAGCACTGTAGAGCATTGCAGACGACTGAGTTGAAGTTCGAAGGCATAGCGGCCCCTTCCTGTGATCGCCTCTCCAGCGGGTTGGGCGTATTCCGGTCAAGATCGCAGTAGAATGGCCACACTAAGGACCGAGTTGCCTGTGCCCAATCCAGAGTTACAGAGGACTAATTACCTCCAGGTAAGAGCTTACGCCCTCCAGTACCTCTCTAAATGCTTAATATAATGTAATAGCTGCGTTCCTGGCCCCGAGGAAGGGACACAGTACAGCAAAGGGCGAAATAGGTTCAAGCTGATCCTTAGAATATTAAGCTACAGAAAGAAGAATCTGTCTACTGATGGGCAGTAGTAGGCCTCTTATATAGCCGTTGGTTGCTCCTAGCGAGCGTACCAAGAATGGGCAAGTGGATCCGGCCTATGTATACGATTCAGGGCAACTTGGTGCACAACCTGTACAAACTGTTACATTTATTATTGCCACTCATATCTGAGAAGCCTACTCTAATTGCTCCAATTAGAGGCTTTACTGCTACCTATTTGAACCGTTTTTAAGGATTTATTATCAAAATTGCTAGAGCTACTTAGTATATCTAATAGAGAAAAAGCTATTAAGACTATCTGATCTGATTATATGAAGATCAAAATTGCTCTCGATTTAATTAGATTCGAGCCAGATATGGTAATATCCTTAAACAGATTTAGTTAGCTAGAAATATTAGATCAATACTTTAAAAATATTGTATGTACAGCCGATGTAACATCTTCTGGCGGACCATCATTATTCCGGGCAGGCATACACGGCAGCTGCATATCCGCAATACTGCGTTCTCACCAAAAGTTAAGGTGGGGAGGCGCTAGTTGTCAAAGCGACCTAGCTGAAGCATACACTGTCGGCGCATATACGTGAGAGACAGATTGAACCGGCACTCAGCTGTACGAAGGGTATACAGGTAGCACTATAATTCTATAGCTTACACAATTTAGACGACTTATACATTTACAACTGACCTATGGACGTCTGCTCACGTGATGACCTAAGCATTCGATCCTAGGGACGTACCGACAACTAATCTAACTTGAAAGAGGTAGAGTTGGAAAAGCAACTTGGTCGATAGACAACTGTAACCCCTGTTCTTGTAGCTTTAGCATACAGAACATTGTCGGCGCTATATGATTAGTCAAAATTCAGAGTGGGGAATAAGGAGGAGAACAATTGTTGATCCGTGAGACCGTGAGACCAAGTATACCCTCCCCACCCGGAAGCAAAGGTTATATTATTAGGTGGCAGGAAGCCGAAAAGATTAACCTTGATTTAGGGGGGGGAGAGTATAAGACCCTGCGTCCGACGTATCTGAGATACAAATTTCGGAAAACATACGACCCTGCGCCGACGTATCTGAGATGCAAATTTCACATTGGGAGGAAAGTATAAGACCCTGCGTTCGACGTATCTGAGATGCAAATTTCGCATTGGGAGGAAAGCATAAGACCCTGCGTCCGACGTATCTGAGATGCACATATCGCATTGGGAGGAAAGCATAAGACCCCGTATCTGAGATGCACATATCGCATTGGGAGGAAAGCATAAGGCCCTGCGTCCGACGTATCTGAGATGCACATATCGCATTTGGAGGAAAGCATAAGACCCTGCGTCCGACGTATCCAGGATACAACTTTCCCAGCCAAGACCCCTTTGTTTGCATTCTAGTTACTTCAGTAGCAAAATCCCATCTTGGTTATGGGAAGAGAAGAGTAAGTGCGCCATATGCATGCCTCCAACGTATACGACGCTAAGCACCGACTACCTGCATGGAAGTAATCTGCTAACTGTTTGACTTGGCTCCAATAGCATGAAACAATAGTATAATAGTTAATAAGATCCCGCGTTGTGTGACCCGGGGTTCACTTGCTGACTATCGTATATGCGCACGCTATTGGATTACCAACAGTCTAGGCCCAACAGCCGTATACAAATTTATGAC
Organism: Clarireedia homoeocarpa; assembly: GCA_001465935.1. Lineage (NCBI taxonomy): Eukaryota > Fungi > Ascomycota > Leotiomycetes > Helotiales > Rutstroemiaceae > Clarireedia > Clarireedia homoeocarpa. The sequence continues at coordinate 11,941 of LNKV01000023.1, forward strand.
ACGTCTTTTCCGGATATTGCGCAACCAAGACCCTGCTCATCCTCTTTCGTCCATGTAACATCAGCTGACGGTAACATCGACTGCAGTAGTGTGGTCCCCTTATCTTCCTCGGGATCGGGGGATATGCAGGGTCCACATGAGCACAGACGACCCTTTTTTGGATGCCTGATGCTTGTATACGAAAGTTGCACTTGAGGCTCTTGGTTGAGTACGTGTCCGACCACGATACTGAATTGTTAACTCGTGTGGTAAGATACTTTCAAGACTGTGTCTCACGAAAGATGAGGCAAATCTCACGGAATGAAATTCAACACATTGCTGGATAGTGTATCGAAGAAGTTGTTCAGATGTGTGAAAATGGAGGCGGTCTGGCCTTCCTCTAATTATCTCTATAGTATATGCAAATGCAGGATATCACTCAATCGCTAAGATACATAAATAAAAGTGCTTGAAAGTAGCAGTAACAACACCGAACGCCTAGACCATCTCCCGCCTGCTCATGGCTTCCTTGCAATTGTGATCGTGTACTTCTGATGTATACCTTCCTCTGAGGCGAGATTCTGAAGACACTCCCTGGTCAATCTTTCCAACTTTTCACCAACAATGCCATGAGCTCCCAGCATTTTCCGCAACAGCTCGGGATATTGTGGGATCAATTTAGCCTGCACATATCTTCCCATCGCCTGGCTAGCGGGGGTCTTGGCTGATGGAACAAATGAGAACTCAAACGTCTGAACATGAATGACCTCCAACCCAGCATCTTTCATGAGCGATGCAGCATTAGAGCCAGCGCGTGTTGAAAGTCCTGATTTCTCAGCCCCTGAGACAACAGTTTTGTGCCATTCCCAATTGTCGCTCAGACACTCGGAGGTGCCAGCGCGATAGAACTTCCAATCTAGGTCTTGATGCTCGATAATACCACCAGACTTTAATGCGTGAGAAGCGGTAGAAAAGTAGCGAGCCCAGTCATTAATACCCAAGAAAAGCATACGACCAAATATGTAATCAAGCCCGCCAGGAGTGAAGATCTCACGGCCCATGACATCGCTACGAGGCTTGGTGTAGTCGACATCTAAAGCATTGCCTTGAGCCCATGTGACGTTTGCAGGTGCCATTTGCTCTGCAGTCTCCGGAACAGGTGACAAATCTAGCCCATAGACCTTGGCGAATGGAAATATTGCCGCAATCTGAATAGTTGCAACACCCGTGCCGCATCCTACATCGACAGCCTTTGCTATCCTGCTCATCTTATTGACAGGGGCCAAGAGAGGGAAGCCTCCGATCATCTCAACAATGGCAGCAGCTTGAGCATCAAGGCGATCTTGTTCAATGGCACTGCGGCACTAGTGAGTGATGGGTTGCATAGGGGCTGAAAGTGAAACCTACTCGTTGGGAAGGACGTAAGCTGCAGAGGTATCATGGTACCGGCGTTGACTGGTGGTAGAAGCGATTGCTGCCATTTTGAAATAGTTTGTGCTTATCGAGGAAGGATGGAAAATGTAATGTGGTCTGGAACGAGCTTATTTCAACGAGGTGTGAACGAGGTGTGAATGAGATGTGAACAAGATGTGAACAAGATGTGAACAAGATGTGATAGCTGTTCTGGATCTGGGAGAAAGCAGCGCATATAAAGTATCTTGCTCGACATATTATATTCCAATCTTCGCTGGCGTTTGCATAACAGCTGGCTCATTCCGACTCTCGGAATGAAGGGCTTGGGCACCAAGGACGCCGTCCGAGGCCACAAACCCTTGCTCCACCCCCTCGGCTGCCCTGCAGCAGTATGCTGTGGGGTAGCATACCACCGTGTGGAGGTGAACTTAGAGATAGAGCTGAAGCTTAAGGTGGAGCTGGTGCGGATAAGGCGTCGACAAGGGAGAGAATCAACCTCCAATCGAGGAGGTCAATCCGACGAGGAGAGGAGAGGAGAGATCCATCCACCAGTAGACGGTTTCGAAGGTCTGGCTATCCAGCAGAAGCTGCAGGGTAAGATTTTAGCATACGGTATAAGCCAAAGCGGGTAATTGGGAATGGCACGGACATAAGGCACGCACACGGATAGTATCGAGAAGTTAAAAACGCCATGAAGATATATGCGAAATTTTGCAGCTATTGCAATGTATTGATCTGTGCCAATGGTATGGAAAGTTCCACCCGTTCGTGGAGAACAATTTAGCGACCTACGAGTTCGACACCTCAGGCATTCTTACATAATTATACGGGTTTCACAGTAGCGAGCCGTTGCTTCCTTACGCCCACCTCATGTCATCCATTTCTCGTCACATGGCATCCATTCTCGTCACATGTTATCTATTCCCACCACATCTCATCCATTCCTATCACGTATCATTCATTGGACGGGGAAGTTCACCACGTACCAGATAGGGCACCGCCATTTGAGAGTACACAGCTGTCAATGACCCTCTTGCTCTCAACATGGCTTGTTGACGTACAAGTAATTAATCTCGTGCGGTCAAGAAGCACGGTGGCGCTCTTGACGTGAATGCCTTCAAGATGGGAGAGCTGAGATATATAGGTAGCTTAGGTTTCCCGCCTAACTAGAATAATAGGAACAATTCAACCAACAACCTCGTATGCTTATATCTGATACCGTGGCACCAAGAACCGAAGGAAGTCTGAACCAAGACTTGTGCATGTAATTCAGGATTTTCCAGCAAGATGAAGTGCACAGTCATTGTTGTGTGCCTTCTCTCAATAATTGGGCTTCCCATCGACGCTACACCCACAAAGGACTGTGATCCCCACGAGCATCGTGATCGCACGCAAGCAGATGCGTCAAAACAGATTAAGACATGGCAGAATGAGTATAATTATTATGTGTATGAGATGCTCAAAACTCATAAGAAGGGATGCACGTTGGAGAATATGCTTCAACGCCAGGAATGGTAACGTTGTCCAGCTTGCTTTCCAACCCTGTGTAAATCTAATTTACGAATAGGGGATCAATGTCTCCTCAATCACGCAAAGAGTATATCCGAGCTGTCAAATGTTTGCAGGCCAAACCACCTCGAAGCAGCAAGCAAGAAGTGCCAGGGGCCAGGACCCGCTATGATGATTTTAGTGCCCAGCACATAAAAGCCAGCCCTTCTGTGCATTTCAGCGTAAGTTTTGTCCCAGCTCCAGTCCCGTCCCACCTACCATCGAAGATGAACCTAACTCCCTCTTAGGGTCTCTTCTTCCACTTTCACCGATACCTTCTATATACTTATGAGAAAGCCCTCCGCGACGAATGTGGCTATAATGGCGCACAACCCTACTGGGACTGGACTCTCTCCTGGGAAGACCCACGTAAATCAACTGTTTTCGACGGCTCACCAACATCCATGGGTAGTAACGGAGCGGTGGTCTCTCACAATAGCACAACCATCTCCGCATTCGGTATAACCCTCTCCATTCCTCCAGCAACAGGAGGTGGTTGTATATCTGGTCCGTTTTCAGACTACACCGTAAACCTTGGTCCAGTAGCATTCACCCCCTACGGACCGAATAACGGTCTTGGATATAACCCCCGGTGTTTATCGCGAGATTTGTCACCCAATTGGACGAATAATACGAAGCCAACAGATATTGTAACGTTGGTGAATGGCTGTACGGATCTCGGATGTTTCGACCGGCACTTAGAAGCTCTAGACGGCGTGCATGCGGGCGGCCATTTTGGAATGGGTGGATTGGGCTTGGATGCCTATTCTAGTACTGGCGATCCGGCATTTTGGCTGCACCACGCGATGGTTGATAAGGTGTGGAGTTTGTGGCAGGGTATAGACCCGGAGAACAGAGTTGGAATGGTATATGGAACAGGGACAGCATTCAACGGTAAGACTTCGGAATTGTTTGCTCTAGCCTGTTCCCTCGTCAGGGCGGGTGACGCGAGAGGTCTTGAAAAACGAATAATGCTGATAAATCAAATAGTTCCACCCAGTCCAGATGTTACCTGGAATACAACCATTGATTATGGGGTTTTGGCGTCATCTCAGAAGGTGGGAGATCTGGTTTCGACGATTAGCGGCCCATTTTGTTACACTTATGTCTGAGAAACCGTTTTCTCTTCGTGCGCTCCGGTACCTGAGTAATCCTTCATTTAAAAGTGTCTTGCAGCTCGAGTATGGAGCTAGTGAAGCACGATGTTGAATAATATAATAACATAATACTGCAACATGTCAGCATTTCTTCATGGAAAATCATTGGAAATATGATAATAAACACCTGAAATGGTTTCTCAAATCGAGACTGTGAATACTGTAAACATGCTCACAAGTCCAGATAATGACTGCCGCTCACAGAGTACAGAAATAAAAACATAAAAGCTCCTCCGTCAACTGCTGCTGTATGATGTTGAAGGACGGCACCTCCAAGGGTCACTTCCGCCAACATGCCTTAAATGTAAGGAGAAGAGAAGCAAGAACAAAAAGACTAATCAGAAGGGGTAAACTATTGATCGGAGCAGAGACAGGGCGTCAATGGGTTGAAGAAGAATCAACAACACATTCTCCTCATTTTTCACGAGGCAGGACAAAAGACTAGTCAAAATTCGCAAGAATGGAAACGCTTTTCTGAAATGTTCATCTATAACGGCCAATTCTCTTCTCCTTGAGTACGGCCCGTCCTATAACTTGAGATGGAGGATATCGAGTTCTCACTTCTCACAGAACTCACGTGACATTTCTCGGAGGTCTCCGACCACAATTGGAACCAAGCAATGTCAAGTAACCACATCTCTGTGTGCATCTTGAAAGGTAGGCTACCTACGGAGGGTCTGGAATATAGATGACGGAGACAGAAGGACAAGCTGGGTAGGATGTGGATGTGTATGTTGTCCTGTGAAAGATAAAATGCGTCGGTTGGAAGTAACAAACATCTTAAAGCATGAATAGATTCGACAGGCCAAAGGGTGGGGATAGTGAATATGCGCGGCGAATGGTTGGCGATCCTCGCTGTTTCGCATGGGAATCACGTGGACTCAATTGGTGCATCTGAGAGATTCACTTACATGCTTACTAATAACACTTGCTGGGGGGGTTGCCTGTGAGAGGACTGTGGACTTTCTGCAATGTAATGTTAACGTATCGGCGGGTAACTTCTTCTCTTCATGATTGTGGTGCCGCTCTCTTTCAATTCATCGAACCGCTGTCAGACTTTGGTACGAAAACTGGCTCGTCCACTGCCAATGAGAAAGTATGTTGGAACACCCAGCCGAACATAATCATCAATATACCAGTAGGTCTTCCACCTAGAAGAATTCACAAATCGTATATACCAAAACCCGAATTGTGTCATGAGCTTTTTTTGCATTTTTGCATTCAGTAAGGTCATCTATGTGACAAAAAAATGCAGCCACTTGCCCATCCCTAATGCAAATTGAACACCCCACAGAAAAACACCGAATGTTTCCGTTTACCGATTGCTCTTTGCGACACGCTCCAACTCATCCTTCTTCTTGATGGCGTAGGAGTTGCTGCTTCCCTTAGCAGCGTTGATCAATTCTTCAGCCAAGCACTCAGCAATCGACTTAACGTTTCTGAATGAAGCTTCACGGGCACCGATAGTGAGAAGAGCGATGGCTTGGTTGACACGGCGTAGAGGGGAGACATCGACGGCTTGACGACGGACAGTACCAGCAGATCCGATACGGGTGCTGTCTTCGCGAGGACCACAGTTAACGATAGCGTCAACAGCGACTTGGATTGGGTTTTGGTCGGTCATGATGTGGATCTAGAGAAAATACTCGTTAGAGCAGTGAAGTATGAAAAGAATGCGTTTTCAACATACGATCTCGAAGGCGTGTGCAACTATGCGAACAGCCATGAGCTTCTTTCCGTTGTTACGACCGTTCATCATCAAAGAGTTGGTGAGACGCTCAATGATTGGGCATTGTGCCTTTCTGAATCTCTTTTGCGCATATCGGCCGGCGGAATGGGAGATGTAGACTGGCGCTCTGATTTGGATATAGTCGCTGTAGAAGATTTTCGTGTTAGCCCAGATATTCCTTCCGCAGAACTGCCTCTCGTCCCAAAAAGAAGGTATCGAATGTCCTCAATCGTATCATGGTATGTATCGTATCGCATTGGGAGATCTTACGTCAAAGAGATATCACGGATCTCAACATCCTCGTAACTCCATTTGTTGAAGAGCTAAAAGTCATCATCATCAGCCTCAATGTTCCTCCAACTCCAGATTGTCCGATTTGGCAGAATTGAATTCGTACCTTAATGCTTCCGATTTCTTCCACAACCTCCTTTGGCAGAACTTGGTAGCCAGAGACGGCCTCGACTTCGACTTCTCCGTCAGACATGATGGCGATGGCTGACTATTTGAAGTTGGCGGTGATGGTTGAATTTACAAGTTGTCGACGTCGTGGGATCTCGAATGAGTTCGGCTTTCCACTCGAATATTTTGCGATACACTAACCTAACCTCAATTGGATTCTGAAAGGGTTTATGTGGGCGACAGCCCTCGTTTATTTCTGGTGTAGTTGCCCTACACATGAGGCATCACACGGAGCCACATTGAGCCACATTGAGCCACATTTTTGCCCGAACGCCGTCATGACTTGCTTAGGGCCTAATACTTACATAATCTTTCTTGGAGCGACACAATCGCTGTCGCAAGTGTTATTTTCGACGTTGCTTTTCATTTTGCGCCGGTTTGTTACGTGTTCTTCCTGTACTGCCAAATGCCTCTCATCTACATTGATACTCGCCCACTGTACGGAAGCATGAGCGTGAAGCCACGCATGTAGTTCTCGTTGTTAGCTGTTCGCACTTCTTACAAGTTCGTAGGGTTCCGATTCCTACATGGTAGAACTTCTCTGACTACCAACTGTCACAACTGTTTCCGAGCACGCGGCGCAATAAGTTCGCAACGACGTTGAAGCTTCGATGGTTATTCTTGGGAGGACTGTCACACTGCTGTGCTTTCGTTTATCTATTTCATATGTCCCCCTCAGTAGACAGCAGCCTGAATCTAGCAGGAGTATGTGTCACTAGATATCTGCTTGCTTGAGAAAAATAGCATCACGACCAGTACCCACTACGCAGCATTCAGTCCAGTCATGGCAGATGTTACTCCTGGCGAATCCACGGACATGATTCTTGATATACATAGTCTGCATTGTCCCCAGGTGCCTAATTGACTCAAGTTCTAGAGTATCCCAAAGGCCTCGCAAAAGTCTCGCTCTTGTTTGATTTTCAAATACAATTTCAACCACTCGCCTGTAGCATCAACTGGAGCTTGAGTACGGTATTTAGCAGGGCGAGGTCTCGCTTGTATTCACATTCAATGGACAAGCAATATCATTGACTAGCTAAGCATGACGATGCACAACTACCTACAGATGATCAAGGGCTTGAAGGGGCTTGAAGGGGCTTCCAGTCTGCCGACACGTATGTTTCCACTTCGAGCTCGAACAAAGCTCCTGATTCTGCGTGTGGCGTAGAAAGAGAGGAGCAGCATATTCAAGAACTTGTCCATGTCAACAATATAACAGCTTAACGACGTCTTGAAATGGAAAGATGGCCGGGCAAAAGGACAATTGAGGAAAAATATAATGTTCCACTCAGCTATCCCAAATATTTCCAAATTGAATATCCAAATTCCAATTTCATAAATTCATAAAAAGCCCTCCTCGTCCAAACGAGTGACAGTAAAACCAACCCCAACCACACATCAATTGATATCCCATACCCTAACCCATACCATACCATACCCTACGCCATCCCATCCCATCCCATCCCATCCCATCCCATCCCATCCCATCCCATCCCATCTCATCCCATCCCATCCCATCCCATCCTATCCCATCCCACCACATCCCCTTTCTTCCCCCAGACCCCGACATATGTCATCCCCAGCCCAACTCGCTCGCCCGTCCGATGACTTTCCTAACAGCAACATTCCAAACACTCGAAACATGCCAATCCAGCGCAAATCCCGCAGCATATCCCGCCCTTGTCGCCACCACGTATATGCATTTTATCATCTGCAACGGACTCGGAGCTCGCCGTACGAGAGAGGCTCATGGGGGCTTTCTTGGCCTTTGTGTGGTTTGGTTAGCTTTGGAAGGAGGGATGGAGAAGAAGGAAGTGAAGGAGAGGAAGTCGGAGATGGTGGAAAAGAAAAGAAGGAAAAAAAAAACATACTGGTTCTTCATATTCAAAATCCCAACTAGGTTTTGGATTGGCTTCTTGTCGCGACATGGCGTGTGTAGCAGGTGGTTGACGGATAAGCGCTGGGTGAAGAGTAGTGCGAGGATTGGTTTCAGTTCGATTGATCATGTTTACTTCTTCTTTGCTGCTTCGGGACTTTGAGAATGACACGAATATTGGAGATGGGGGAGGAGGAGGAGGAGACGACAGGAGGGCAAGTGAAGTGAGGTATAGTATAGGTATGTAAGCAGTCCAAACCTGATTTATATAGCCCTGCGCCTGCCACTTAGCTGTTGGGGATTTGTTCGTATGACTTTATGTGTACAGTAGCCGGTGAGATCTTACTGTACTTGGATAGTTATCACTTGGCAGCCTTATCCTCGTGAACGCAGTCTCAGGAACATGCACGGCTTTAATTCGGGATCTGAATGGCCGGGTCTGAAGTTGTATAGATGCGTGGGATGTGGGTGGGCATGAAGGTGGTCGGATGGATGTTTACTTCATAGGAGGGGACGAGGGCGAGGGGCGAGGAGGGAAGGAGGGGAATGCTTGGGTGAAGTGTGGGGTGAAGCTGACGAGGTGACTGGGAAGGTTTGACATGCACTGTGAGGCGGGGGTTTCGCTATTCTCAGAGCTAACCTTAGATAGTTCTAGCGTAATTAATTGAACACGGCCGAGGTAGAACTCATGGTCTTTTGTTGTATATATTCCACCAAGTCTTTGAAAGAATGCTCATCGTCGTCCATGTAAAGCTCTTTGGATAATATTACAAATGAAACCCGCTCGGTCGGCACCTTTGTTGTGCCGAAATACAGTAGCCGTTTCCTGGTCGGCTTGCAAGCAACACCATCCTCCTCCGAAACTTAAAAAATGGGTTGTCGTCGTCATCGTCATCATGCCCTGCCCCGCTCTTCCTGAGAGAAATATCCGACCCCTCACATCTCAATCACGAATATGCTATGCGCCGAACTCGCCGTTCGCATGGTTGGTATTTTGAAAGCATGAAACAAAGCATGGACAAAGTCGAGTCTGCGATAATCATTCCCTGACGAGCATCTCCGGGGCCCAGGCGGTCAAATAAGGCCCCTTATCGCTGACGCTCAATGGGGCCTTATTTGATAGCCTGAGGCACTCTTCGAGCTCGTCTTGCTAGAGACTTATTATATACTCTTTTTTTAAAAGTATTTCTAAATACTGAATTAATTTAAAATTAGTTAGAGTTGTAATTGTGACGATACGCTGTGGGAATTAGATCATACCATTCTTAGAATCAACAACTAGAGAACTAAAAGGGTCGAAGGGCCTTAAGGGCTTATATACACGTAGTGGTCACATGAGTCACGTGCTAAAGGCACGTGCACGCTAGGCATGCTTAAAGGTCTGCCCCACTACTAAGGGTGGTATCCCGGAATATCAGGTGATCCGGTAAGTGTAATGTGTCTTTATCACTGATCCTCGTAGCTTATAATGTACGGATCGTCACAAATATAAGAAGTTTTAATATAAAAAAAAGAAGTTATATTAAAAATTTAAAAAATATTAATAAAAATATTAAAGTTTTATATATAAATATAATAAACTTAATTTAAATTTAATTCTTTATAAAAGAAAGCTAAGAAAATATTATATAGTTACATCAATCTTTAAATATTAATATATTAACTATCTATTAAATGAAAGCGTTCCACCCCTTCATATTCTCTTATTAGTTGAATCTTAGCACTTGTTATTCTTCGTTTGATTAACTTAGGATTTGATGAGTTGAGTATAAACAGACTTGCAATATTGGGATTTTGAACAGCATTGCTAACTGTAGAAAAGTTATTATCGTGACTTTCGCCGTTGGAGTATAGAGCATAGGCGCCAACGAGGACAGTGGCCAGACATGCGATGATAGAGCACCTGAATATGAAGAGTCTCAAATTAGTCTTTTGATCAAATATGATTTGCAGGAAAGGCATTTGACAATTCTAGTATAACCGAAAAGGTCATTCATTAGTGTTAATACATTTCATTGATAGAAATACGATATCCATCAAATAGAAACTCAAATTTTTGTGAGATACTTACCCATATGCAATCAACAAGTTTTTCGGATCGTAAGTATATTGATTTTCCCAAAGTTCTTCTTCGACTTGGGTCATCGTTTGGTTACTATGCGTTCTTAGTTAGCAGCAGATTACGGAGAAAGGTTTATTAAACCCACCAAAATATAGGATTACTCATTAGACTGAGTGAGGCATTCAGCGAGAATTCTTCGATGAGGGTCGTCAGGTTTTTATTGTTTTGAACTGTTTGCCCTATCTCATTCATTCGGTGACCATCTCTTTGCCATGCCCTGATGACTGCTGCAAAGTCGGCGGCGGTTCCAAGTACTGTGTCCTGAATGCTTGTATTCCAATCTTGCCTGACGACACCCATAGCCCCATTACTGTCTATGTTCATTAAAGAAACGGCATAGCCGAGGAGATATCCTTGGAGTAACTGCGCGAATGATGAATATGTCTCCAGCGCAGGTAGGTTATCTGGATCTGAAGAATAATCTAAGATACTAATGGGGCCAATCTGGAGGCTCTGGTCATTATTCACAAAGCTGACATTGGTGGGCACGGATGCATTCAACACACTACACGTATAGTAGCTCACGTTATAAACCGCCTGGGGCGGGTGGTTGTCTCGATAAGGGTCATCTGGTGGATAAATAAGGTTGTCCATGATGGTGCCATTTGGTGGATTTGCAATTGCGATCCAAAGGTCCGGGATCACAGCATCATCAAAGGTCGTATTTGCTGTCGTCCCGAAGTACCCAATCTTGCCGTACTGTGTCAATGTTCCGCTTGAAGTCTTCCCCGCCACTACCCATGTCAGGTTGCGGTCATTCAGCATAGGGGTGTTATCGTTGACAGTTCCTTGGCCTAACATGACATAGTCGCCATACGTCGACACTGTTTCATATGCCAATGCCATTGTCCAGCTAATTACCGAATCATTACTGGGCAGACAACGAACCAAAGGAACAGTTAAATACAGGCTGTACGATGCATTCTGCAAACCGCCGGGCGCACTCAGGTGTAGAAGTTCTCCTGTGCTGATTAGAGCGTTGAAAGCTCTCCTTAATTGAGAGCCAGGATCGGTGTAGACATCAGCGCTCCAGACATTAGGGCTACTGATGTATGGCATGTTGACTGTGAGATTGTGCAGCTTCATATGCGGTTTTGAGATGACACCCAAAGTTGCTGGTGTGACTAATACAGATAGTGGGAGGCACCTTATGAATCGCTATCAGCATGACAAAATCTGACGGAGTTGAAGTTTAGCGATGAAGAAACAAGGCATACCAAAGGATAACTCCGATTGCAACAGGAATTTTGAAATTGGACAAGAAACCCCAGTTCGAAAACTTGAATACATTCGTGTTAGCGGCGAAAGCAGCGTCGATCGCCTCAATTGTGACGGCTCTCTGGCGAAATATTGTCCAAATCCCCTGAACGTACGCTATGCCAGTTGCAGTTGTAAGACAGACCTTTACCAGAAACGCGAAGGTGGTTCCAAACCTAGTATCGTTAGATTAAGCAGGAGTAATAAGCAACTGACAACTCACCGCAGTGGCCATTGTTGTCTTGCTGCAGAGCCAGCGAGCTGACTGTCCAAGGCTTTGTAGTAGACATGATGTGCTATTGCAAATATAATACCAGCAGAAAAAGAGGCTATCATGAGCGTTGCCGTTGACCAACGGTGACGTTTTCTTCGTGTTGGGTGGTTGGGAACTAGCATGCGTACTCAGTCATATTTCTCCAATACCTGGAGCTGCGAAATGTCGATGCACATAGTGTGCTACGTACCTTGAGCATCGCTAGCCGTGGACATGATTTCAGTAAGCTCAACATCATCATTGGTTTCAATCGTGTATGGTCTATAAGTGTAGACTGAGGTATCGCTCATCGTAAGGAGATATCGAGTAACGCCTTCCGCAAGTGTGAAGAAAGAAAATTTTAACGTCCATACAGTGTTGAAGCAGAGGTGCCAAAGCTGCTCAGAATAACCATGACATTTTCAGGCTCAATGCAAGACACAGTAGTTAAGTCACCTACCTTATATCTCAGTTCGAATGCGCAAGCGAAATCATTTCGTTTTTGAAGGCAATCTGACACGAGTCGCCTTCTAAGCTCAAAGCCCCTTTTTTGAGATTTAAAATTAGCAGCACACCAAACTCTTTACGAGGGGTGTCCATGAATTAAATGTCATAAGTAGGTTTTGCACACGACGCAATAATTCCCCCTAACGCCACCATTATAGAACTCGTCAAGTCCGATCCATGGATCCCCCTTGTAGACGCCATGAAATCCAAGTCATATCCCATTATCGCGAACAGGATATTGTAGAAGACCTGTAGATATTGTCAGAGTATTAGGTCTTGGCAAGAGCTGTCATATGGCTGTTGCTACTTTTGATATTCGAAACCAGTTGATAACCCACCCGAGCGGATACCGAGTTTATAGTGTTGCTTCTTATACTGTGTATATATACGCTCGTTGACTACCGTCAAGAGCGGTATGTAGAATACAGAGATTCGTTCAACATCACATGATCCTCACTAATAGAATCTGTTGTGACCTGTCCTCCGAAAGATATCAACCAGCCATGATACAACAAACATACTCAAATCCACCAGGCAATAGCATGTATCAGTAGCTTGGCAGGTGTCAGTGCTGGGTCGCAGTCGTAGCTCAAAGATGAATTATAACGTCGGAACAGAGGAAGCGTCTGCTTTCAGAAAGGATTAGTTTTATGATATTGGGGGCCAAGTTTGACTTGGCAGACCTTTACATTTGGCGGAAGTCCGGCAGCACATCGCGGGGGCGGAAGGCAATACTTGGTCCCAAGGATAAATAATTCTACTCCTTGTCGTTCGCAAGTTAGCCGCAGCCAGGGCATTGAACCTACAGAAACATCAGGATTGCCCTATTTGTGAAGCAAAAAGTGCTAGAAGTAGATTGCTAATCTCCTTGAGCCCATACATCAGCTGTTTCTGCTTCTGACTTCTCTCTTCTGACTTATCTTACGGTGAGAATACAGTCGCTTGCAGAATCAGTTTCGCCCTGTCGCGCCGGAAAATAAGTCGAGTCTGCGATAATCATTCCCTGAAGATCGCATACCCAAATTGATTGACGTACGCACGACATGATTCAACAGTCTAGCAGCACAACTCGCAGCACTCAAAACATGCCAGTCCAGCGCAAAGCCCGCAGCAGATACCTCCGGCTTCGCCTCTGCCGCCGCGGATTTGAGTAGTGGTCATAGGTTCGTTAATCGGACGCTGGGATAGAAAATAAAAGTCAGTAGGAGATAGGTGGAGAGTTTGGGCGAAGGTTACGATGAGAATGAATGCAATCAGGAAAGGGGGAATATATACCGGCTGGAGAACTTGCAGAGTTGGTGGTTCCTCTTGCTCTAGAGGGATGGTCGTCATGTCTTGGTGTACTTGCGGTGGCTGTCGAATTTCTTGGTTGTTCATCGTGAATGCAGCTCGTGGTACAGTACAAAGCCTGGCGTGGTGTTGCTTTTGGGCGAATAAGTAGGTAATCTACTTCACAAAACTTTTGATAATGGCTGTCTCATATATTTCGGTTCGATAGACCGTTGTACTTCACTTTGGGTTGTAAAATCTAAAATCCACATAGATAAGTTCATACCCCATATATACCAGATTCCTCACACCCCTTACACTTTCCGGCATGACGGATGTCAACGGCGTCATCGAATGATTGCTCATTTTGGACTGGCAGACTGGACAGACAAATCAGAAAGGAGGCTGGCTGGAGGGATATATTATGACGTCGACGTTCGAACGCCCAAGTAAAACTTGGTAAGGAATCACCGTTAACATGCCCACAAAGGGATAAGTGCTGTCGAGTACAGCGAAGGAAGAACCGGCTTTATGGCGGGAATAATCCATTCAGAAGCTGCACATGGAGAATTGATCACAAGAAAGCCTGACCTAACATCTCACCAGCAGTGAAATATTGGAAATGTCTTCAGAGAGTAGGATAGGGTCAAGATGGAAGAACGGAAAATGATAAAGGTACTTGGTTGCTCATGCTCATGCACATCCTCAGCCAATGTCCGTAGCCACAGCCGCACCACGAAAACCCAAGGGCGAAAAGTAGAGATATGTATCCCCTCTTCCTTACGGTTAGCGAACAATCGTAATATTCTGTTACGGACATCGACGGGAATGTAAAAGACTTGCGACTTGCAGACTTGCATTGCAGACTGAAGCCCGCAGATATTTTTGTGTGTGAAAGCTAGCCAGAACGAACTACAAGAGCGCGCGGGAGGTATTGTACTATTTATACTTGGTAAATTCTAAATATACTTGATGTATCAATAAAGGTCAAATATAGAACGAAGTATCTGGATGAGCTTCACAGAGTAAGGTCTCCGCATCATCCTCGCTATTGCGCAGTACATAATCCAAAGATCCCACCCAAGGATGTTTAGGGCGTTCGATCTCTACCACACCATAATAGATTGATTCCTCATAACTGAATTCGGGGTTATTGAGACCCAATTGACAGCTTGGTGCCAGATTTCGGCTCGTGATATCTTCACCATAGCCTTTATCCCCAGCGAGAGTTGTTTGCTCCTCCATCATTATACCTTTGTGTGCTTCTAAAATGTTAATGTGCGATGCTCGGGATGGGCTCCTTTCGTGGTTCGACAATTGGTATGGGGGAGTAAACAGCGCCGATGGTGACGGCAGACTCGAGTTGTAAGCTCTGAAGATTCTTGTAGCGGGGAGAGGGTGGGCAGATGTTGGTAGCGCAGGTGGGGAAGGCATCGAGGATTCTGGCGATGGCACACCTCGCGATGGTTTCTTGCGGCGCAGAAACGGTGAAGTGGAACTCATTGTGAATGAGAATGCACGTCCTAAAGTACCTTTTCTTCGTTCTAGTATCTGCCCATCATACTCATGCCGTTCGTGATCTATGATATCGTTCTCCCTGCGGCGCCGAGAGGGAACGCTGGGACTCTCGGCAGGCTCATTCTCTACATCAGTACTTCTTGACAGCTTGTCCCTTGATGAGAAGGTCCTGAATTGGCTATGCTTCTGCGACTGCGACTGCGACTGCGCCAGCCGTCGATTTATCTCATCGGCATTGTTGGGGGTTTGCCAGGTGGATTGCCAGGCGGATTCTTGTTCAGTAGTGTGATTGAAAGGATTATTATATCGACAGCTGGCAGCAGGATATGAGCCTCGAGTAGATGGTCTTGACGATATCGTATTCTCATGGGATCGAGCTTGTGAAATTGAATCATCGGCTATAATTGTTGACGTCTTTGATGTTGACCTCTTTGAAAGCCATTTCTTGATTTTCGAGGTTTTGGAAGTGGTGGAAGTGGAGGTGGAGATGGAGGTGGAGGTGGAGATGGAGATGGAGATGGTGACGGAGCAAGTCATTTTGCGCCGACCAAATCAATTTACCCAGGCGTGCTAGGGCTGTTTCTTTGGGTCGGACCAGGGGCTTTGCATCAGATGATTTGCGTACCCGCAACCAGAGAAAACAACCCAAGAACTGATCTCATAGGTCGAGTTCTGCTTCTGGAGCACAACCGTGAGGCCGGAATTCTGGGATCACGATGGTTTGTTTGAATTTGTTGGAACTTCTGGGGAACTTCTCGACAGCCTCGACAGTATCGACAGTATCGACAGCCTCGACAACTATTAGACGTCCACTTGCCCCTTATATTACGCTTACACCTTACATTACACTTGCAACCTTATACTACTCGAAGTTGGGAAAAAGAAAACAATCTCAAGTCACTGAAACCGGGAAAATTGAGTGCAAAGTACTTTTGTGAGTTTCGGCCGGGCCTCCAACCTCTAACCTCCAGCCTCCAGCCACTATACGCCGTTCGCCTCTGTTAAGCCAGTTGGAGAACTAGTGCGCACGCCGCACCGTCTCCGCGCATGGCCAGCGGGTGGTTAGTTCTAGCAATGGATCTCGGATTCGTTAGATCCTGAGCTTGCGGTCCAGTCCTGATGGCAAATCCCTCAATCGAGCAAATCCCCTTTCAAGCAACCACCGGACATGGACGAGTGACCAAGCCTAGACTGACATAGCCCTATCCTAGTGTGACGGACGTCCTGCGTCCTTACTGGTAGATGGAGTCGATGGAGTCGATGGATGATGTCCCGTGTTTGAGCCTGCATCATCTCGACATTGTGAGAAAACTACATTCCACGACCAATCGACTGCTCCTTGCCTCTCTTCCTCCACAAGGTAATTACTGTGAGTGGATAATGGATTCACGTCCAAGTAGATCCGATCTGCAACGATCTGCGACGACTAGGAAGCTTTGAGGTTTTTCCCGCCGTGAAAGCTTCTTTTGCTTCTCAATATACTACGCACTTTTCATACGCGGGACGCTCTGGACCAATATTAGACAAGGTAGTTCTTTGGCCTAACACACAAACAGTGCTTCCCGTGGCCAGTCCAGGCTCCTGGGGTTCCTTGGTTTCGATTGATGCATGTCTTTCAGCTGTTAACTATCTGCATTGGATGCCTGCTTTTCTTATTCCTTCAATCTAGATCGTCGGCCACATCTGCCATGTCCCGGTATTGACGAATTGGGATATTTGTCACTGTAACTATGAAAATGGGCCAAAGGCATTGTTGTGGGTTGTCCATACTTTCGTACTTGGAGAAGTTCACGGATGGACTAGTACTCCCATTGGACAATTGCTGTCACACTCGTCATTGGGGAGCTCACTACCAATCCCCCACCGCATGCCCCCATCTTTTCACTTACTGTTGATGGCACTACTGTACTGTACTAGGTATGATAACACCTCTGTGACAGTGATTACTATCTAGCATCGGTAGCAGTATCGACGATGGACAGCCACTTGATGGTAACAACCACCTCAACCCTTCAGAACATCCAAGGAAGAGCTCTTCTATAGAAGATGTACTCCGTCATCGATGATGTAGTGACGGATGCGGGGCATCGAATTGTTACTTCGAAGCTCTTCTAGTATAATAAGCCTCCCTCCATCCCTCGGTATGTCTTCACTCCATCAGATCTTCACACTTCCAACTACAAGAATAAACCTCAATCTCCAACGCCCACCAATATCGCAAATACACTTTCAAATCATCAAATATAACTCACAATGGATCGCGCGAAGGCAGCTGTTAGTGACTTCCTCTCCAAGGACGGAAAGCACGATACCACAGTTCACGAGGTATGTGTGATTTGATGGGAAACTCTCGAGTACCCGCCCTAACAATACACAGCATATCAACCCAGCCGTCTTAAATGAGAATGTTACCAAGACGAAGCATGAAGATGCCCAGACCGCCATCGACCGCGAAGTTCACCAAGACCACCACCACACATCAGTTCAACCAATCCAGGACCGTGAAGTTTTACCCGAAGAGCACTCTCACAGAATGGCTGGTGTCGAGCACCGCAACATCAAGCACGGAAACGATGACACCATCAAGGAGCGTCTTGCTGCTGAGCAAGCTCAATTCAAGAACACTCGTACCGTTGGCGAGACCCAACACACTGCGTCTGCAGGAGCCGCCGTCGCTGGCGAGCACGTCCACCACCACGTCCACGAGACCATCCAGCCCGTCGTCCAAAAGGAGACTGTTCAGCCATCCGTCGTGCACACCACCATTCCAATCCACGAAGTCCACCAAAACGAGGCCAAGCACCACGCTGCTACCACTCTCCCACCCGTCAGCATGAACGAGTTCAAAACACAGGGAGGATCTCTTGCAGGTCGCGAGGAGCGCAGCGACGCGTTTGCTGGCGAACCAAAATCCGTTGGCGGAACTCTCGGAGGTGCTGGTGCTCAGGGCTCTACCAGCTTGACTGAGCCTGAAGGTTCTAGACACGGTCATCACACTGGCTCCCACGGTACAGCACCAGTTGCTGGCGCCCACAACACTACCTCTCACTCATCTTCCACGACTCACAAGAAGCCTGGCTTGATGGATAAGTTGAACCCAAAGAAGGACGCCGATGGTGACGGAAAGGCTGGGATCATGGATTAGGGAGAACGTCATAATTAATAGTGTAATTAATTGATCATGTAATATATATTTGTACTCACGGATATCCACCAGAGCTCTTTCGACTTTCGTGAAACTTGTGTTCCACATGGGATACACGACGTCTTTTTCTTGTACTTGGCATCTTCAATCATTGTTTCTCTGCTCATCATGACTTGCCTACCTTTTCCAATTTTAAATCGTTGACAACCATATACCTCGATAGCCCAATCCAGCCCCACCTGAACCACCTCATTTGACTCTTGTGGGCAGTCGTCATAGCTTTCTGTGCTATCCTTACTTCCTCTATCCCGCTCATATATAGCAGAGGGCTTGGATGTTCGCCTATCTCTCTTCCACCAAATGCGGCAGATATTAAAGTCATAAATGTGTCCACGAAGGATGTGTATTTTCTGAGAATCGAGATACTCGTAAGCGTGTAAAGATCAACGGGGCTCTGCCAGCCTGAATGATCACGTAGAAGGGAGGATATGAAATGTCGAGAGCCATAGTATAGAGAGATGTGATTCGGGTGGGAGGAGATTCCGCTCGGGTCAAAGGTTATAAGGATGTCGATGGAGGTGGAGGGAGGAGCGTTTTTGTCTTTTTTCTTTTGGGCAGATAGTACAAAGAAGGAGGTGAGCAGGTCGGCAATCTTTTGTTTGTCCCAGGTGATTTTCATACTATCTGGGAAGTCTCTAGATTGAGCAAATCGTAAGCATTGCGAGGCCAAACCAATCTGCAGACGGGCATATAGAACTCACGGGCTCTCAATGATGAAAACGTCATCCTCTTTTCGCAATCCCAATTCCATTCCGCTCTTCACCAATTCTTTCTTCCTCGTCTCTCCCAATCCATCTGCATCCCCTACTCCTCATCAGCATGCAGGTCAATCAATGCCTGCAGAAAAAGGATGCTACTCACCGCTACTCAGACACAGTATCTTGAGATGATTCCCAAGCTCAGGTCGGGTCAGTGCCAGCACCGTCGGCGCAAAAAACATGGCCTCATCGTCGGGGTGGGCTATCAGTAAACAAATGCTTTTGTTGCGCAATTGAGGAAATCGAGATCTAACGACGGTGGTTGTGTATCTCCAAGCCAAAAAGGCGAGGACTGGAAGGGTAAAAAAATAGCTCCATTGCATTTTTCATCTACTTCATGCAACAAGAGGTAGCGAAGAGATGAGGAGTGTGTACTTGTACTCGTTACTTCGTAGGTTGAGATTTATGGACGATAGACCGGATCCGGAGCTTCCTTCCCCGCTCCGAAGTTGCTAGTGGGCCCGGGCCACCTTCCCCCCCTTCTTGATAAACGACGAGATGTAGCCTCTGGTAGAGGATCCAAGAGCAGACTGACTGTATGTATTTTTGTTAGGGTGTTTATCTATTCTAGGTAAATACATTCACAGGATGCTTTTCGAATGGACGACTCCAGTCCAATTCACAGGACAACTCCTGCACATACGGTCAAGTTTCTCAGATTGGCATCGTGGAATGATTCCACTTTGGGTTGAATTACCGGCTTCTCTTGCTTGTGGCTGCTTTGAATCGATTTTGGAACAGTTTGTTGAAGATTCTTTGTTTCGCTTCTATCTGTTAAAGTTAAGTAAACAATTCGCTGCATTGAGGGTGTCTCTGATCGTTGGTGATTGTGATTATCATGTTTTCTTTGTTCTGATGGCCCCATATCAACGACTTTCACGTTCTGTCTCTAACAATTCCCTCAATGAAATTGCTCGAGCGAAGCCTACCGACCACGCGGTATGTCAGATTACAACTTAGACCACCCGGGGCTATCTCCGGAGCAACTCGAGCATCTTCGTGCAAATCCACTTGAGGCATGTCAGCGAGAGAATGAAGCTTTGAAAGTGCAGCTCGGAACATATGATCAGCTGCTACAAACTGCTAATGAAGCTCTCGGTGTCGAGCGGGGTCATGTAGAAACATTAAGAGCAGAAGCTGATCTAGCCGTCAAAGCACGCGATGTTCTTGCGAGCTCTCTGGATCCTGCGAATAGCTTGGTAGACACGCTGCGACAGGAGTGTGCAGAAGCAAAAGAGCGAAATGCTGAACTGGAAGCCATCATTAACAGTAGCGCTCAGCCGGATCAAAAGCCTGATGAATTACTCAGGTTGAAAGCAGCACTCAGCGCGACAAAAATCAAAAGTCTGGACAAGGATATACAATTAGAGAATGCAAGAAAAGCGCTCGAGGAGATGAAATCAGAGGCCCAGGCCCTTCGAACACGTTCAGAAGGCCTCGAGATGCAGTTATACGAAGCTATAGCTGACCGGGGGGATCTGAAGCAGCAACTTGATATAGTAACAGAGAATCTTCTAGGTCAGACGCCACAGCCCGAACTAGCAGACGAAGTCTTAACTACAGCCGCCGAATATGGCACGATGTCTAGCTCTATGGCTCAGACTCCTCAATGGTCAACACCTGAATCTGCTTCGGTTACTCGGGAAAGTGCTTCCACTACTGAAGGTCCTGTTCTCCAAGGAGACGGAGATGAAGAGAAGGGCACTTCTGGCAGTGAATCCTTTGACGAATTGATCCCCACGCAATCTGGTGAAGAAGACACTGCTCTTTCTCAGAAAGTCCTCGAGCTTGAAGAAGAGTTAGCAGAATCTCGGGCCCAACTCAAAGCTATTTTCGAGTTAACACCCATCGACTTCGAGGCCGCACGAGCTGTTAATGAGGGTCGTGTCGCACAAAATCAAGAGTTACTCGACATCATAGCCGAGGAACGAGATCACTTACGCACGCAACTTCACAACATGGAAGCGCAAATGCAGATTCGGGTTGATCGCAGTGATGAGGGCGTTTTTGGTTCTGGTGTGGTACTTGGTGAAGGAAGATATGAGACACTGAAGATAGAACGAAACAAATATCTCGGCTGGTTCCAGAAGCTGGAAAGAAAACTTGGGAATGAAGAGGGGCAGCTCGACAACGAGGATATCTGGAGCATCAGGGAGGAGAGGGATGAACTACGGAAGCGGAAACAGGAATTGGAGGAAGATATCGAGGGACCCCTGGGATGGAGACAACAGTTAGCTGCTAGTGAGGACACAGAGGTAGATACCATCACACAAGGAGTGCGGCTGAAGGCCAAGCTTGCAGTGTGCACAAAGCAGAGGGACGAGGCAGTCAATGCTTTAGAAAAGGAAATGAACAAAAGCTACGAAGAGTCTCGCGGTGGCCTAGAAGATCTTTTCTCCAAGCTATGTACAATGGTGGAGTTGAAGATATCGCAATATAAATCTCACGATGCGCTGAGAACTCGGAACTCGGTCTTAAGAGCAGATCTCGATACGGCGACGCGGAAACTAAGCGATGTTCAGCAGCGATACGATGTACTTAAAAAGAAAGTAACAAGTCAAGATACAGATCCCAAAGGTGGAGGAAATACAACATCGGCTAGTCCGGCCGAGCTCAAGGCTCAGGTATTCCGTCTAAAACTCATGTTAGACGAAAGAACGCACGAACGGAATACTCTCAGGGTACTTGCGATAAAAAGTTTAGCTGCTACCCTTCGTAGCATTGAAGAAGCAGAACAGACGATACAGGAGCTCCGGACCTCTTTGGAAGAGCAGCGATCAAATTCTAGAAATCTAGCTGGTGGCGAGGGAATTGATAGTTCGACCCCACAAGATCAAGATAACAATGACGATAATCTTGAACTTGAGTCCAAACTCAAAGCGGCGACTGAGGTCAAGGATGCCGCGATTCGTCGAGCAGAGGAAGCAGAAAAGCGACTAGAAGACTGCATGGATTTGGTCAATGGTCCTCTTGCGCAAAAAGAAGTCATCGGGAATTTGAAGGAATTGGCTCGAGAAGCAAGATCAGATGCAGACAGAAAAGAACAAGATTGGATAGCAGCAACCAAGGAGAGGGACATCATAAGACAAATTGCGATGTTGGACGCCGTGAAATACAAAGCCAGGATTGCGGAGCAGCAAGACAGTATCGAGAAGATACACGCGCAATTCGCGGCATCTGAGACGAGAAAGTTGGAACTCGAAGACTTGCTGAAAATGGCAAACGCAGAGTCAGCAACTATACACCAGATTGATGCGCTACAAGGACTCCTATCCATAAATGCTCAACGGATATCTGAATTAGAAGCGCTTCTTGTGGTCTCATCGGAACATGCATTGGAGATGGAAGACCGACTTCGTGAAAAGGAACAGGAAAGCTTTACCTTACAGGAAAGCGCCGTAACAGCAGCATCCGATCACGCGACGGAGACGGCGCAGCTAGAAGACTTGTTACAGGAGAGCAGAGATAAAGCGAATGAGCTGATGCAAGTACTCCTGGCGACATCAACCAATTCATCAAAGTTAGAAGCGGAAAATGAACGATTACAAGATCTAGTGAAGGCGACTGAAGATGCGAATACTTCTCCTGAATCACGATTGAGCCAGTTCGAAGACTCATTCAAAGCACCTCACACGAACAAATATGAAAACCAAGCATCGCAGACTATCTGGGCCGAGAATGGAACGCCTGATGATGTAGATGCAGCTTCAGTTTCACCCCCAGGAACAATTGAACCCCCCCTAATAGCAGCCCAGAATGACAAGTCAGCAAATGCCAAACAAAAGCGAAAACCTAAAGTAAAAAGAAGACGAGCTTCAAAATATAACCCCCAAGCCGACGAAGCCTCTTCATCGTCTGATCGAATTGAAGCCGATGAGGAGGAGCCCGATCCCATTACAGAACCCACTCCCGCCAATACCGAAACCCAAATTCCAATCGAAGGGTCGCCAGCCCCCGCCGAAAGAAAAGCCACCGAGGAACGTAGAGGAAAGCAAAAATCCAAGGCGAGGCCCAGACGAAGCTCAAAATACGATCCCAAGAACGACGAGGCCGCTCTATCATCCGAAGACAACAACGACGACGAGGAGAAGCCTTCCGTTCTCCAGCAACGAGTGACGACTAAGAAGAAAATACCCAGCACCATGGCCGTCGATACTCGTCATAGGGGGCTCGCCAACGCGGGTGAGAATGAGGAGGACAGAGGAACGTCAGGACTGCGAAGTGGTGCACGAAGAACGAGAAATTCGAATCCAGTTTATGTGGGAGAAGTTGTGGTTCAAGGAAGTGGGATGAAGAGGAAATCAAGTGAAGGAGGAGGAGGAGGGGGAAGTAGAGGCGGGAGAGAGAAGAAGGTGAAGGGCACGCGGAGGTAAATAGTGGGAGATACTATCGGCTTGCGTGCCCCCCAGCACTGTATCTCTACCAAGAACCATGAGTATATAAGCTTATCAGACAAGGTCACTCACTCACTGTATCTTGTATCTTTATCATAGGAATCTAGGTCCATTCTGATTGAGCTCATATTGAAAATCGCCAAAAATGCTACAAGTAACTCATTTTCTACGTCTTGAACCTACCGTCCCCTTATTATGAAGAACTTATTCTCGACGCTAATCGTCGATACCACCACTACTACTAGTGGGTGCACCAGTTCATCGACCATCTCCAGATTTCTAATTGCAGATTTGTCCAGTTTTCATTATACTACATTATGTTTATCTGATTATTCTGGTGAAATTTTGATATCGTGTACTCTTTTGCAATTTTTATCTTTGTTTAATATCAAAGTCTTGGAGTTCATCGATGAATTGGTGCCGGCATACCATGAAGACTTTTTTGTGCCCTGTCAGTTCGCTAATTGTCCGCAAAAGAGTCTTCGTCCCACTCAGCTTCTTCTTCATCCATCCAATCCAGCTCCTCACTGCCTCTGGCGTTGTTGTTAAAAGAAATGTCCATATCATCGTCACCAATCTCAGTCCCATCATCTCCAAAATCTCCTATTTCACTAACCATCTCGAAGTCGCTTTCGCTTTGACTTCCAGTGGGCGTCATCATGTCATAGCTGTCGGTGGAGAAAACCGAGCTCGTGTCACTTGCGGCTGTCGTATTATCCTGAGACCCATGCCGAACGTTCAGACTTGTATTGATAGAACTCGATCCCACACTAACAAATCCTCCTATACCCTTGTATTGAACACCTGGAGTCAAGCCATCAACATTGGAATAGTATGCCGGTGGAACTGCAGAAGATGTTACACCGCCTGATCCATCGTCATTTCCACCTGCCCAAAGTGGAAGATATTTGAATTCATTGTCATTGAGACACAGAAGTGTATCAGTAAGTGACGTTAATTCAGCATCTTCAGCTTTGGTCAGCATTTCTTCGCAAATTTCATCGAGGTGTTCGCCGACTTCATGAAGGAACTGTGTCAGGTCGAAATAGTTGAGTGGCCTTTCACCGAACACCACAACCGGAGGGTCCTGGCCTTGCTCCATCGCCGGGTCGGACCTTTGTTTCTCAGTAATGATTTGCTTGCGAGAAAGCTTTTTTAGGATTGAGGTTATGTGTTGCGTGCTGCTCGTCGCAGAAACTGGAGAAGTGTCGGATACAGAAACTTTGTTGCCATCATCAGGATTGGACTCGGGTTTTTCTTCGAATGCAGGTTTTTCTTCGAATGCAAGCTCATCTTTCGGCTTGGAACGAATCGATAGGTTTAATAATGGTCGTGTCGAGGCGTCGGTGGCGAACGATGAGAGAGACGCATTGTCTTCAAGATCCAATGCTTTACTGCCAGCAAGACGTGCTTGGTGATAAGCATGGTCTGGATTATAGGCACTCATGAATGCGTAGTTTGGTCTCTCCTCTTTCAGCACTTGGCTTTTTGGGTTCACATTTGCAGAACCCATGGCTGGCATAGTTGGAGGAAATAGAGGGTGACGGCTCTCCATGGCGAGGTATACTTCATGGTTGAAAAGGTTGCGAGATTTATCGAGCTGGGACAGCGTAACTATAGGGAACCCATCTGGGCCAAGTGCTTGCCTATCCCGGGAGCTCAATGATGAGGCGCTGGAGAGAGATGTGGTGCAATCCTCTTGCCAGCACACAGTCTGTAGTTCGCGCCAAAAGAAAGGCAACATCACCCGTTCTCGACCGACAAGCCGGTCATAAACCTCCCGAAAATTGCGTTCTTCGCCTGGTTTTGATCCGCGCCATTGTAACTGTCGGCGACGATCATTCGCGAGCATGTTTTGCGTTTCGTGTATGCGGCTGCTCAAACAAAATACAATCCTTCCACGAACATAGCCGCGCAGATCTGCCAACAGCTTCTGAATGCTGGCCTTCCTGCTTTCGTACAATAATTGGTCCTCCCTGTTCCGGTCTTTGAATTTATAGTTGTAGTCCTCGAACTTGCAAATCTTTCTATACTCTGGCAGGTCAAGAAACCACTCCATTCTCTCATCTAGCAAGTTCGTGACCGTCTCTTGAATTCGATCATGGAAGTCTTGACTAGCGTGCTGGATGATGTTGAGCAGGTCTTCATCCAGCTCTTCGTGAGCTCTCACGAGCCAACTGTCATTGACAAGCTTGCCAGAAGATTGACAGGCTAGACGGAATCCGCCCTCGGACACAAGTACCGCAAATGAAGCTCTGGTAATCATGGGCATCCTCAGACCGAGCCCAATATTTAAACTTGCTTCAGGGAGAATTTCGAGAAACTTGTTATTGTTTTCGGCTAGTAACCATGATGTAACATGGTCAACCTACGTAGTTTAGCAAATACTGGACAGAGAATTTACGAATCTAATAAAACATACCAATACACTCGCACACTCATAGTACTTCGCTAAGACAAACAATGTCCAAAGCTTTGGTGCGGAATCCAGTGTAGGATCTTTACCTTCGATTACCAATAAGAGATTTTCTATTCCCATTCTTTGGCGGATAGGACAATAATCTGCAACATCCTTCTTGAGCACAGTAGTTTTTGCTTGTGCCTCTTCTGTGCTATTAGGAGAGCTTTGCGCTGGTAAGGCATCAGCGACACTGCGTCTCAATGCTTCATGCAGCGCATTCGAGCCATCCCATCTCGATTCGTGTCCCGCGGGAACGTTCACCGAACATGGTGCAGAAAACGAGTCGAAATCCTGCTCAGAAGAGGCCCAAGAAGTAGGTATGGGCTGACACCTACCATTGTGTGAAGTGTTCAGGTTGAACTGCGCAGCGGCCTTTGGGGGCACAATGGCGTGCCGAGGAACGTCGTCATTACCTGCCACTAGCTTTGGTGGTACGCCACAACGAGTCTCAGAAGTATACCAATTCCTAATTCCTGGTGTGCAAGAAAGCTCAGAAACCAGTTCTACAGTTTCATCGCCCTCTTCGAGTGGCGTTAGATCGATAATATATTTAATGCCTTCCGGAAGGGGAGACTTAAGTAGACCCTTCCTCTTTCGCGCTATGTGCTGTGGCCAGTCTTCGAACATCCGAGTGAATTTAGAGGAGCCGGTGTTCTTCAACTTTTCGCTGCTGACCCGATATACCTTGTAGGGTTGACCAATTCCATTTGAATTATGGAACAAGATATTGGCCGGGTAAGAGACATATACCAATGTGTCACCTTCTTCGAGGAGCTGTTTGCTGTACTGAACCGAATCAATATCCCTCATTTGAAGGTCGTGCCTGGTGTATTTTGCATCAGGTGGATCAGAAGGCCGGGACGTTGATGCGGCATGTTCTGTGACAAAGATAGGCACAGGTGGCGGAGCAGTAACATTAAAGCCCCTGACTACGTTCGTAGTACCTGGTTTGGCGATCTTTATTTCGTAAGGCTCAGCCCTCGTTTTCAGTAGGGATGTCAGAAAATCGGAGTTTGGCACTTTTGGCGCGTTTGGTGCTTGAGTGGATGAGTTCCACAAAGTCTGGGGGCCATCACCTGTTGTTGAGGTAAATGTTAATGAAAAGCCAAGAGTAGGGAGAAGAATAGTCGAAGAGAAGAGGGGCAACAGTATGGAAGGAGAGGGGGATCAAACCATGACTCGTGTTGGAAGTTAGTTCTTCTCTCTCACTTTCGATCCCAAGAATTGGACCAGTGCCAACTGGAGGTTCGCGGCCTGAACTTGGAGGATCCATTATGTGGTTCAGGATATGCGTGTGAAATGAGGATCAGTTCAGAGGTCTGTTGGATGGAAGCTCTGTTTCTGACCGAGGACGTCGGAGAGGTTGAATATATGTTATTCTCAGTCAGGTGTTAGATAAGTCAGACAAGGCTGAACAAAGTCTAGGCAGCGACGGACTAATGACGAGTAGAACTACTTGGTAGAACTTGATAGGACTACATCTGATGGACGGGCACAAGAGCCGATGACGCACACAGTGCATGTGTTTGATTGCAGTTTGATTGCAGTTCTCCCGGATTCTGTTCTTTTGCAGGAGAAGAAGGGCAAACGTCCTTTCGGATGGGGAATTAAATGGAATGTTGGATGTTTACTTTTGTACAACCGATTCGATGCGATACAGTAATACGAGAGCGACTGTAGCCTGTCTCGCCTGTGGCACAGAAGCTACAAGCACAGTAGTGTCAATGTGGGGTCAATCAGTGCCCACTCGAGCCACTTAGTTCCATGCAGTAAAAGCCACAGCCCCCACTAGACCTAAGCCGTACACTCTCACGACTCTACCTCTCCTCTACCTCTCTCTCTCTCTCTCTCTCTCTCTCTCTCTCTCTCTCTCTCTCTCTCTCTATATATATATATCTGCCTCTCCTCTACCTCCATTACAAAGGCAGCCTTACAATGCTGCCAACGCTATAGATCAATAGACTAAATATTAATAATAAAAAGTATACAACTTTGGTATTATTGACGATATGTATTAGTTAGAATCCAGCAACCTAATTCTAATGTTCACCATGCCAAGTTTTAAACTCAAGCACTCGAAATCATCCAAGACAAATGTTATAGGGGATGGACAAGCGTAGCAAGCTACCTCGCTCCAAAGCCTATGTATGGGTGGGGGGTATGTATTTGATTCTACTGCCGAACAACCACTTCCTTTATCTCTCCTACCGTCGACAGCTCCCGTCCAGCAGGATTCATTTTCCTACATCTTAGGTATGCAGCCCTGGATTTAGAGTCAAAGCTGATCTCGATGTCCTTCACCAATGCCGTCTTCGACGTAACTTCTCTGTTCTCCAACTCATTGCCACAATCTCCATCTTCTTCCAAATCCATCAAACATTTCATCAATCGCCCGATAACGTCATCCCATCTCCAAAGTTGACTGGTTGTTACATTCTCGCCTTGATAGCACCTCGATAGCATGTCTACAGCCAGTCTCCTAATCCGTCGATCCCTTGTCTCCCAACCCATCACCATCAGAGGAATTAAAGTCTTGATATTGAAAGCTTCTCTGATGGCCCCAAAATTCTTGCTATTTTCTTCGGAGCGTAGTTCGTAGGAAATATTCCGCAGCTCATCAAGCTGAGACGAGAATCTCCAACTCTGAAATCCGGTATTGGTGAGGTGATTTGATGATGCAACCAAAATGTACCCTGACAGCCAAAGAATCCTCAGAATATAAGGCATCATATTATTCTCCCACCCAGAAGAGGCCAGGGCTCTTTCGTTAGTCCGCTGGACCCGAGTCTTTTCGAACAGTGGTGTAAAGGAGCGGTCCCAGCGTTCGTATTCTCTCAGAGTTCTCTTTTCCTCCTCGAACTTTGGATCTATATCGAATAGGGATTCGCAGCCTTTCCATGAAGTCGCTAGCCGAGGATTTAGGCATGAAAAATCATGTCTTCTCAAAGTTGATGCTAGCCAATCGATTGTCTTGGTGATAATTCTCTCCAAGTCTTCCTTCGCATGTTGTATGCTTTGAAATTGTCCCGGCATCATTTCAACATCTTCTTGCCCTAAACTGCCCCGTCTTCGGCATTGAATCATAGAGTCAACATGATCTAGAAGGCGCATCTCCAGTTTTCCAAACGCCTTCAACATATCCATTCTAGTCAGAGGCCCGCGCCAACCACCGGGAATGGGTGGTCTTGTCGCCCAATCCCTCAATGCTCGCAGGCCAAGGAACATATCCGAGATATCCTGCCGGCTACCCAGGTCGTTTCCAAGGGTGTTGGAAAGCAGGCTGGCAATGATTGTCGTTTTACTTTCGATTTCGACATCGACGAACTCTTCGCCTGTTCCGAGACAACATGGCACAGTTCTTTTTCTCATTAGACATCTTGTATTGCAATACTCGCGGAACGTCGACATATGCCTGAATGTACCCACTTCATTGTCGGGCTGTTGTGGTCTCAAATCAAGAGCCCCAATTCTATGAACAGTGTCGACAATCCGCGACGACGCGTCGCAAGCAGTGACAATAAGGCCCCACCATACTTCATAGCAAACATTACCCGAAAGCTCTTGGACAAATTTCCGCAATGACGCTTCGCCAGGAATACTTGTCTCCCTACATCTTGCGGGTGGAGAATTCGAGGCACTTGTATGGTTTATAGATGGATCGGTCGAAGCCACAGAAATCGGAGATGTTGCGGGGCTTAAAGGAAGATATTCCACTCTGGGTACTAGCGTTCTGGGCGCAATGTTGGTTATTAGGGTAGGTTTCACTCCGGGCTTCTGTAGGTATGTATAACCGTCGCACTTGTGCCCGAACCGAACACATCGCATACAGGCTGGCTTCGCCTCGTCGCATTTAACTCTTCTAATTCTGCGGAGGTTTGTTGAGTACGTGGTTCAATTGAACTAGAGGTGGGACGAGGTGAATGAACCTACTTGCAAGTCTGGCAGCCTGTCTTAACCTTTGGTTTACTCGCACGTAAACGTCGAATCTTAGGCTCTGTTGTTGGAATAACCGACATGCCAGCGACAGACGACGAAGAAGTAGTTGGAAGAAGGTGGTGATGCAATCGATGCGCCATTGCTGCTGTAGATATTTCCGAGTGACGGGAGTCCTGGGCGGATATTGTTTCGAAGAATTAGACGATTGTCGGGTTCACTAACTCTGCTGGAGTAGCTCGTGGCTCGTAGCTCGTAGATGTCGGGCGCAGAATTCAAGTCAATTGAGAGCGTTCCAGACCCTGCACCAAATTGCTCTCCTCTATCCACCAACTCTAAGAATTGGGGGGATGGGGGGATGGGCGGATGGGCGGATGGGCGGATGGGCAGAAGGTCAATCAAGAGGGTGAATTAATTGAAGAAATTTTTGCAATGAATCAAAGACCAACCAAATGATGCACATCTCTTACGAGATATAATATTAGGGAAGCATCGCATGTCTCGACTCCAGGACTAGAAGCAGAGTGCCGTAATGCCGCAAGGATGCATGAAGCTGTGAAGGAGTTGTTGTACAAAGTACTCGAGTACAGTACTTGTATCTGCACTGGATCCAAACTACCTGGGAGGGAGCGAGTGGGTGGGTGGGTGGGTGAAGTGGATGAGTTGATGAAGAAATCCATATTTCTATGAGGCAAGGGCTTACTTCGTACTTCGCAGGTCGATATGTTATTACTTTGTACTTTGTAAGTCTGCGAAGTACGGCTACGGCTACGGCTACGGCTGCGGCTACGGCTACGTCCCCATCTTTCATTGCATCCTTTTCAAGGTTCGTACGGAATAAGTTACTCGACGGTCGCGAGACCTCAACGTTGTTAAAAGGTAGCCACATGAGTGCCATGCGTTCACGCCTTGTCCTGGACCGTTTTCTCCACTTGTCTCGCGCCTCCTTCAGCCATCCGTGCCCTCCTCGTCTGTGGTTCTACCCCCCTGAGCCCCCCAACCTGCCTCGCCTGCGTAATTCCACCCCTCTCCCCCTCCTTCCGTGCTTTCGCTCACTCATCCTTCATTCCTCGTCCATCCCTCATCCTCCTTGTCCTCCTTATTCAGCCTGCCGCCGAGTACTGCTGCCAGCCAGCTGCCTCTGCTTTTTCCTTTCATCATGCTTTCGTTCTTCCGTGCTCGTTGCTCGTTGCTCGTTGCTCGTTGCTCGTTGCTCGACTGTTCCTCCCAACCCGATGGTTCATCCCCACAAGCGCTTACTTATCTCACTGTTGGACCGGCCCCTCATCTCCACCCCCCCAGCTGCCAATCATCATCAAGTGGTGATATTAGCTCGACGAAACTCCACCTGAGCTCGTAACCGTATTACAATTCACATCAAGCAAAACATTGTGCCCTACCCGCACCAATCTATTATAAATGCTTCCACCTATGACAAAAAGAGCGTGCTTGCAGTATGGGAAGGAATAGAATGCGCTGTATGATGCTATGCTGTACAGCCTCGTAATATCCACGAATAGCTTGTTGAGCGCATGAAATCAATTCTGAAACAGGCGAAAGAGGACTGAGGAAAAAGCTGCAATGCAACCTCACAAACTTGGTTGCATGCTTAGCTGTGCTGCAATCCTACGAAGTTAACCATATAACCATACGAAATAGCTTTGTAAGATCTTGCTTGGTTGGTTAGTAAATGTTAGTTGTGGAGGAATCTAGACTGCCTACTTCTGCCATACTAGCAGTTCCTCTTTTCTTGGTTTGTTTAGATTATACCTATACATCTATCTAGCTGTATGCAAACATATATATTCCGGACAGTGTTCACAATGTGGTAATTACTTATCCCTATGTACATATTTGCAACTTGGGTACATTGCTATTAGCATTGTGTAGACTAAGTAGGTAACCTGCTACCACTTGGGGAGTAGATCCTAGGCCACCGTGTTTTGAAGACGAGGTTGAGACCCAAGAAAACAATTGTGTGAAGCACCGCCACCAGGTGTCAAGATTGGGGCTATCGCTCGTTATCCTTGGTCAACTAGTAACTACCCTCTGTTCAAAGTGTTTCCAGCACCCCTGGTGATGAATTGTCAGCCGCTGTGTTGTGATATTTTAGAATTGGTAAGAAATACTTACTTGGGGTTTTCCTCGACAAAATCATCCCACCTCCTCGCCTTCTCTGTCTCTTCATCCATCTTCTCGTAATCGTCCGGATCGATTTCAGGTATGATGCCACTTGCTTCTCCCCCGCCCTCGATGATATTACCTCTCGCTCTTTCTTCCTCTAAATATTCGTCGATTGTCATGGTTGGTAAATTGTGACCTGGTTTGAAAACACCCTTTTGCAATGTTTGCCTATTCTCCAGGAGCGTGAATGGTCGCAGTGGCTTGCCTCCGGTACTCAATATTGGACCTGGATTCCTTGTCGTAATGTCTCTTAAGTCTAGCCGGTCTGAATACCCTTCGTCCGATCTTTGTAACCCTAACCGCTCCCTCTCATCCGCGCCCAAACTCTCTGGACCAGAAGGTTGAACTGGAGGAGCCAAGGCTAATACTTCGAGCTCGCGATTGATAGATTCTAAAGATTGAAAAGTTTCATGGGCGCATAAAGCAAGCCGTGCAAGTTCTAGATCACGTACGGCATCCTCGTCGTTTTGAAGGTAGGCTGGATTTTGTGCTAGGAACTGACATAGTTAGCAAAAAGGGCTTCATGAAAGGCTTCATGAAAGTAACAGCAAAAATGAAGAACTAAATAAGTCGTTGTACCTCAAACTTTTTTTTTAATTCCTTTTCCAGCTTGAAATTTGCAATCTTTGCGCCGCGCCTGGCATTTGGATCGGTAGTTGAGATGGTAGAAAAAGTTGTCGGGGAATCGAGGTAATCGGCATAGAGCTTTTTGTTTGGCTGCGACAGCATCTCGTACTGGTCCAGTAACGCCAGGAAGGACTCATATCCTTTTCGTGCATTATGCAACACGAGCTTCCTGTCGTCAGAAGCCAGCTTCAGATATAATTCCGCGATCCGATACTCGATTGCTATATACCTAAAAGGTTGGTCAATAAAAGTCGGGCAGTGTGCTAAGAGACATACTGCAAGTCACCGGAGTTGACGTCTTCCAAAATCTCATTTGGGCTAAATAACGAAAGAGAATCTCGGAGCTTACAGCAATCTTCAAAGATTTTGATAGTGGACGCAACGTCTTGCTGATAAGATTGGGTATTTGAGCTCCATGATGATTCAATAGCGAGCCGTTGCCGCTCTGCAGAATCAAATAATGACTTCAGTGATGAGTCCGTCATGGTAGCAGAGTTGATACAAGTCTGGGATAAGTCTTGGATAAGTCTGGGATAAGTCCAGTATCGACATGGACGGCAAGGCAGCTCTAGCTTAGTTCGCTTACTTGATGTCTAGATTGCACCACCACCCACCCCGCACCTTACTCTAAAATAGATATAAACAATAAAGTTACGGTAAGATTTACAAAGTAAATTATATACGCCAATTATAAATAAGAGAAATAAGAGAAATAAGAGAAACAAGAGAAACAGGAGAAATAAGAGAAACAAGAGAAATAAAAAAAAAATAAGAGAAATAAGAGAAATAAAATAAATAAAATAAATAAATTGGTATATTGATGCAGCCAAGTTAAGCTTACCTAAGCGACTGACTAATCTCGTTACATACATAGCAAAGTGCTTAATTCAACAATAACTTTGATATTCTACAACAACCATCAGCGGTATTCACCTTGGCTCTGAAGAGAAAATATCTGCCGTAATTCGACCAGCTCCCTCTTCTCTCTTCCCTCTAGTTTTATTTCATACTATGTGCATTTTCACATGTACATACTCAGCACTATCTGAGCAGGTCCGGCTTAAAGAAACTGCGACCTGAGATGCTATCAATTTTTTATTTTTTTTTTTTTATTTATTTTTTTTTGCTTTGAAGGCTAATAATATCTAATCATGGAGACTAACAACTCACAACAAGCAGACTCAATCCTGTATCCATTCGATTCCTCTGATGGACCTTCACTTTACTCAAAACGGCCCTCAGGTAGTCTATCTTACGAAGACGATGTCTCTGGCTCGGTTGACTTAATCACCTTTGACGATCCACCCACTTCAACTCGGGGACAGTCAAGCCCAGATTTAAAACTCGAAAACAGAAGAAATCTTACTCCATCCACTCCTGTCAACCCCTCCATATGCTTACTGGAAGCATATTCGCCACCGAATGGTTTGAATATTGATCGGCAGGAACCTTCTACTGCCCCTCCTACTACTGTTCAGTCACCTGTTCTACGCGTGCCACACTCTTTAAGTGTAGATCTTATCTCATTCACATCACCCGGCCCAGCAAACTCTACCTTAGAAGATAAATCATTCTCTGCAGTAGATCTGTTGCCAGTGAATGATACACATCCACCGATTCAATATATCTCTAACTTCCAACCACAAGGTCTCCACCCAAAGATTGCATCCTCCCAGAAGGCTTCTACGGGAGACGAAACCTGCTATCCCACCAAGCCTACTTCTTCCAATAGTCTTGTGACCACGTTAACTAGCAAAAACAAGATTGCATTGGCGATCTCTGCAAACATGGTCGTTGATGGAAACTCTGCACCCTCACTTCTCTCAAGGGAGTCTACCAATCTTCTAAGTTCCCCAGGGCCTGTGGGCTCGATCATGACACCAGAGATTACCCTAAATACTGCCTTGGCACCAAGAACGGTGGATGATGTCTTTGCGGATCTTAGACGACCTCTACATCCCCAGCCAAGCCAAATCAGGGTTGAAAACGGGAAGGGTGTTCGCATAGCCACCAACTCAGTCGAATACTCTTCCGGTGTTCATGAGGTCAATCCCTTATTTGAAGAAGACGAGAATGAAGAGGAAGAGCCGTCAAATCAACCAATACCCGAAGTTAAACTGCTGTCAGCCCGCAAACAAAAGCACAATGCTATCTTCGACTCATTCCTTTTTGAGGCTACGAAAAATCCCAAGGGGGAGAAAAGTACTAGTATTAAAGATGACGCGAAAGAGTCTACAAGATGGTTGATAGACCAGGCTGAAAACCAGCAGATCATATCGAGCCCAAGAGACTACCAAATTGAACTATTTGAAAGAGCAAAGGAAAAGAACATTATTGCTGTATTGGACACAGGTATTTCTGCTATCATCTCTGTAATCTCCCTATAACTAATAATTTAGGATCTGGGAAAACTCTGATTGCAGTCTTGCTACTTCGACACATCTTTGCTCAAGAGCTCGAGGATAGAGCCAGGGATAAACCGCGACGAGTTTCATTTTTCTTGGTGTGACCCTCTAGTTGAATGGCTTCTTACTGTACTAATGTCTCTGAAGGTTGATTCAGTTACTCTTTGCTTCCAACAACATGCTGTACTCAAAGCCAACCTCGACCAACCAATGGAAATGTTTTGTGGAACCATGGGTACCGACTTATCTGACGCCAAGAAATGGAGATCAAGAATACAGAACAACATGGTTATTATATGCACTGCCGAGATTCTTCGCCAATGTCTGCATCATTCATTTGTTACGATGGAACAGATTAACCTCATGATCTTTGATGAGGCGCATCATGCCAAGAAAGATCACCCTTATGCCCGAATCATCAAAGATTTCTATCACACGAGTGGAGCGCAGACGGACTTGCCCAAGATCTTTGGCATGACTGCTTCCCCTGTTGATGCTAGGACTGATGTTGGTAGGGCGGCTGCTGAGCTCGAAGGTCTCCTGCACAGTCAGATCGCGACGGCTGCTGATCCAAGTCTGATGCAGTATTCTATCAAGGAGAAGCCCGAGACTATTGCTTACTATGACCCTTTGGGTCTAAAGTTTCATACCCCTCTTTACAATCAGATGGCTGAGTTATTAGGAGAAAATAGTATTTTTCGCAAGGCGTTTATATTTGCTTCCGAGCAGAGTAGAATTCTGGGGTCCTGGTGTGTCGACCAACTCTGGAAATTTTGCCTGGAGGAGGTGGAAGTAACCAAACTCAAAGCTAAAACTGAGCAACAGCATCATAAGAGAAGAGTACCAGAACATTTAGAGATGTTGGAAACGCGTAAGGAACAAGTTGACAAAGCTAGGAGGGTTATCGAGAAGCATGTTTTCGACCCACCGCATCTTGCTTTAAGATCATCCGACAACCCGTCTAACAAAATTTACTACTCAAACAACATGTCCACGAAAGTGATTACGCTTATTAGTATTTTGAAAGATCGATTCCAACGACCAACGAATGACAAATGCATAGTATTTGTCAGGCAAAGATACACCGCACGGCTTTTGGCATCACTCCTATCGCAACCCAGCGCCGGCACACCATTTCTGAAAGCTGCTCCATTGGTATGTTATGATAATATTATTCTGTGTTCCGTTCCATACTTAGATTTATAGGTTGGCAGCAAGTCTGACGGGTCTGGGGATTTGAACTTATCTTTCAGAGAACAGGTCCTTACGATGATGGATTTCCGTAACGGCAAAACAAATTGCCTCATCGCCACCTCCGTCGCTGAAGAGGGTCTTGATATACCAGACTGCAATGTTGTTGTTCGCTTTGACCTCTATGATACAGTAATACAGTACATCCAGTCCCGAGGCCGTGCAAGGCATGCCAGTTCCAAGTACTATCACATGATCGAGTCCTCAAATGAAGAACACATACGGACCATCAAAGAGGTTTTGCGTCATGAGAGACTGCTGAAGCAATTTGCTGCAGCGCTGCCAGAAGACCGGAAATTGACCGGCAATGATTTCGACATGGACTACTTTCTTAAAAAGGAACGGAATCACCGAGTTCATGTTGTGAAATCCAGTGGCGCAAGACTCACTTACAAGATCAGTTTGACAGTCTTGTCCTCCTTTGTTGATTCCTTACCCAATGCCAGAGAGACTAACATTAAGGTCGACTATATAGTTACTACTCAAAATAAACAGTTCATTTGCGAGGTGATCCTACCGGAAGAATCTCCTGTCCGTGGTGCTGTTGGGAAGCCAGCATCAACCAAACAGGTGGCAAAATGCTCGGCTGCTTTCGAAACCTGCTTGCTGCTTCGTAAAGGAGGATACCTTGATGAGTGGCTGATTTCTACATTTAAACAACATGTCCATGTCATGCGAAACGCGGTCTTAGCTGTAGATTCCAAGAAGCGAGAATCCTATGAAATGCGCACAAAACCCACTTTATGGTCCGTAAAAGGAGTTCCAGGCGAACTGTTTATGACAGTTATGAGTCTCAAAAATCCAAGTGGGCTTGATAGGATGTCTCAATCCATAGCGATTCTAACCAGGTCAGCTCTTCCTGAACTTCCATCTTTCATGTTGCACTTTGGGGGTGGTCGAAACTCGGCGGTTGATTGTACATCTATACGAAAACCGTTGCAGGTCGATGTTGCGATGCTCGAGAAGATCAACGTTTTCAGTTTATGCGTCTTCCTCGACGTTTTTAGCAAAGAATATCAATCGGACGTTTCAAACATGCCCTATTTCCTTGTTCCTGTGGTCGCCCACAGTGCCCTTATTACTCCATGGGCAGATCCTTCGACCTTGATCGCGTGGAAGGTTCTTGACGATGTGCAAGCATTCGAAACATTGCGGGTTGATAAGCCATGGGGAGACAAGCCGTGGTTGGGTAAAGACGACGAATATTTTAAAGACAAATATATTGTTGATCCCTTCGATGGTTCTCGGAAACTCTGGTCCATTGGAGTAAGCCACAACCACAAACCTTTGGATCCTGTGCCCCCGAATACTGCGCCAAGACCTGGTGCTAGGAAGAACAACAGCAATATCATGGAGTACAGCTGTAGTCTTTGGTCCAAAGCCAGGGCTAAAAGAAGCTTCGATCCGGAACAGCCAGTTATCGAAGCAACTTATGTTTCGCTTCGCCGAAATCTTCTCGACGAGTTTGATGACGGAGAAGTCCAGACGCCGAAAAAATGTTATGTTATTTTGGAGCCATTAAAGATATCTCCGGTATGGCTTTTCACTAGCAAGGTGTTTCGTTATTAATTTGCCTACAGATTCCCACTACCGTTGTCTCAATGGTCTATTTATTTCCGGCCATAATACATCGAATCGAGTCATATCTTATCGCCTTGGAGGCTTGCGCTCTACTCCATCTTGATATTCGTCCTGATCTTGCACTTGAGGCTCTCACTAAAGACTCAGATAACACTGAAGATCATGAAGGAGAGCAGATTAATTTTCAGAGGGGTATGGGTAACAATTACGAACGGTTGGAGTTCCTCGGGGACTGCTTTCTTAAAATGGCTACATCTATCTCACTGTATGGCATCAATCCAGACAGCGATGAGTACCGCTACCACGTGGACCGTATGTGCCTCATATGCAACAAGAATCTTTACAACAATGCTTTGAAGCTTGGACTTCATGAGTATATCCGGTCACAAAGTTTTAACCGACGCGCCTGGTATCCAGAAGGTCTAGTATTGTTAAAAGGCAAGACTGCTACAGCGCCAAGAAACCACAAACTTGGAGATAAATCAATCGCTGATGTCTGTGAAGCCCTGATCGGTGCTGCTTTGCTCAGTTCTCACAATGTGAAATCTATGGATAGTGCCGTCAGAGCAGTCACAGAAGTCGTTTGCAGTCCTAACCATCAAGCTACTCAGTGGTCAGATTATTACAAATTGTACCAGAAGCCAAAATTTCAAACGGCTCCGGCTACAGCGGCACAAATGGACCTAGCGAAGCAAGTGGAATCGAAGCACCCGTATCACTTCAACTATCCACGTCTCCTGCGGTCCGCGTTCATCCATCCAACATATCTCTTCGTCTACGAGCACGTCCCAAACTATCAGCGTCTTGAGTTCCTGGGTGATGCTCTTCTCGATATGGCATGCGTCAACTACCTTTTCCATAATCACCCGACCAAAGATCCTCAATGGTTGACAGAGCATAAAATGGCTATGGTGTCCAATCAGTTTCTTGGAGCTCTTTGTGTTCACCTCGGGTTCCATACACATCTTCTGACGATCAGCATCCCAATCCAAAAACAAGTGACCGACTATGTCTCCGACATTACTGAAGCACTACATCAAGCCCGCGAAGACGCGAAGCGATCTGGGAAGTGCGAGACTGACTATAGCCCAGATTACTGGATCGGCGTGCGTCAACCTCCTAAATGTCTACCGGATATTGTCGAGGCGTATATAGGAGCGATGTTTGTTGATTCCGAATATGACTTCTCGCAAGTCGAAAAATTCTTCGACATGCATATCAAATGGTACTTCAGAGATATGAGTATCTTCGACACATATGCAAACAAACATCCGACGACATTCCTAACCAGCCTCCTGCAAAAGAACATGGGATGTCAAGATTGGGCATCGGTTAGCAAGGAGTTACCTGGTGAGGACGGTAGGAAGAACGTGATCTGGTGTGGGATTATTGTGCATGGTCAAGTAGTCGCTGCTTATCAGGCTGAGAGCATGAGATATGCAAAGATAGGAGTAGCCAGAAAAGCCTTGGCAGAGCTCGATGGCATTGCAGTGAGAGAGTTTAGGGAGAAGTTTGGATGCGCTTGCAAACTTGACGTAGTTGATGCGAATGGCCTGGTGGAGTTTGTGGAGACAGATGAGGCGCCGGAGGTTCACGAAAAGCTTCTGACTGAATCTGCCTTCGGGGAGTGAACAGTAGCATGCACGACCAGAACTTTACAAGTAACTACTGCAGTGCAACAAAGCGATATGAAATCATAAAGAGCTTACAAGCAAGAATTCGAACAACTAGAATCAAGAAGCAATTTATTACCCCTTGAGTACTTGTACAGTACGATTGCCAAAAAAAATATAAAATAAGTAAAATAATTTTTAAGAATAAAAATAAATTAACGTCCATGCTGCTTAACAGCTCTACAGTGATCTCTGCCTAAGGCTTCACGATACGTCGTCTCGGTCGTGTCGTGTCGTGTCGTGTTGTGTCGTGTTTGTGTCGTGTTGTATCGTGTTGTATCTACCGTGTTGTATCGTGTTGTGTCGTGTTTGTGTCGTGTTGTATCGTGTTGTATCTACCGTGTTGTATCGTGTTGTGTCGTGTTGTGTCGTGTCGTATCGTGTCGCGTCGTGTCGTATCGTGTCGCGTCGTGTCGTGTCGCGTTTGTTTATTAGTGTTGAATATTCCACACTCTGAA
The DNA here is from genome assembly GCA_001465935.1 of Clarireedia homoeocarpa. Classification (NCBI taxonomy): domain Eukaryota; kingdom Fungi; phylum Ascomycota; class Leotiomycetes; order Helotiales; family Rutstroemiaceae; genus Clarireedia; species Clarireedia homoeocarpa. Next base: position 51,958 of record LNKV01000023.1, read on the forward strand.
CCGCAACTTTACCACCTCTCACATACTCTACTGCATTTCTTTTCCGCCGACTTTTTGGCAATTCCTTCCCATTTCTGCCCATTGTTTTGCAGCTTGAAGACTCTTTGACATTGGAGCGTGACTTTGAGCGAGCTTGTTAAGACGAAACTGACATTTTGGCCCGAACCTCGAGACTCTCTTTCCTACAAACCATGTACACCGTCTACCCGACAGTTATCTGATACGAATTTCCGAAAGGAAACATCCGGATCAGAACTTAACCCTAAGTATTCACCCCGGTTCAGTTTTGCGGTCATAGGTTGCTCTCCTGATTAGACGGCTTGCGGTAGATCGAAGTCACGACGCCGAAAGGTTTTGCGACGGAGATAATCGAAGTCACGACGCCGAAAGGTTTTGTGACGGAGATAATCGCAGGGCGTCGAAATTTTGAGTGACACAGTCCAGACGTCGAGAGGCGAAGAAACTGATATATTCTATGAGCCATTCTGGTAAGACCCTAACGCTAGGGCGCTCGTCAGGATTATCGGTCTCGGCTGGACGATCCGATCACTATGGGTTGTTTTTCGATGATGCCACCTGGTATGGGGAGGGAGAGACAAAGTTGGGTTTGACTGATTCCCTCCAGAAGGGTAGTCATGAGGGACTCCATGACAGCTGTCGCAAATTGTTGCGTCTTCTCTATTAACTCGACGATCACATACATCACTATCAAGTCATCAAAGGGGGCAAAGACTGAGCGCAATATCTACAAATGATCACAAACAAATTGTTTGTATTGCACTTTCAACACTGTTCTTATCCTGATTACGCGTATGTGCATCATCCCACGAGGGTGATCACGCGAGTCACGGATCTCAAACATGAAGGTTGCAAAACAAATGGTTAATTCATCGTATTGTCCCGCTTCTTTGGCCCGCGTCCCCTGATGTCTTGTTTGTGGTGGTAGTCGTTGGGATGGGATGATGAAATTTGTGATAGTGGAGATGCCCTGTTCATAACCACTTTTGCCGTTCCTCTAGGAAAGGCAAATATTGTCTACAACCTTCCCCAGTCCAAGGAGCGCTCAGCTCAGTTCTGCGCTACATCTCGATACCATTGCTACAGCACGAGCTACAAGCAATTGCCATTCCTCGGATGGAACCTCGATCGCCCGCATTAACTTTGTTCTCTGGGTTTAGCCCAGAGGTCTCAAAGACGCCGGCACATTGACTTCATCCTTTGGATGTTTGCCAATCTTCCTTCGGTATCACCAGACCAGAGGAACTCGCGGTTTTTAGATGTTTTATCCGCTTCCGCCCCTCTCAGCGAGGAGGAATTCAAATTCATCCCAGCAGACAGTACAATTTCAAACGAAGAGAGGTTTCCGAGGTTCTCGGTGTCGTTGTCAGTAACCTTAACATCCATCAGATTACGTCTTCCCGATAAGGTCTTCATAGAGCTGCAACGACTATGCGGGTCGATGTGCGGATGGTTTTTTCATAGTCGTGGGGAAGGCGATAGACGTGATGTGGTGGAAGGAACATTCCTAAGCACATCCCATAACATTCAGGAGTATAGCTGTATTGTTCTGAAGCTTGCGGGAAGCCCACAAGGTTCATGGCGGGATCCATCTCGTGTTGGAATCAAAGTCTCGAGCTTGTCTGCCTTGAACTGCGTCGCGCGCTATCTCTCATTCTTCATTATAAGTACGTCTCTACTGTCTGTCAATGCATTGGTGTGTTATAAGGTATGGTCAGCAAGGACAGGCGAGTGGTGCGCAGTCCTGGGTTGCTTCAAGCTGATTATTATGAAGTTTGGGGCAACCCCTCCGAGTAGGAGATAAGTGGTACCCACTAGGAAAACTTTGCACAAGTGCTAACATTGTGAGCAGGTTTCCTTGATGTAAGGTTTATGAAAGACTGGGTCGCATCGAGTCTTCTACAGTCTCAAATAGATAATTGCCATCAGAGATTTAAACACTAACGGGTCTTTTTATTTTGGTATACAAAGTGTCTGTCAAGATAGCATTAATGGACGTAATTATGATTTGAATTTTCTACCAATGCTTGATATATCAGTCGCATTCTCCTGTGATAAACCAGCTTCATTAAGACCCAGTATAGGGAAATTTCGATATTAAAACAGGACTAACTTAACGCTCTTTATCTAATCTAATCTAATCCAATCCAATCTAATCTAATCTAATCTAATCGATTTGTACACTTTCGGAGGATCTTATCTAAAAGTACAATACAACGCTTCGTCAAAAACTGCTTGAAGGCTCGTCGTGCTCCTTCCGCGGGGTCTCATCCACACGTCGATGTCTCTCGTATCCAATGCGATATGCCACATACACCTCAAGGGCATAACACCCTTCCGAACAGCACAGGCTATCCAATCCACCATTGCATCGGCGTTTCTTAAGAATAAAGCTGGTGCTAACCAATCCTTCAATGAACTCAAGTAGTATACCACTGCTAACATTCTCCTATAGCGATATCCAGTATTCAGGCATCGACCACCGAACAGCCCGCGCCTATTCCCACCGTTCTGACATTCCAGCCTACGCCGACCTACACTACCGGCCGTCGCCAACTCGTGGCCCCGCTATCCCCCGCTCTTCTCGACTCGCTCAAAGCCCCGCTTGCCATCAACAATGAAACGCACTTTGCAGAGGTCGTTTCGACCTCTCGCGGCGGCCTGACAACCTACCACGGCCCCGGCCAGACAGTCGTATATCCGATTCTTGACCTCCGCAATCTACCTGGATCTTCCGTTGTAAATCCCCGCGCGATTTCGCCTCGTTGCTATATCCACCTCCTCGAGGAGATTACCATACATGTGCTAGCTGCGTATGGTATTGCTGCAAAGAGGACGGAAAATCCAGGAGTATGGTATACTGATGAGGAGAAGATAGCGAGTTTGGGTGTGCATCTAAGGAGGAATGTGAGTAGTTATGGTGTAGGAATCAATCGGTGGGTGGAAAGAGGGTGGTGGGATCGAATAGAAGCGTGTGGCCTGCCAGGGAAAAGGGTTATTGGAGCTGAAGATGTATTGAAGGAGGAGGGGGGAAGAATGTCTGAAATAGAAGAATGGAGATTGCCGAGCTTATGGATGGAGAAGTTCGCCCTAAGGCTTGCTAACTATGGGGCCAAGGAAGGGAGTCATCCCATACAGCCTCGAAATGATGACATGGTATTTTGGGGCGATGTTGATGAGATTCCGTCCGAGGTCATGAAGTTGATAAGAGAAGCAGGCTTGGACAAAAAAGATATGAATCGGGATGGAGGCTGGATCAGTCACTGGCGATGGGGTTGAAGAAGTTTCTATCATTTGATACTCCTATGTAACCTTCTGTTCTACTTTAGGTAGAATCACGGCATCAGCTGCCGGATTATGGTCATTTATTCCTACAGGAAACCGTACAGGCAACCTATTTTAGGACAATCTTTCAAGAACTTTGATCAGATCTCCCGTGACTCCCATAGCTGTGACTTCTCCTCCAGCACCCGCTCCTTGGATGATCAAAGGATTAGATCCGTATCTCTTTGTATAGAAGCTAATGATGTTATCGCTTCCCTTCAATGCAGCGATCGGATGCGATTTGTCGAATTTTTCAAGCCCAACCTTCACCTCCTTCTTCGCAACATCAATACTGCCAACAAATCTAACAACCTTGCCCTCTTTCTCGGCAGATATCTTTGTGTCCTCCATCTGCGAATCGAACGCTGGCAACCTTTCTAAAAACTCATCTCCGCTTGCAACGCTCTCTAATTCTTTGGGGATTAAGCTCTGTACGGGAAAGGATGTAGGAGATTCGACTGGCAATCCAGCCAACCTTGCTAAGATGGTCAATTTCCGTGCAACGTCAAGACCATTCAAGTCATCTCTCGGATCAGGCTCAGTATAGCCCAGTTCCTTTGCCTTGGCAACTTCTGCAGACCACTTTCCCCCCTGCCCGTCAGTTGGAGCAAATGAGTTGAATAGGAACGACATGGTTCCGCTGAATACACCTTCAATCCTGGTAATAGAATCCCCAGTATCGACCAGGTCCTTCAATGTTGATATCACTGGCAATCCAGCGCCAACAGAACTCTCATGATACACCTTTGCACCTGAAGACGAAGCTGCTGAGAAGATGTCCTGCCATAATTTGTAGGATCCGGAGAAAGCCTTTTTATTGGGAGTAACTATAGAAATGCCCTTGGACAAAAACTGTGGGTATGTATCTGCCACATCCTGTGAACTTGTGTTGTCAACAAGTACAACCTTAGAGGGCGCGGCGGCTAAGTATTCGATAACTTTTGGTAAAGGAAGAGGATCCTGGTTCGAGTCGGCAAGGGATTTGTGCAGGTCGGAATATGAAATTGGTGTATATTTTGGACTATAGAGAACTTTCTGACTTCTTGAAATGAAGACCAGTGAGATTCTGGACGCCGTGAATCGTTGAGAAAGAGCTTCGAGTTGCGACAAAAAGCATTTGCCTACTCCACCAGCACCTGTTACATAGCCAGTTAGCTACTCTGGTACACAATGTGTCGCTCGGTGCACTACCTTACCAATGACTGCAATGTAGACTTCTTTGGCTGCCATGTTGAAGTGCTTTTGTGAATGTTGAATCCGAGGAATTCCAGGTCCGCGATGTTACTGCATACGAGAAAAAATCCGAAATGCTATGCTGTTGTATGCAGTATCTAATCCGATGTCGCTCCCCCGCAGTACTACAGTAACCTTAGAACTAAGCTCTGTCGGCCCCTCAGATTCTGCCGGGGGTGATGCAAAGCTTCCAGTGCACGACTGTTCGCTCCATACTCTCTCGTTCTGCCGTATAGCTCTGATACCATGTCAACATCAACAAGCAAGCCAGAGTCGATACGAAAGACCACCGATGAGGCCGCCGAACGAGACTATTTCTCCGAAAACCCAGCCCCCGCAAACCTCGAAAGGCACACCAGTCTTGCTAAAGGGTTCATCGATTTTCACGCAGCTGCTGGGCGACGAGTGGTTTTGGTTACATCGGGAGGGACAACCGTCCCCTTGGAAAGACAAACAGTTCGGTTCATTGACAATTTTAGTGCTGGAACACGAGGAGCTACATCTGCCGAGTATTTTTTGGAATCGGGATACGCTGTTATCTTCCTACATCGACAATTCAGCCTTCTCCCATATTCGCGACATTATAGCCATGCGACCGATTGTATCCTTGATTTCCTGCATGAGGGTCCCGACGGAAGTGTAGTTGCAAACGATGAGTATCGGGAGAAGATGTTGAAAGTCTTGCGGAAATATAATACAGCGAAATCGAAGAATTTACTGTTGACTCTTCCATTCACAACCATCACAGACTATCTATTCGTGCTCCGATCAATTGCGCAATTGATGCGCCCATTGGGGCCTCGCGGATTGCTTTACCTCGCTGCTGCTGTTTCCGACTTCTTTGTACCCCCGGAACGAATGGTGGAGCACAAAATCCAATCGACAAATGCTACAGATACAAATATTGGAGGGCACAAGGAGACTAAGGAAGAGGAGTTCGATAACTTTGATTCTTCTCCGGCTATACCACGAAGCAAGCGCTTGATTATTGATCTGGATCCCGTCCCTAAGTTTCTCAAGAATCTTGTAGATGGATGGGCTCCCGAAGGAATGATCGTATCATTCAAGCTGGAAACCGACCCTGAAATTCTGGTTCACAAAGCGCAGTATTCCCTCGACCGCTATCAACACCATCTGGTCATTGGTAACTTGCTCGCTACACGAAAATGGGAGGTTGTATTTGTAGCTCCGGGTCAGAAAGACCAATGGATTCGAGTACCTAGAAACAAGAGGACGAGAACAATCACTAGTAATGAGGAAGCTGTTGACATTGCCGCCAGAGAAGGAGAAATCGGCGAGAGACCACTTGATCCCAGCGAGCTTCCGGATGGAGAACCAGAGGTTGAAATTGAAAGTCTGATTATTCCAGCTGTAGAAGAGCTGCATACGTTGCATATCAACGCACCGAAAAGGAGAGACCGGTGAATTGCAGTCTAGAGATGGGGACACAAACGAACCTCTTAAGGCTGTCATGGTTGCTATGCTGGCTTTCACCTACGAATGTCCTATGTTTGAATAACGCAGCCATGTGTAGCGTGGATTCTTTCCAAATTCACAATATGATGTCGCGTACCGGTATTGAGGTCTCTTGGTCAAGCCCAAAAAGAGGCTCTGAATCGTGTTGAGCATTATGGAGTCCACAGCGCCCTCACAGGCGCACAGTGCGTAAATCAGTGCACCCCGCTACCAGCTTATCTTTATATCTCAACTGTCCCTTCTGGTGCTCCTGTTCTCAATCTTCTCCCCCAAAATCTCATCAACGGTAAAACCTCATCTCTCCCTTTCATCATTCCATCCCCCTCTCTCTCCCATTTTACGTACTCTACCTGTGCGAAAACCGCTCGAATCCTATCCAACGCTCCTCTTGTTACCTCAGTTTTTCTATTCCCGCCTGCAATTAGCACCGGTGTTTTCTTCTTCCCCTTTCCATCCTCGTTTACACTTTCGGGCAGGCGGCCACCGATTGATACCACCCCACCGTATTCAACGTCGTATGGTAGAGAAGCTATCAGTGAGAGAGCGAGCATCCCACCTTGACCAAAGCCTAGGAAGAATATGTTGCGTGGTGGGACATGACATTCCGTGGTGAGTGCGTCGATGACGCTGGTTATGAGTTTAGTGGAAGTTGTAAAGTCACCATCAGGATCCAAAGCCCCAGTTGTAGAAGAAAAGGAAAGATCATCAGCCCAGTGGAAGGATGGGACGTCAGAACCAGTTATGAGAGCTGGGATAGGTGTGGGTGCTTGGATTGAGATGGCAGTTGTTTGGGGAAGGGAAAGATTTCTTGCTAGATTAGATGGTCAGTTAAATTGAAACCCTGGCCAAGAGAAAAGAAGGATGTCGATTTGAGTGTCCGTCCCAGCTGTCAATGTTGTCTCAATTCAGTGATATGATGATCACACCAAATACTACTCACCTAATTGAGTGAACCCCTCCTTCGTATCCCCCAAACCATGAAGCAATATCAAGACATTGGTCGGTTTGCCATCTTTCGATGGCACAATATCACATACAATATTCCTCGGGAGATCATCCAAGGTTGGTAGACGTGGAGGTAGCATTCCAAACGATGTGATTAAATTTTATTCAAAGGTCCAGTAGATGAGGGGTATTTCTAGAATCATGTAGCCCTTCACACGAGGCTCACATGATATAGACAGCCCCAAGCAATTGGCATAGACGGAGTGTGGCTGTGGTTTGAATAATCAAGTGCGAACTGTGGCTGGGGGCGTGGGGGCTAAGGTGGAATTCGCGATGAGCTTATTTGTCCTTATACAAACGATATTTCAAGAGGACACAAACACAAGACAAAGCAGCGAATTCGTTCCGCAATTCTTCACTCGATATTCCAAATTTTGAGGAGGAAGCCCTTATCCAGAGCTTTACTGGGCATTTACTCAAGTCACTCTTTAATCAATACTCTTAGGGCATAAGGAATAGAATTAGCTACAATGTTCAACAACTTCGACTGGGCGACTACCCTTCGTGGCATGATACTCCCATTGGCATATGTGGGCGTGTTAATGGGCTCCTTAATAACCTTTTCTTCATTATACAGAAAAAGGAAGGCTGGTCAGTATTGTTAAGCTCTTTGATTGTGCGCATACTGATAATGCCAGCCAAATCCGCGACTCTTGCGCCATGGTTCCCACCTCACCTGCAAAGGAATATATACTTGTCACTACTTCACCTTGAGCCAGAGGAAGGAAAGGAGAAGGCACCGCATGTTCCGGAAAGTGTAATTCGTGCTGCGTTGCTCAGAAGAGCAGTAGAAGATATCCATCGAATCATTCAAATCAGAACTGCGAAACAAGCCTGCAGCACGTTACTACAGAGAGGAAGTGTGGGGGATGATCTATGGCAACGATTCTTGAGGGCGGAGAAGGAAATGGAAGAGGAATTGAGAGATGTTGTTATGGAGGTGATTATTGAATTACTTCTCTGAATGATCCGCTGCTAACAAATGCTAGGCAAATGCGCTGGCACCAAACTGGGGTCAAACTATATTCCAGTCTGCAAATGAGATCGCCGCCAACACAATGTTCCGAAAAAGGCTTGACGAAGTTCAGAGCAAGACTGACTCAGAGAAAGAGTGGTGGGAGAAACGTCGTGCATCTATCCAGTCTGAATTTATGAAAGAATTGGACGAAGAGGCACAGACGAAGGCAACCAAGATCGCTTCGCCTACCAAGTCGATTAGCGACGAAGATGCCATTATGGTTGATGGGCCATCAGCAAGTGAACATGGAAGCCCAAGTAGGAAGAAGACGGCCAGGAATTAGTACGACTACAGGAACTCCTAATACCGAATAATAAAATATGCAATGTCTAAGAATAGGCCTTCATATCCTCTCAAGAGCCCAAAATACTCGATCTTTTTCAGAGCGTGAGCTGACCTGTATGAGTGTCAAATCTATATCTTTTGTACTAAGCCAGGACATCGAACACAGCAAAAGTAGGGCTGAGTAGAGTGAAGTGTCAGGACTGAGAGTAGGTGTGTGTTGAATGTCATTATATTTGCTTGAGCGATTTCATTCAAATTTCTTTGAACATTAGACCCGGAGCTTACTCTCACAAGCATTTTGCACAACGACGCCGGCACTCTCTCGGGTAAGCGTAGCTTGTATCTTAAGCCCTAGACCTTGACAGGCTCTGGGAACTCACAGTTTAGCAAGCGTTGAAGCCATTAGCACCCCGAAGATAGCCCATTCAGCAGTGGCTTGTCTCTACCTTGCAGATTGTTGCTGTACCCCAAGTCCAGGGTCACGCAATGGCATTATCCTTACGCTTAGTCTTATATTGCATGCAGCTGGATCGAGTAGGCTATGTAGGTGAGTACACGGTCCAGGAGGACATTGCAGTTGCAGAGCTCCAAAGAATCGTTCGCTCATCCCTCTGGCTCATATTTCGAGGGACTAAAGAATCGCTAGACTCCACTTCACTCCCATGCTTTGTGCTCGAGCATTTATACAGAAAATCAAAATCAAGGGAGCTCTCTTACCCATTGTTTGGTAGCGGAGATAGGTGGCCTTCCTCTGCTGAATTTCTTCTCAAATATTTGCCTGATTGTTCGATGCAAACACTGTCTGTCTATTTTACACGTTACTTCCCTCTTGACAACATCTTTGACCTTGATTGGTTGGTCTTCATCTCCTTTCTTGCCCCTCACCTATCAGCAAAGTGTACTCCGCTCGCCAGAACAAGGTATGCAGGATAAATCAGGACAGCCACACGCTCTTGATTCAGTGCCAAACCGTGGTATTGAACTGAATTAGTTGTATGATCCGTTGTGAAGTATTTTTTGAACAATTTCTGCATGAGAAAAGGGTATAGCGCCATGCGATGGGATGAGATGAAGAAGGAAGAGGTGCAAGGTTCAGGTCTTACGGCTTCGACATGTAGGGCGTTAAGATGATGAAGTATGTTGTACTAAGTAGCTGCAGTGCGGTGCGATAATCTAGCTAAGTAGATATAGCCGGCAAGAGACATATACACAACAGGAAGAAGCAAATATCTCTCCACCATAAGGATGGACCCCTACCTGCTACTGATTCTAAATTTATCTACGGCAGATAAAGAATAATGCGATTTTTCTAGCTAGAGAACGAAGGTTTAACCAGCCAATCATACCTGGCACTCACTCGTAGGAGGAAGGGTGAGCCTGGTACTAGATTATTGACTAGCGATAAAGGTATAGTTGTAACCTTCAGTATTGTATGAGTGTGAGTGTGAGTGTGAGTGTGAGTGTGAGTGTGAGTGTGAGTGTGAGTGTGAGTGTGAGTGTGAGTGTAAGTGTCAATAGATGATGATTTATCATCAGAGAAGGTTGTGAGCATAATTCATGGACAGTGAACATGAAGGATAGAAAGAAGAAGGATTAATATCAAAGGAAGGAAAAGAGGGCAGGGCAAAGTTAGAGAGACGATAGAATGTAATGTTAGCTGTCGGCTCTACGGAGACTTGTGAAAGTATCGATTGTGAGGAAGCGGAGGGAAAGGGGATAAGATATAGTGATGGTGATAATATTGGGGGAAACCATGGAGAGAGATGAGGAAGATATGGAGAGAAAACACGGAGAGAGACGAGAAGGACATAAGAGACGAGAAGGACATAAGAGACGAGAAGGACATAAGAGACGAGAAGGACATAAGAGACGAGAAGGACATAAGAGACGAGAAGGACATAAGAGACAAAAGAGAAAGACATGTAGATGAGGAAAAAAGTAAAAACAATCACGTATTATGTGTATGCACAAATTTAACGAGCATCACTGATAGCTAATCAACGATGCTTGCTCAGAGTTCATCTGCAAGACTCATCACAACTTGATAACATGATCCATAGGTCGTAGAAACAAAATTACTTTTTAGGACGAGCTTTTATTCATATGTGATGTACACCATACCATTTGATGCATTTAGCCCAAATCCCATATTGAAAATAAAACCCAAGCTCCATTTGCCCCCAGAACCAGACGATGAGGTAGACAATTTACTCGTCATCTTCCTCTTCTTCCTCAGCCTCAACGGTGGTCTGAGCAATACGGTCCAAATCCCGTTGACCACTTTGGGTGATTCTGCGTCCTCCCTTCTCCTCGTCTTGCTCTAGGACACCGATCTTCTCAAGCGATTGTAAAACCTTTCGGTCAACACTGCCGGAAGCATCAACGTGGTGGGATGGTCTGGATCCACGGTTCTTGGTGGAGCCGTGAACCTTGGTGAGGCGTCCAACACCGACAGTTTTGCGGAGGTAGATGTGACGAGCGTTGGCGGCAGCACGAACATAGTACCAGTCGATGGATTGAGGAGGAAGCTCGTTGGATGCGGAGGTCTTGACGGTATCAACCCAACCTGCAAGAATGAGATATTAGTATTTGTGCTTATAAGTACGAATTCGCGAATGTGCGAAGGCACGTAATTGAAGTATGCAAAGAAATTCTCGATCAGAACATACCAGGGATTGGGAGCTTTCCCTGTCTCTTCAAGAAAGCAGCATATGCCTCAATGAACTTTTGTGCCTGGATTACCACCATCGAATCAGCATAATTCCGTCAGCGGAGATCTTACGACCCCCTCACACCTGCTCAGTTGTCGACAGAGGAAAAGACGTGTGGGTAGAAGAAACATCGGAAGAATTGTGATTGAGTTTGTGGTGGTCGTGCAAAATTGAGAGTCTCAAGTAGTTGTCGCATTCTCTCTTCTTCCCTCCCCCCACAAACAATCCATCTCATTTCTTCGTCCACTTCTATTCCCTCCAGGTGCTGGATTTTCATATACTTACGTCAACATCGCGAACAGTGACACCACCCATGATTGCGGTATTTGGATATTGTTCGAAGGGAGGTCTTTTTGTCGTTGAGAGTTCGTTGGGCGGGTGGAAAGTAAATTGTCGTGGTTCGAGGAGCAGAAAAGTTCTAAAGGAAAATGCGAATTTGGGATTGTGGGAGTCCGAAGAGCTTAGCGAGACGAAATTATTCCAAATTTATGCTAGCGCAAAATTCTTGGCCAATGACAACTTGAACCATGAGTGCTACCCTTGCAATGGATATTTGGCTTGTACTGCGAGACTACGAGACTGCGAGACTGTTTACATCCGAGGCTTCCAATTGAAGCTTAGTTTGGCGTGTGGCCATTGTGGTTAGCAACCCCGCGAGATCTACACTCTGCGCAAGACTTCGCATAAGTGTATCTATCAATGAGGGCGTCAGCATGCAGTTGAGCTTGAAAGCCTCGAGGGAAATCGCAGATGAAAGACCTTTCATTGCCGGCTCACCATGAGCTGTTATTGGAGATTGCCAGGTAGACCAATTTTTCTGGTAGGGGACGCGCAATATGACCACCCTACAACGATTAGGTCCCTAGTAGAGATCACGATTGTTGCTCAAGCAGATTTAGGTGATTCAATTCTGCAAATATGCTGTTCAAGTGTAGTGTTTATATGTACAATCAATCCTTCATGAATAATATAATTCGCCCTGGCCCTGCCTCGTTCTTCCGCCCGTCATCCATTCTGCTATCCTTTCAGCTTTTATTTGAGGGAGACACTGTATGCCGAAGTAGTAAATACAGCACCAGATCCTGCTGCGCGTTAGTTTTCTACATCAAGGCAGAGATTGCTGTAGGTCATACCTGTGAATGTTTCCGTGCCGGCTTGCACACTGAGGAGGTATTGGCTTGTAGGGAATCCTTGATTGGTTGCCAGGTAGGTAAGGAATAGCTTCAAGTCACCACTGAAGCTGGTTGCCGAGCTGGACGCAACGAATGAATATACTTTGGTGGAACCATTAAGCCCATAATACAATTTCCAAGAAACCCCAGAGATTGTTGTCGTCGCAATGGCAGATCCTGTTGAAGATATAGGACCTGCGCCACCCAAAGCACCAAGCCAGACCATAATCTCGTATTGTGCGCTGCCGGAGGAGGTAGACGAGGTGAAAAGGTCATATGCAACATCAGCAACAACGTTACTACCTGTATAACTGTAGAGAAGATTCATTAGTCCGGCTCATCATGGTCTGGACAGCCATGGGACTTACCTCCATTTCCATGTTGTTGGAACCGAGGAAATGGCCGAAACTTGTTTGGCGGTCATGGTAAGACCCACATCAGCATAGGATTTGACTTGACTAGATCCTCCAGACCAAGTCCAAGAAGTTGACCAAGAAAGGGTGCCGGAGCTGTAGGAGTTGACGGTCGTGCACTGTGAGCCAGTGTAACCGGAAATGCCCCACTGATCTTGATAGACAGTGTAGGTACCGGTGGCAATAGTGTCCCATTGACCACAGACCTTTGTGGCTCGTTTATCGAGGGTCTGAGTCGGCACAGCCAGGACAGCTGTCGCCAAAGACAGGCCAGAAAGTAAAGCGGTGTTGAACTTCATGATGGCTTGAACGTGTAGAAAGACTAATATCTTGAAGTGAAATGATCGGGAACGAGGGGTTTACGAAGGAAAGCAAAGCAATAGGACTTTATACACATGGTGTACTCGACACAGACCATCACTCGAATGCCGCAAAACGTCACTCGTGGAAACATTATAACGAGATTGCCCTTGTCGACCTCGCTGTATCGAAAACTGACCGATGTCCCAATTTGCGACAAATTAGTTTCTTACGCAAGACAGGCTTCTCAACCGGTACACGCCTAGATACCAGAGGTATCTCCTGTGTCCCTTAAATCTAACAAGGGTTGCATATGTGGAGCTCAATTTGCCCAAGAGAGCTTTGAATATGTTTCCGCCAATAAAGTTTCAATGCTGAGAGCGCTCCGTGACCACAAAAAGAAAAGGAGCGGGCTTCCGTTCCCTAATAACCATGGACGCTTTTCAAGTCAATGCTCGGCCCTGTCGGATCGGACATATGATTTTGGCTAAATGCAGCGAAAAACGTGGATAAAGTCGCACAAGTCGCCAAAGATCTGCCGAATGAACCCATGACTTACCCCAGAGTTTAGGGGAAGGATGAAGAACGTCAATCTTTCTGTAACGGGATTGACGAAAGCCATGAAAGAAGGATCCCTTTCGTGGTAAAACTTTTCCAACCCCGACGAATGCAACAGCAGAACAAGATTCATGGATAAGTAGCACACTCTGTAAGAAGAATATAAATAGCTCATGACCAGCTTGAACTGCCAGTACCGCTCAGAATTGACATTGGAAAACGGACGAATAGCACGAAAAACTCGGAGTAGAACTCTTGGATGTTATCCGTCCCACTCACAGTTCTGCTTTGCTCATCATATCCCCGATCAAGATGGTAAAGATGGGAGAGTCGCTTCTTGACACATCCACCAACGGGAAGCAGGAGGCAGTCTCTCGAGAAAAGATCGTACCACAATGCAGGAAGGGAAAAAATTAACTTCCAATTTGTCAAATAGGCTGTATCTCATCGTCGATCTTGCGCTTCTTGCCGCACTGGAGTGAGGATAGAGAAACTCCTATCCATTTCAAACAGAAACAGAACCGTCAACCATGATTTGGCATCCTTTCTCGTAGATCGTACATCGAAGTTGGGGCGCCTTAGACAGGAGTTAAACGACTTTAATAAAAAAACGTGTAAGCATGACCATAAGTCACGTGATACTAAGATCCGGATAATCATAAATCCGACTCACGTTCAATCGTTTGATTTGGACTTTAGACCACAACCATAACGCGATCAGTTGCGGCTCCGTGATTCCCCACACATCACTTCACAACATCTTCCCCTACGGCGCCAAATTGAATGTAATCTCTACTGTGTAAGGATATCGCGGATAATTTTATGTGACCTCTACGGCTCTTAGCCTTCTGCGACAAATCTATCTAATCGATATCACCAAGAGAAAGTTCACAGACCGACGGGCGCATTAGATGGCCAGTATCAAACGACATCATCGGTAACACTGCGCGAGCAGTAACTTTTGCGAGATCCTCGCCTTTTCGCATAAGTTATCCTTTCAGCGCGGCTAGTTAGCAATGGCTCCTGCAGCATCGGTCGTCCAGGCGACCACCAAGGTCAAACGACCGATGGCCATCCAAACAAATGGCATCAATTCTTCCACATCTTCCCCATCCCCATCCATGTCTGCTGGTAGATTACCATCTGGACCAAAGTATCCCCCCAATTCGGCGACAAGCAATGGCGGTGGAAACAGTGCTGGAGTGCGATCTACGAACCGGGCTCGGCCTGGACAATTATTAGGTCGGGGACAAAGGAACAATAGCGCGGGGTTGAGATCAGGCAGTGTGGTTGGGGAATTGGCCATATCACAAGTCGCGCAAACTCAGCCATACGGTAATTGAAGTTCTCTGCTTTGCGGGATCGCAAACTAAAGTTTTCCAGTTAAATCCGATGCCTACATTCTCAAGAAGTACCGGGGGAACCCCCCTTCGCTCATAATCCATTTGCATGCGACACATTTTCGATTTGATCAACAAGAGGGCAGCTTCTCCTACAAATCACCTATGAAACTTCTGTTAGAACATATCAGGCAACGAACCGTCCCTCATGAGTTAATCGACTTCTTCACTGAATCTGATGTAGCCTTTTACGAAGGATGCATGATAGTGCAAATTCATGATCACAAATCAACCGCTCCTCCTCAAGACTCTCCACCACCCAAAACCACTGATCCTAAATCTCTACCCTTCTCAGTCCACAAATACAATGCCTGCGTTACGCCATCTCCATATGTCCCTTACCCGAACGACAATACAATCAAAGACAAGGCTTCGACTGACGACATTGGTGACGGGGCTTCGAAGTCTAAAACTTCTGCTCAGCAAGACAAGGAAAATATGCCTGCACCTGCATTCCCAAACGATGGTCAGCGCAAGAGCACAGCTACCTCAAATAAAGCAAAAGTAATTACTGTCGTACTCCATCCAACCCCTCTTAGCACATATATCGAAATTGCACACAAAGCTATCACTCCCCGAGCACCGGAATCGCGCCAAGAAAGGTCAGACGGAAGCACCTCAGCTACGCTCGCCCAACCTCCTACACCTTTGGGAGCTGTTCCCCCTACACCTAGTGCAAGCATGCCCCCACCCGCGAAAAGGCTTAAGAGAGCAAAGATGGAACTAGAAGCTGGAAATATTTATGCTGCGGAGGCTCAAATTATTCTAGCTACTACAGCTCCACTCGCACTTGATCTGGCTAGCAATGCTGCAGAAGCATCGAAGCTATTAGAGGCGCTAGCACACCCACTCCACTCCGATAAACCCCCTCAACCCAAAACACGGAAGAGAACCGTGGCGGAGATGGCTGCAGATGAAGCCCAAGCTGCAGACGAGGAACGATACATGCTCATTCTTGATGAACGACTGTCTGCGAGTGTAGCGGGGGCTCAGGGAAGTGGTAATGTTGCTGATGGTGACGGGCAAGCCGGTGGAGCATCTTTCGAGCCTAGATTCGAGAAGTTCAAGACTCTCGAAAACATAAAGCACCAGATCGCAGAAAGAAAAGCGCAAGAGAAGCTGCGACAGGCTGAAGCGGATCGCAAGTCTGCAGCAGATAGGGAAATACAGAGGGCTAAAGAACTCCAAGAGGCACGACAAAAAGAACTAGATCGACGAAACAATCTATTGGCTCAGCAAACCTTGGCAAGACAACAACAACAACAACAACAACAACAAGAAAATCAACGACGGATCTTAGCCGCACAGCAGCAGCAGCAGCAGCAGCAACAGCAACAACAACAGCAGCAGCAGCAGCAGCAGCAACAGCAACAGCAACAGCAGCACCCGCAAACTATGCAAGCTATACCTCCGCATACACAAGGCCCTCATGCCCATCCCAACCAGCCAAATGGAATCATGCCCAATGGAATGCAGTCACAGCCTCAGCGCTTCCACCAGCAGCAAACTTCTCAGGCTCAGATTGCTTCACCAATAGTCCGAAATGGCACTCCCCACAGTCATTCTTCACCAAATGTTAATAATGGCATGGGTAGTAATCATATGCAACATTCTACGTCCAGTATGGGTGGTAGTCCCCCACGCCCAGGTTCTGTTGTTCAGCAAAACCATACTCAAATGGGTGCTCCTACTTCTCATGGCATGGTGCCACAAAGAAGCCAGCAAAGCCATGCGGGAACACCAAGAATGCCGAGTGCCACCCCTAACATTCAATCTACACCCCTTAACCGCGGCATGAGCGCAACTCCACGCATGAGTCAAGCAAGCCCTCTCCAAGGCGCGATGGCTCAAGCACCTCCAATAGGACAAATGGGAATGAACCCGCAGGCGCATGTACATGGCATGAACCCTGCCCAACAACAGCAGTATTTGATGCAATTGCGTGCTCAACAGGCACAACACCAGCAGCAGCTTCAGCAGCAACACGTTCAAAGCTTGGGAATGATGCAAAATGGACAACAGATGACCCCTCAACAGATGATGGCACAACAGCAAATGAGACAACTAAATCAAGGAAGCCCAGTTCCCGGAGCCCAATTGACTCAAAATTACCAAAATCATCTTGCCGCAATGGCACAGCGCTCTGGAGGGATCCCCCATCATATGAATGCGAATCAAGGATTCATGAACAATGGCATGAACATGCAAAATCTTCCCTTCCAGCAACAAATGCAGCAACATCAATTACAGCAGCAGCAGCAGCAGCAACAACAACAACACCAGCAGCAGCAGATGATGAATGTACAAATAACGCAGTATCTTTCTTCCCAACAAGGCCAAACACAACTCGCCGCCATATATAGACAGTATCTTCAAAAAGCTGCCGAAAGATATCCTGGAGGTGTTGTTCCAGATGTGGTGAAGCCCAATATACAAAAGCAAGCCCAAGGATTCCTCATCAACCAGTTGAGGAACAAGCTATTACAATCATCTATGCAACATAGTATTCAACAGCCCAATGGCATGAATATGGGAAGACCACAAGGGATGTAGGATTCTGATGATTTTGTAAAGAATTACGGCATTATTAATAAATACAACAACTCAGGCTCTTAGGGATTTGGCGTTTGGACTAACTTGAAATGAGGGTGGATGGGTGATGGGGCAAGGCGCAGATGAGGCAATAGCTCACTATACCCGTTGTAAAGATTGCTTGGCGGTAGATCTGGTTAATACTGGCGTTCAGAATGGGTTGATGCTTGTTATGAAAACGGGGTTGGCGTAGGCATGTACAAATTCAGAGCAGAAAGGCAAACGTTATATATGGTTTGATGGACGCATCTTTCTTTTATGTGTGGGCTAGTGTGTATCAATGTGCAATACGGCTCCACAATTCGTATACATTATCTTGATGAATGTTCCTGTGGGTGTTGTATTGTCTAAAATGCAATTTTCCTTGAAGCGTCCTGACTTCTGTCTATTGTACATAATGGTGAGTTCGTGATTTCCTTAAGTCATACAAGTCATCCCTATGCATCTAACGATGCCAACCCCTCTTCATTCAATCCGTCGGGCCATTCTTCCTCGTCTCCCTCCTCGCCCTCTCCATCTTCCTCCATTCATCATCCTCCCCATGCCATTCCTCCTCAGCTTGACAAAATGCCTCTCCCCACTCCAACCGCTTCTCCCTCCCCCTCCACACATCCTCACTGCTCTTTCCAATCTCCCCTCCTCCGTACTTCCGCCTTTCCTTCTCTGCATACCGCGTCTTAATCATCTTGGCCTTCTCGTGATCGGGGTATCCACGCGTCTTCATACAAAACCAAAAATCAGACCACTTCTCGCTGCAGTCCCGCGCTTCGCCATATCGATACAAATTCATGAATTGACCACCTATGGATTGGCAGTAGAAGGCGCTGTCGAAGGCATCGCGGCAAGACATCGTTGTGGGAAGGAGTTGTGCAGAGAGTGGCTCATCGGTATTAGGGATGGAGGGAGACTCTGCGGAGGAATGAGAAGGTTCAGAGGGTGGAGTCTGCGGTACGCGGTTGTACTTTGTGCTGGAGGGGTGGGTATCGGCTTCGAGTTCTTGGAGGAACTTTTGCAATTCTTGGTCAGTGACTTCTTCGCGGGGTGAAGTGGCTTTTGATTGCGAACTACTTGTAGTAGGTTTATGAGTTTCTGCTGAAGGTGGGTTAGAGGACTGCACCGCAGGCTTCTCCGCAGAGGAAGTTGATGAGAAAAACCACCCCATGAGTTTTTGCGACACAGCTTCCTTCAATCGAATTGACCTTTGAGGTAAGGCTAACAGCCCGTGGAGTTTTGCGGCCAAAATTTCAGCGACAATCCGGGGAAGCTTTTGCCGGCCTCCACACGTGATAGAACTAGTTCTAGCCTTAGCATTCAGCCTTATGACGACATGGCTGTGGGGTGTTTTTCGTTTGGCTCGCAATCAGTTCCTTGCAGGGGGAAATTAGCACAAATCGATCTTTGTGGTTGCAGATGTGCTATCCTATTACTTGAGCCTGCCAATATGCAATCAGAATAGATCTATTCGAGGCCCAATAAGCAACCATGAGCGCGACTCGGCGAGTCTTGTTCAATCCGACAAGTTCACCGGTGTTGAGAACTCCCAGGATACGGAGGCGCGACTTTGGCAATGTCGAAAGTTTTGCTAGGTTTGGCCTCAGAGGATTCAAGAAGGATGGAGTGGCAGGGCAGTGGAAGTCCATGAGGCAGGAAAGTGCACAGATTGGAGAGAATGAGACTGGACATATCACTGCTGGAACGAATGAAGGGATACTATTTTTTGACAGTAAATATTTTTTCGCACATTGCTCTTCTCCATGACTGAGGCAGCTTGCTAACTCATGAAACTTGGTAGATATCTTTCCAATTAAACTCGGCTGGGCTCTTCGATTACCGTGGTATGGCAAGAACCAGAGTCTTCCAGATATCCTTTGGCAATTCAATAACAAAGTATTCTCCTCCTACGAGCCTCTCAGCTTGGTGAAGCGTGCTATTCCATCCAATGTTCCAATCAAGGTCACTGAGATCTTACCTCGACTGAAAGAGGGCGGTGTTTTCGTCAAGTTCTCACATCCCAAAGATATAACGGCAAGGGAAGTCGAAGGTCTCATCTCTGGTTACTTGAAAGAAAAGCCTATTAAGCCGTGGTTCAATCCTTTTCGACAGATGAGGGCAAAACTTGTTCTGGGAAAGCCTTGGCTCGAAGATTTATATAGGTTTCCAAGTACAAGAATCCGCGCCGAGTTTGTCCCTTCTGCTCCTGGAGGCGAAGCGGCGGAACTCTCGCAGGAGACTCTTTATAGCTTGTTCAGGAAGTATGGAAAGATTGCCGAGATATCCTCGCAGCCCTCTGATTCAAAAGTTTTGCCCAAGTATGCTATGCTGGATTTCACCCAAGTTAGACATTCGGTTATGGCTAGGAATTGTTTGCATGGATTCAAGGTCACTGAAGAAATGGGTGGTGGGAAAGCTGGAACACAGCTCCGTCTTTCTTATGAATCCAAGATGAAAGCACACCATATTTGGGACTGGATCTTAAACCATCCGTAAGTATTCTCAAACAGTTTAATGAGACTACCCACTAACTTATGCCAGGCGTGTTACCATCCCGTTACTTGCTGCAGTGATTGCTACATTCACAGTTGCGGTATTCGATCCCATTCGGACCTTCTTCATCAAGGCTCACATTGATCATGCGTTCAACTTAAAGGATAACAAGATCTACGCTTGGTTTGCGACTCAGGCCACTGACATTTTCCGGCCTCACAAAGCTGAAGAAGCTAGTCTTAGTGCTATTTGGGATGACCGAAAACAGTCGATCGAAGATATTCGGACTTGGCTTATGGAAACTGCGGATACTTTCATTATGGTCCAAGGACCAAGAGGTTCGGGAAAGAAGGAACTCATCATGGACCAAGCTCTGAAAGGCCGACCAAATACACTACTCATTGACTGCAAGCCTATACAAGAAGCACATGGTGACTCTGCCAAGATTGCAGCTGCAGCGGCCACCGTTGGTTATCGCCCTGTATTTTCTTGGATGAACAGTATTAGTAGTTTAGTCGATCTTGCAGCACAAGGTACCATCGGAGTGAAATCTGGATTCTCAGAAACATTGGATACGCAGCTTGCAAAAATCTGGCAAAATACCGCAACCGCTCTTAAACAAGTTGCTCTACAACATCGGAAGAAGGATGACAAAGATGCTAATCTTGCAGACGATGATTGGCTCGAGGCACACCCTGAATGCAGACCCGCTGTTGTTATTGACAATTTCCTCCACAAAAACGAAGAGAGTAGTGTGGTCTATGACAAAATATCAGAATGGGCCGCCGGTCTTACTACCTCTAATATCGCTCATGTCATCTTTCTTACTACCGATATCTCGTTCTCAAAATCATTAAGCAAAGCACTTCCGGATCGCGTCTTTAGACAGGTATCACTCGGCGATATCACACCTCAAGTCGCAAAGAAGTATGTTGTCAGCCATCTAGAATTAGATCAAGAGGATTCCGCGGACCCCAAAGTGAAGCTTTCCGATGCACATAATCGAGAAGACCTCCGGGAATTGGATGAGTGTATCGAGGTTCTAGGTGGCCGTTTGACTGATCTTGAATTTTTGGCTCGTCGACTCAAGACTGGTCAGACACCAAAACGCGCAGTTGCGGAGATCGTCGAGCAGAGCGCCTCAGAGATCTTGAAAATGTATCTTCTGGCTGCTGATAAGGGAGAAAGGAAGTGGTCAGTAGAGCAAGCGTGGTACTTGATCAAGTCTCTTGCCGAACACGAAACCCTTAGATACAATCAAGTCTTGCTTTCGAATACTTTCGCATCATCGCTGACCCCATCGGCATCAAATGGCGAGAATGTTCTGGAAGCTCTCTCTGCAGCCGAGCTTATTACTATCAAGAACTACAAAGGACGACCCCAAAGCATCAAAGCTGGAAAACCAGTCTACCAGTCAGCATTCAGGATGTTGAGCGAAGATCGCGTCCTTAGGAGCAGACTGGACTTAGCTATGCTTACTGAGTTGACCAAGATCGAAACGAAGAATATTGATAAGTATGAAACGGAACTGAATATGCTAGGTCAGTTGCCAAAGCAACCAAGGGAAGTAGGACCAAGAATACAATTCTTGTTGGGAAAGTTGGCAGCAAGTCAGCAGAAGGTGGAGGACTGGGAGAAAGAAATGGGGGTGCAGAAAAAGATCCTTATGGCGGAGTATTGATTGGTTAAATCAGGACATGGTAAGAGAAAGATGGATGGAAATATACCCGATTCATTCAATGTATAAGTTTATCAAGAACATTTATTGAACTCCTGTCAACCATATATTTTTTTTTTTTTTTTTTTTTTTTTTTGTTGGCGTATACAGTCTATTTTATTCGAGTCCCTCGGAATTCACTCACGCCATGGAGGAGGCCAGCAAGTCAACACAAGAATATTATTTTGCATGTAAGATTAGTATCTCTGACTTATTCCAAATCCTGGAGGAACTCCGAGATTTGGCCACAGTACACAGGGACGAGCAGAATTGGTAAAACAAGAACTGCAATGCTCCAAAAAGTTGTTATATTTGCAGCTCTGTGAGATGTAACAACTTGATCACCGAATATTCCTATGAAATGCCTAAGTATTCATTAGTCATAATACAAAAGTCATTTAGCTCTCCATCTCCTCATTTCTAGACTAATCTTGTGCCTCTAAGACTTTCATCTTCTCCTCCAAGAATCGGAAAATGTCATCAAACATAACTTCCGAATACCAATGCCCCAATCCAACATATTCTTTCATCTCCACATCCGCTCCTAGCAACCCTAAGGCCCTCTTCGCTTCTCTCCCCAGCTCTACTGGAACTTTCTCGTCCTCAGTGCCATGGCCTAAGAATACAGGTATCTTCTGAAATACCATCCCCTTCCTAGACTCCATGTCAATCTCTTCCCTTAAAAACTCAACTCCCCGAGTTCGAGGATCTGTAAAACCCCTCTGGTCAACGTTTTCCTCTCCATTAGACCCCACAAAAGGATCGCCATCTTCATCATCCGACCTCACAAACAGATCCTCTCCCTCATCATCTCCACCATCCCTAATCCTCCGTCCCCAACCTTCCCCGCTCACCATCTCCTCCACCAACTTCCCAAACGGCAACCACCCACACATCCCCACCACCCCCGCAAACGGCTCCCCATCCCACATCAACACCGCCGCCAGACTCGTCGCACACCCCTGACTCATCCCCCACAAGACCACATTCCTCTTCCCCACCACCTCGATCTCCCTCCTCAAGAGAAAATGAATATAAGCACAGCTCTTATTCAGCCCCTCACGCATCAAATCCTGTCTTTTCATATTCTCATACAAATGCCAACAGTCGAACCACTGGTGCGTAAAGCTCTTCTTGTATATCGTGGCGCGACTCCGGGGCGCGGTCGGGAAGATGATTTTGGCGTGGGGGAAGGCCGTTTGGAGGGTCCTGGATCCCTTGCTTTCGCTTGTGGTCATTTTCAGGAAAGGCGGTGCGAATTTTTCGGCAAAGGAGCCGCGCCCATGGAGGATGATGAGTGTCTGGCGGTGGGGAGGAGAGGGCTCAATGGTTGTTGCTTTGGGGTAGGCGGGGAAATAGGGGTTCATGGTTTTAGATGGACGAGGCGATCGTGCCCGGACCGGGCCCTGAATAGGCGAGCCGTTGGAATCCATTTTGGAAAGAGCGTTGGAATTCTGAATGTTGGATTGATTAAGGATGAGGAATTATTTGACGGTTCCGTTTGTATGGGAAGATGATACCGTTTCATCGTGTCCCCAAAGATTTTAAATTTGACAGTTCCCGACTTTTGAGATGATGTTGTAACACCGAGAGCACTACATAACCGAGTGGAGAATGAGAGAATAATGGTTACCGTGCTGCAACCCGAGATGCCAAAGCTTGGGCGTTCACAGCTACATGGTTGTTGGAAGATGTAATCTCGAAACCTCCTCCCAGATTTCAGGAACATACTCGAGTATAAGAGTAGGAAAAAGAACAAGATTGTGGAACGGCTGAACATGAGCGAGCACAGATTGCGGGAGATACTCGGAAAGCCGAAGCGAAAGTTAGGGCGGAAATTTTAAGGGGACTTTGGTTCTGGGTATAAGATGACCCTAGCCAAGGCTTTAATTCATAATCCATCCATCCTCTTCCAGCGCAGCGAGAATACCAAGGTTAACTAACAAATGACGCTCCGCTGGCCCCCCGAGGGCCACCGCCGTGGAGGCAGAACAGATAAATTAGTAGAAGAGTATATAGAAGAAATAGTCTGGCTCCACGGCAGTGGCTCTCGGAGAGCCAGCGGAGCGTCATTTTCAATAATGCCCAGGGCGAGTTTTCTATTTGCTTTTTGCTGCTTGCTTTTTGCTGCTTGCTTTTTGCTGCTTGCTTTTTGCTGATTGTTGTGATGTTAAAGAAGAAGGTGAATCTATCACTTCTAAGAAAAAAAGCATATGCGAGGTTGAGCAAAAAGCTGAATAAAAAGCCCAAGTGAAGGATAGTCTTGAAAGCTGGAAACAGGTAGGCAAATGTTGGACAGCAAGGTATCAAAAGGAAATGTCAACTCAGTTTGTTCCCACTCATTCACCCAATCTGGGCTTATTTCAAACGACTTGTAATACTTAGTACATATCTGATACTCTCGGCCACAAGGTAACAATAACAATAACGTACAGGACACGTGTGACATGTAGGTAGTGCGCCAAATACACATACAAAGAAACAAATACACGCTTTCCTGAGCACAATTACGACGCAGACCGAAAGTCGCCCGTCCTCTCGTGAAAGTAGGTAGGTAGTAGGTATACACACAAGCACGTGGAATCCTTCCCGCCTCTTCCACCCCTTTCATCCCCCCTCCTATATATATTACCGTGAGCCATTCCCAATCAATTCTAGTACATTGCGGCGTGATAAGGTTAACCTAACCGAACCGAACCAAACCAAACCGCATCACCCTACCGTTCCACCTACTCATTGATTCGAAATTTCGACCGCCCAATCATATGAATCCCTTGGTCAAACTATCCTGCCTGCTCAAACTCGTCTTCCTTTTCGGGATATCAATTCCCGCATCATCACTACTGAATTCACTTCCAGGTCTCCATGTCCCACTGGCAGATATTCTTCCACCGGGTCCCTTCTGCATTCTTAGCGCCTTCCAACCTTCCAATTCCCTTTCGAGTCTCAAAGCCTTCTCTTTCTCCTCTCTCAGCTCTCGCTCTGCCCTTCTCGCCTGGAGTTGGTTTGATGAATCGCTTGATTGCAATTCGTCGATTGTCTTCAGAAGTTTCTCAACCTTATCTCGAGATCTCGCAATGTCTTCTTGTAATTGTGCGTTGGCCTTTTCTTTGCGCTCGATTTGCTGCTGAAGATCTTTGACAGTGCGGTCGACGTTTCTCACCGAGCGTTGGGATTTGTTACGCTCCGATTCCTGTTCTTCAAGTTGGGCTTCAAGCTGTAAACATGTTAGTAACGGTAAAGAAATTGTCGGCTGAAAAGGGGGATTCTTACCTCTTGCACACGACCGTGAAGGAATCGTACGTCTTGGCTAGCGCTTGAATAACCCTTGGTCTCAAGATCCAAAAGTCTCATTTGAGTTTCTTTAAGGGACTTCTCCAATGCCACCTTCTCCTTGCTCAATTGAGCGGTCATCTCCCGCTCGGCCACAATATCTTTTTGCATCTCCGATGCGAGAGCCTCGGAACGCCTCATCTTACCTACAGCAGCAGCGGCGATATCTTCCTGTTGAGCCAAGCTAGATTTGAGCTCTAAGATCTCACGATCCATACCTGCAGCATTCCTCAATGCCGGACTGTCACTCTGGGCAAGATCATCGAGGCCAGCCTTGGCTTCCTGCAGACGGGTTTCCAAGCTCCGCTTTTCTCGCAGAAGAAGGTCACGTTCTGCAGAAACATCATCCACAGAAGTTCTCAAAGAACGCACTTGTGACAACAGAGATACAATTTTGCCTTGAGCATCATTGTGTGCATTAACAGCCTCATCGCGTGCAGTACTGAGATCAGCAAGAGTTGTCTCCAAACGTGCCTTCTCTTTAGACCAGGTTGAGCTGTTGAGTACCTCATCATCCCATTTGGAGCGAAGTTCATCAAGTTCTTCTCGGAGTCTTGTGTTCTCAGCTTGCTTGAACAGTTTTTCTTCTCGGGCAATGTCGAGCTCATTTGTGAGGGTAGCAAACTCTGCTTGGTACTTCTTCCTTGTTTGCTCCATGCTGGACTCTTTGTCTTCAATTTCCATGGCTCGTTGGCTGCGGTAATCTTCCAGCTCATGTTGTAATCGTTTCCTTGCTTGCACGGCAGCATCCAGATCAGAAGATAAGTCTTCGAGTTTTTCTTCATAGCGTTGATTTTGCTTCTGAAGATCTTCGATCATCTCATCCATCTGCTTGCGTTCTGACATAATCTCGGCACAAGTATCCTCGGCTTCCTTCGCCTGCGAGCGCGCAAATTGTTCTGCTCTAGATGCCTTCAGCACAGCTATTTCGGCCTGTTCCAGCTTGCTGAAGTACTCATCTGCTCGACTCTTGTACAAAGAAAGGCTTGAGGTCACATCAGTAAGTTTTGAAGATTCGGCATCCAAACGGATCTGAAGATCGGCGAATTCTCGAAGAAGCTGATTGCGGCTAGCAGCATCTTGGTCTCGTTGGAGAGTCATATCTTCGAGATCAGATTTAGCATCACGGAGGTCAACCTCCAGGGCGGCACGAGTACGCTTAAGAGTTTCAAAATTCTTCTTCGTGTCATTTAGATCAATCAATGCATCCTTGTGAGCATGCATTAACAGTCGTCGGTTTTCCTCTTGGTTGTTGATGAGTTCAAACAACTCTTCGTGCGATTTAGTTTGTATGTCTCGGAATGATAGTTCACCACTCTGAATACTCTTCTCAAGGGCGGAGACCTTCTTGGCGGAGTCATCAAGCATTTCGTGCAACCTGGAGTTGGCTGCTTCTAGTTTGTGCACACGGCGCATCGAGGGGCTGACGTCAAATATGTCCTTATCTGGTGAGAATCGTTCGAGTTGGCTTTGCAAATGTCGATTCTGCATCTGGGCGATCTGGAGCTGGTTTTGAAGTTCTTCCACATCAGCCTTCAGATCCATTCGGTTGTTATAACTTAACATATCCGCGGTACGATCAGAACGTGCAGAGTCTTGGGCAGCATCGCCTGCACTTGGGAAATGACGAGTTGGTGTAGTGATGTTGGAAGCTGGTCGACCATTGAGTTTGTTTCTAAGGCGCGTAGGTGACGTATTTCGCGCTCCTTCATTCACATCAATCTCTTCCAGCTTAGACCTGGTGGGGGAACGACGATCTGACATGTCGCCGAACTCATCCTCATATCTCCTTCGTAACTCAATCACTTGCGCTTCGGCGTTTGATCGGCCTGCAGCCTGGACTCTTAAGTTTTGTTGTAGTTCTTCAATCTTCTGAGTGAGCTGTAAGATGAGGTTCGGGTTATCAGAGCTACTCTTGTCGGTACTACCATCATATTGCGCAACGGGAGGTGGCGCCATCTCAGGGTCAACGACTTTCATGAGTTCCAGGATGTCCTTATCTCGTGTGTCAATTAGTAACTGTAGCTGTCGGTTCTTTGCTTGAGCCTGACTGTGAAGTTGTCGTTCATCCTCTAGTTTCCGATTTGCCTCTGCTAACTGAGTGGCTGCTGTCGAAGACGCTTTTTCGGCATTGCGACTACTCTTGTGCTCGCGTTCGACCTCGTGTGTAAGATCTTCGAGACTCAGCTCTAGCTTTTCCTTCTGTTTCTGAAGAGAGGTAATTTGAAGCTGTGCGTCACCAAGCTGCTTATTCAGATTCTTGTTCTGCTCCTCCATCTTGGTCTTTTCACGTTGAACCGTAATGAGTTGGCCTCGTGATGTCTCGCTTGCCCTTGAAGTCGTACGAGCGATTTCAAGACCCTTTTGTTGTAATTTGTTTAGCAATGCACGATTGTCATTTTCGGACGCATTGAGTCGACTACGGACGGTATTGAGTTCACGCTCAAGGCGCTCCTTTTCTTGGTCGACCTTCAAGCCAAAGTCACCGGATTCGATCATTACCTTGTTAAGCTCTTCCACCTGTTGATTCAGCTTACTGCATTCCGTCTCAAAATATTTAGCACGATTTTGCTCGGCTTCGAGATCTTTCTTCAAGCTTGCTTCCTTTTCCCGAGCTAGGCGAGTTGCATTGCGATCGCCCGCAATCTCAGCTTGAATCCTGGCTTCCTCAGCGGCAATCTTTGCTTCTCTGAGCTTCCTAATCTCGTTTCGAGCCTCATTACGCTCCGCCTCTGCAGACACGCGATTCTCCATAGCTCTTCTCAATGTATCTTGTTGAACATACAATTCTTTTTCGATGATTATCTTGGCGTCATTGAGTTCTTGGAATTTCCCACTGAGTTCGCGGAACTTATGCTCAGCCAGCAGTTGAACATCGTCACGAGATTGACGTTCTTTGCTGAGTTCTTTCTGTACGTCTGAAAGCTGCTGTTTCAATGTTGTGATTTGTTCTTCCAACAACTTGCGATTCTGATCAGCTTGAGCATCCGCTGTCAGTCTGGCATCGAGGAGTCGTTTTGCATCAGCAGCCTCTTTCTCTAGGTTGGCTTGTTGAGATTTCATAGCGAACATCTCGGCCTGAACTTCCTTTAAACGGTTGGAAACATTCTCCTTTTCGGCTGAAAGGGAGCGCTTTTGCTCATCGAAAGTTTTCTTTTCGCTCTCATATTTCTTGTTGTCAGCCCGAAGTATAGCTAGCTCACTTTCCTTGCGCCTCACTAGATCTTCGTAGCCAGTGGAGGTCGCTGATAGTTCGACAAGCTGTTTCTGGACTTTGCGGTTTTCGTTAGAGAGATTGCTCTCTCTTAACTTCGAGGCTTGAAGTTCTTTGTTGGCTGTGGCTAACTTGATATCTAGATCCTGGTTGGCTTTTAGGATCTTCGCCTCGAGGTCCTCCACCTTTCTGTCCTTCATACTCAATTGACTCTGGAGTAGTTGTAGTTCTTGAGATAGTTGAGATTCCTGGAGACTTCTATCGGCTTGCTTCTGTGCCAGATCTTTCAATTGCTTGTCTAAATTAGTAAGCTGTTCAGCCAGATCTTTCTTTTCGCTTTCGAGCTTAGAAATGATTAGACCAGCTTGCTCTAATTGAGATCGATATTCTTCAGCCTGGTATTCTCCCCTTTTCTTAACCTCTAGCAAATCATCGAGCTGATCTTCGAGCTTCTCTTGGTCTTCAATAGCGCCCGCCAATTTATCACTCAGTTCAGCCTCTCGAAGCTGCAATCGCTTGAAGATTTCTTCTTTGTCCAAGGCTAAAGATCGTTCACTTTCCAAAGTTTGTTGGATTTTGACCATCTCGGTATGTGTATTCCGTCGTTCTTCGTCCAATTTCTGGCGCTCCATGGCCTCTTGCTTCATCTTCTCGTTAAGTTTTTTGATCATTTCATCCCGCTTCTTCACTTCTGCAGATGTTCGTGTACCACCCAGAAGTGGTTTCATTTTCACTAGGAGGCGCCACCACGGATTCTCGCACAGATTGATGTATACCTGGAAGTTTCGCTGGATTATTCTGGTTGCCTCCGCTCGGTATAGCCGTTTATTGGCGATACGTCTTTGTATGAACCCACGAGCCATAGACTGAAATCTCGACATGATTTCCCTAATCAAAGCATCACGCTGCTCCTCAAGTTCTGCGAGAACACCAGCACGGAAGAATACTTTTGTTATTCCAACACGGTACAGCGACTTGTCAAGTTGAAGTTTCTCGAGCATCATCGTTGCGGCAGTCTGACCGTCCACATACCCCTTTGGTATCTGGCGACATAGCACTTCGTATCGTTGGCGGAACTCAGAGAAATGGAGTCTATTAGGGAACCCGGTTCGTGCAATCCTAATACCCTCCAAAACACCATTGCAGCGCAATTGATCGAGGACAAGTGGGGCACTGAGTTGTTTCGGTTTCTTTTTGTGATTGGGAATGATACATCTCACGAAATGAGGATGAGTAGACTGTAGTTGTGCCATCAAACTCGCCAGATGCTCCTTATGTCTTTGAGCAACGGTGCGGAAAAGGCCTCTCTTTACCCTACTCCTAATTGCTAAAGATTCATCATCTGCATCAGCACAATCGCTGAAAAGATTCGCAACATGTGCATCGCTTGAACCAGCAAGTAACCGTGTGATATTGTCGTTTAAAGGGTCTTTATTTTTCTCCAGCCAGCCTTCAGTAGAATACTCCACTTCCGCAGCATAATGGGTCAACATAAATCCCTGGCCAAGTCGAGATGCTCGGTACTTTGGAGTTTTCCGATCCCATAGCGAATGAAGTTTCTCTGTAAAGGACTTGTCGGTTGCTTTTGGCATCACGCAGTCTTCATCTAGACAGGAGAAGATACCAATAGGGTTGGGCAACTCAATCAAATCTATCGTTGGTTGAAGATCGTGCCCGAAATCAATGAACTTCCATTCAATCTTTTCACGAGCATACTCCTCCTGTTCGAGAACAAACATGTGATGATTGAAAAACTGCTGAAGTTTCTCGTTTGTGTAGTTGATGCACAACTGCTCGAAACTGTTCTCTTCAAAGATCTCGAATCCGGCAATATCAAGGACTCCAATGAAACGTGAGTCGTCAAGACCCATTCCAGTGCGATCTAATTGGCGATTGATTCTTGCCACCAAGTCACCAAACCCTCTCTCATATATACCCTTTGCCAGCGCGTTTATGGCGAGCAGAACCTGTTCTGGTGTTTGAACCTTTTCCACCCATTCCCGTCCAGCTTTGACCCGAGGATGAAGTAAACCTTTCAAGAAAGAATCAAGTGGGATTCCAAGTAATCTACAGGCTTTGTCGGCTTGTGCACGCGCGTCCGGGGCTAGTCTGGCTTGATCTGCCGATCTGCTCTCCTTCACAACTGTGATGTTGCCCAAATGAAGCACAGCAGCAATTGTCCGTAGTATAGAGACTTGCTCTTGGTCATCAAATCCCATAATGTTGAATGCTTCAACCAAAGAATTCCACTCATCTTTATCCGAAACACCAACAATCGTATCATGGCCATCTCTGGTGTATGCAAAATCTTCCACATCCAGACCGTCGATGAGAAAATCTTGCTTCAAGGATCGATCCGCACCTTTGAGAAGTTGGTAGAAAATATGATAGTTTCGTTCATGGCTATTCAATCTGACTACCCTAGACTTTTCGAGCAGGTACCAGTCTATGAACGCACCAGCGATACTCCCATTCCTTGTGAACTCTATCCTGATAAACTTGCCGAACCGAGAAGAGTTGTGATTCCGTACCGTTTGGGCATTTCCAAAGGCCTCCAGGATAGGGTTGGCGCGAAGGATCTGTTGCGAGAGACTTGAATGTTGCACTTTGTTCTTGGTTGGTGACTCGGAGTTTGCAACTGCTGCAAGATACTGGATAACCTTCTTGGTATTTTCTGTCTTCCCTGCTCCAGATTCTCCAGTGACAAGAATGCTCTGGTTCTCCCCTTCTTCTACCAAATTTCGAAACGCTTCATCAGCCATAGCGAAAATGTGAGGTTTTGTTTCTTCTCTGCTGTGTCCTCGGTACATGTTAATGTAGTCATTTGTATATATTGGCAGGGAGCAGTAGGGATTGATTGTCACTAAGAACAAGCCGGAGTAAGTGTAGATGAGGTCGGCTTGGTACCTCATATGGAGGTTGTGCACAACAGACGCTTCATTCAAGTGAGTGAGCTCTGCCATGTCGTTTGCCTTGTCGAACTTCGCCGGGTTGACTTTATCCACGGAATCTGCGTCGACTTCTCGTTGCTGTGAAATAAATTAGCCAAAAAAAAAAAAAGCACAGAAAAAGCCGGACTGAAGCTTACACTGCCATCGTCACATTGAACCAGTATCATTTTATTCTCTAATTCTTCCACAACCCAACCTTTGACAAAAGCAGTCTGTGGATCTTTCAGCCAGACATATCTCTTCCCGGAGAAATCGTTCTCCCCTTCCATTGCTTTCACCGTCTCTGCTCCAAGTCTCATCTCCTCAGATTTGATGAAGGATGGTGCGAATGTATTCGAGGATGGCGCGGGAGGTTTCGAATTGGATCTAAACCGCAGAGAAACATTATTAATATTATTATTAGAGTTCATGGCATTGGACAAGGAGGAGTGAGATTGGTGTCGGCTGTGCGAATGAGTATTCTGCAATGGAGATGAGGATGGCGGGGATGTGAAAATGGCAGATTTGGGCCTGCCATTTGAAACTCCTGGCTCTGGTGATAAGGTTCCTGACCTTGCAAAAGGATTGTTGCGTTTCGATACAAGATTTGAGGCCATTTTGAAGTTGTCGCCTTGGAATGGTCGGTTTGCGATGAGATTTGTTATAGCTGTAAACAAAGTCCTTCCATTGACGATTCAACCTGTAAGTAAACACCCGATCGGGTTGGATTTGGTAGACAGGAAGGTAGAGCAGCTTTAGCACCCCATCCAACGTTTTGATTCTTCAATTGACACACAAGAAAGAATAGAGGAAGAGAGCAACGCGTGCTATAATCTGTTGTCAGTTGTGGAGACGCGAATATGATAGTGAGGGATCTAGTAGTACTCGGTAGACTGACTAGTAATTTCTCCCTGCAGCAGACTGTAGTGTCAACAAAGTAAAAAGTTTCCCCTGGCAACGGGTCCACATCGGTAATCGGTCACAATCGATTACTTGCCGCTAGATAAAGTGCGTTGTCTGTGTGCGGTATTTTTCTCGCTCGATAAGAGATTCTTCCATTTGCTTAGAGCGGCAACTTTTTTGGCCATTCCCATCTTGCCCTCAGGATCGGAACGGAATATCTATCAACTCGGGACTAATACGTCGGAGTTCCTGGCACAAGTTGATTTTTATAACTCGCTCGACTCGGAAGCGTTCTTTGCTGAACATCGATCAAGAGTTCCTTCTCCCCCATTCCCCGCCCCTTCCTGTCGCTTTCAATCATCAAGACAATTCAACAGAACACTTGGGTACTCTGTACCAGTAGTTGAGACGAGAACGTGATAGTATCACCAACCTCTTTTTGTTGATTTGGATCTTCTTGCTGAAGCCATTCATTTGCCCTCGCGCACAATTTGTTCTTGAGGCTATTTGCGATTAATCTGCCTCGACACTCCCCCGTTTCTCTGTAATTCCTTTTTCATCATTGGTTGTACAATGATACTCGACCGTTAAATCGACGCGTCTTCGAGGTAATCGTACAATATCAGGAAATCAGAACTAATCGTACAGTTTTCTGCATATATTTGCTCTTTTTTTGGCCACAACAGGATCGCGACAATGGCCGACTATCCATATTATGGTCAGAACTATGGGACTCGCGACCAAAGCACCCAACCATCGTACCTCCCGCAGAACTACCAGAATACGGCATATAACAATTTTCAACAAGATGACAGTCGCGCGGGCCAGTCTATCATGAATCAAGCTTATGACAATGCCTTGTCTACTTATTACAACCAACAACATATGCCGACTTACAGTGCGCCCGCGGCACAACCCAGTATACCACAGATACCATCCTTCCAAAGTTGGAACCAAGATACCATGAGCATGTCACAGTACAATACAGCTCCGCAAAGTGTTCACTCATATGGAGGGTACAATCAACAAAACTATTCACAAAATTCGCAATATTATGCGCCTGTCGCAACCCCCACCCAGGCACCCTATCAATCACAAACCGCGGGATATGGCAATGCTGCAAGCCGCGAAATGAGTGAAGGAGAATTTGATGATAACTCTGCCAATGTGAACAATACTTCTGCGATCGCCTCAATGGGAGCCCAAGGTAGAAATTTCTATCGCGGAAATGATGGGGGCAATGGTTATCTTGATACTGCTCATCGTGCTGTTTACCCACAAAGTCATGACCCTAGCCCTCAACACCCGCCAGCTCTCCGTAGTGGTAAGTTCATGTTTCTTGTTCACTATTTCTGCTAACACATCATCCTTTAGCCAGTGATTATTATACTTCCAATACCTCCCAGGATAGACGCCAACCCTCGGGCTCCTATTCTCCATACATCCCCCAAGAGGATTCATCATCTGACCAGCAATCGAAACCTTCCGTAAAGAACAGTTCATCTACGCCCAAGAAAGTAGCAGAAAAAAAGAAAGGTGGACAGCAATTTCAGACTGCCACTAATGGCGCAGGAGACTCCAATGCTGTTCCTAAACACAATGGGGCGCCTATAGAGAAACAGCTACCTTCTTTAGATGGGACAAACCAAGGTGGGGACCAAAACGCTGTGCAATCTCAGAGTGATACCAACAGTGAGGCTGTTGCATTCAAGACCGTTGCTGAGGCACGTAAGAAGGCCGAGGGCGCCATACTAAACCTGTGGTCTTACGATATACGTTTCCCTGCCTATATTGAAGAAGGCGTAGACGAGAAACTAGTGGGAGAGTTATTCGATGAGCTTAGATTATCAAGAACGGCCTCAAAGACATTAAACGGTAGTTTTACCCAACAGAGCCCCAGCAAAGTATCTTCTGCACCAACATCATCAGTTGGCGGTGGGCAATCAAGTACCCAAACATCTATACAGAACGTGTCGACAGCAGACAAGGGTAAACAGGCGGCTACAAATGGGATAGTGCCTCCAGTTCCTGCTGCTGCACCACCTACGAAAACTGCGGCAGCTGCCGAAAAAGAAAAAATAATGCAGATGAAAATGGAGGCCTTGAGAAAGTCAAGAGAAGAGCGAGCTCAAAAGAACGCAGCAAAAAGTGGTCCAACGGCACCAGCAAAAATTACTAGTCCAGTCGTCCCATCCAAGCCATCGGGCATTTCTTCTGAACAACAGTCGATCTCAACTTCGATATCCACTTCACTACCTGGAAAATTTACTCAAACTCCAATGGTCGATAGGACAATCCCCAATGATTCAAGTAATATGCCGGCTCCTGCTCCACCTGCTCTCCCTGCAGAGTTATCCAAACCTCCAAATCAACCTGTCACTCCTCTTCAAACATCTCAAATTCCAACCATACCAGGGTTATTCCGTGCCTCAGCAATTATGAATCCTATTCCATCACCCGTTCCGCAGAGCAGCATGGCACAAATCGTCTCCAATAATCAACGCAAACGCCCAGTAGCGGCTGATTTTGATAGCCCATCGAATTCCTCGCCGTACAAACGACCATTTGGCCAGAGCCGCAATGAGCAGCAGCCATTCGTTATCGACGTCAGCGAAGATGAAGATGAATCCGACGAAGATGTTGCTATGGATCTGGAGTCGCGCGCAGATACCGAGTCGCCTGTTCAAGCCACTCAAAAAATCTCTGATCAGCGTATTTTACCCGTGTTATCAAATATGCTCCCACAAAAGCCTTTCACGCCACCTCCAATCAGTTCCATTAGCACGACACCTCTTCCTCCACCTTCTGCGACGAAACCTATCATTGGTAACCCGGAGGACCTACGACGAAAAGAAAGCGAAATAGAACAACTGAAAAGAAAGATCGCCGAAGCGGAACAGCGTAAGAAAGCGAAAAAAGCTTCTAGCGGTGCACAAACCCCCAACAAGTCCGAATCAAATGCGTCAACTGGAATTAGTATCAATGGCGACCTGGCAAATAAGATAGAGTCTTCAGTTGAGATGCAAAAAGCGATACATACCACCCAAAACAAACTTAGTATCGATCATGAGAAGCTAGTTCAAGCGCAAGCATCTGAGAAGGAGAAAGTTGCTGAGATCCAACAAAAGGAAGCGGAGAACAAACGAAGTCGCCTTGAAAGGATTGCGAATGCCATACCTCGAGTTGACGCCGAGGCGTTATCGAACCAGTTGAAACTCGAACAGCTCCGTGCGGAGACTGCTAGAGTTGAAGCTGCCATACAGAAAAACCTGCAAGATAAACAGAAACTCGCGGAGGAAATGGAAAGACTAAGCAGGGAGGCTGAACACCAGATCCAGGAACAAAAAGAGAAGTTAGATAATTTGACACGGGAAGAAATTGCCAGCAATGCAGGTGAGTACATGGTTACTATGCTCTTATTCAAGGTAGCTTTGTACGTACAAAGACTTACTTTCTTTTAGCACCGTCCCGTCCGGCCTCAACCCATCCAATCAAAGAACCCGAAACTCAGCAGACGATAGAAGAGCCTGAAGATTGCGAGAAATCGCCATCCGTGCCTATGGATATCGATGAAAAAGAAGGTTCGGTTGAGCCAGCATCTGAGCCTCTGAATGCTCCTCAAACGAACGCCATCGACACTGTTTCACCTGAGCCCATTCAGACGACCAACATTAACCAGGAGTCAACCAATGAGGCAAGTACTGACGGAAAGGATGATGTAAATTCAGATCGTGCCCTTGAAGCGGCACTTCAGGAAGCAGCCCGTGCAGACGCCGAATCTCCAGGCGCGAGTGACGTAGAGATGGAAGAGAGTATGCCAAGCACAGCTGTCGACTCCGATAAGGGAGAAGGTAGCCCTGATTACTCGCCAGTCCTTGAACGAGCTCAGGTACTTTCTGGAGTTCCTGGAGCTATTGAAGCAGCCGAGCCAGAAATACACTCGGCAATCGAGTCGGAAGTTCAGCCGGCAATCGAGTCAGAAGTTCAACCGGCAATCGAAGTAGCAACCGAAGCAGCGACCGAAGCAGCAACCGAAGCAGCGACCGAAGCAGCAACCGAAGCAGCGACCGAAGCAGCGACCGAAACAGATGCCGAAATAGAGTCAGACAACTATGAACCACCAGAGGCCACGCCACCCGTAGAAGAAACTTCGGTCCCGGAATCTCCGCCATTCAGCCCCGCCCCGCCAACTTCAGCTAAGGATGAATCTGAAGAGGTTGAAATGGTCGAAATCTCAAATGGTAATGTGAACGATGATGAAACGGGTTCCAACAGTGTAGAAGAAGCATTACCACAACAAAATGGGAGTGTTACTCAACTAACAGAAGTATAGACATTCTTTATTGCTCGTACACGTCAGATAGCTGACCATATAACAGACACAAGTTCCCAGCAGCTCTAACAATGGAAACTTTTTCACGCCATACGAGAGCCCGCTCAAGCGTTTCCATGCATTTCGGTTTCATCCAGAATTTAAGCAACAAGTTTCGGGGGGTTTGAAGTCGATGACTTACACGCACAGAATCGACCCTAACAAAGAATTATGCCGTTATGAGTTGATGGGAGGAATATGCAACGATCACAGTTGTGATCTTCAGCATTTCCGGGAAATGGGGCTGCCTGGTGCGTCGGTCGCTGCAGCCAGCACATACTGAGCTCACCCTTGAGTATCCCTTTGTCCCGCTGGCTAACGGATGTTTGTGACAGATGACGCCATTCTCACCACGTTAGGGTCCCCTGATGAGTTTGATGGGCCTCAAAGAGAGAAGTTCATTGAAGGTCTGAAACAAGTGCTTTCAGGCCTACGAGCAAGAAAAATCAAGGATTTTGACGTGATTGCCTCTGAGATTGTCGCGCATCGCTCGAAATTCTTGGGCGATCCTTCAAAGGTATTGATGCTTGAAGGCACCACCATCTGATTCCCAACGACTTGTAAAATTATGCAGCCATTTCATAACCAGCGTGCTGCCTACCAGTGACCTGTTCAGGCTTGGTAGTAAGCATGGCAAAATTATAATTTCGTTGTTGCCAATGCCCATGGACGGCAGTCTTCAACCCTTTGTTGGCAGAAGATGAAGATCTATCTAATTTCCTTCTTTCCCGCCCTTTTTTTTTTCTCGGATCTTGCGTCACCTTACATTGATTGCTCGCATCGGATGGAGTTCGTATGGAAAAAAGCAGGTTCTTGATACCATTTTTGTGGCACGTCTACACGATACCCCGTTTGGAGCGAAATAGGAGATGAGATGTAAGGAGGATTGGAGACAGCATTTCTAGAGTGCAATGTCTCTTGTAAGAGCTAGGCGATAGATAGTGGGTAGCTAGCTAGTTAGCTATAAACAAAATAATGAGGCTATACGTATCTTAGAATTATTATCTACTTGGGTACAGACAGATATAGATGATGTCTGCTCCTTGCACTTTGCTATACTCGAGTACTTTAAAACCCCGCGATTTGGCTGACCGGGATCAAGCAATCACTTGCCGAATCGAGGAGCTGTCATGGCACGCATGGTTCGCTAAGAAGAATCACGACATTCAAGCCAGGAAGTTCATCATTGCACACTCACGGGTTCTTTTCTCTCCTACGTGCCTACGTACCACCGTCCACGCATATCGCCTTCCTGCTGCAGCAATCGCTTTCCCTTGCATGGGGACGCCTGCCTCGGTTCCTGGTAGATGTTCTATCGATAAGGGCTGTGCAGAGATTGGCTGAGAATATATATGCAAGCACAGAAAGGGTACGGAAAGGACGTAACGGTGAGTGGTGGGTGGATAATGAAATATGGTAATTGCTATTGCGTGCTCTGCGAGTGACGCTATGTATCTCCATCTTCTGCCGACTTATTAATTACTCTTGATTTCTTACCTCCCAGGCCTCCATCGTGTACCACTTCTCGACCGCATTCTTCCGATCCGAGGCAAGACCAACTGCACAGCTTAGCATCCATCTCTCTATTTGCGCAGCTGCAGCTTCGCTTGCTCCTTTCGTGTCGTGTGGATGCCAATTGCCATGGCCGGCACTGCACTTCCTGCAGAGCAGAAACAGGTCCAGGACCTGGAGAAGTCCCAGCTCGACCATGGAAACGACCAGCAAGGAGGCAATAGTAGCGACGCTTCGTCGGAACTATATGCCAATCCTACAGCTATCAATGAGAAAGCTTTGGTGAGGAAAATTGACTGGAAGTTGCTGCCGCCTCTTACTTTGCTATATTTGTTGTCGTTTTTGGATCGGAGTAATAGTACGTATACTGTATCTTCACACTCCCTCCCCACCTCGCATTCCTCGCCTAACCCACTCAACCTCGAGAGGGTACAATGAATAGTTGGAAGACCTTCCACTGATGCCATATCACGATAGTTGGAAATGCAAAATTAGATGGTTTGACGACCAGTTTACACATCACCGGAAACCAATATCTCCTTACTCTGACCATCTACTTCATCGGCTATGTAAGTCCAACATCGCTAGGCAACATAATAGAGATGGATTGACGGGAAAAGCTAACTTGATCACTTAGGTCCTCTTTGAAGTTCCTTGTAATATCATCCTTAAACGCACAACTCCCAGATTGTGGCTCCCTACCCTGATGGTTCTTTGGGGCATTGTGGCTACGCTACTGGGTGTTTGTACGAACTTTGCGGGATTCGTAGTTGCAAGATTTTTTCTTGGTGTGACGGAAAGCGGATTGTTTCCCGGTGTGGTGTTCTATCTGTCAATGTGGTATAAGAGGACGGAAACTCATTACCGAGTCGCTTTGTTTTTCTCGGCTGCCTCGCTGGCGGGAGCTTTTGGAGGTATTCTGGCGTATGGGATCGGATTCATGGATGGAGTGGGAGGCTTGAAGGGGTGGAGATGGATCTTTATCATTGTAAGCCCCCACTTCCTTCCTTCCTGATGGGATTATCAAAAACTAAAAATCAATAGGAAGGACTGTTAACCGTCGTCGTCGCCCTCTTCGCCTACCTCTTTATCCACAACTATCCCAGCACCGCCAAATTTCTTACCGAGCCCGAACGCGCCTTCATCCATGCTCGTCTCAAATCCTCCACCGACGCAACCAACACTGAACCCTTCAACTGGACCAACGTCCGCTCCGCCCTCGCGGACTACAAATGCTGGCTTTACGGCCTCGTCTTCCACACCATGTCCCTACCCCTCTACACACTCTCCCTCTTCCTCCCAACAATCATTTCCGCCCTCGGCTACAAAGCCGCCACGGCCCAACTCCTCACCGTCCCACCCTACGCCTTCGCCACCCTCCTCACCATCATCACCGCTATCCTCGCCGAAAAAACCCACCGCCGCGCCCCCTTCATCCTCCTCTCCTCCACCCTCGCCCTCATCGGCTACATAATCCTCCTCAGCAACTCGCACCCGAAATCCAAACCCGGCATCTCCTACCTCGGTACCTTCTTCGCCGCAGGCGGCATCTACCCGTCAACAGCCATCGTGCTGAGCTGGCCCGCGGCGAATGTAAGCGGTCAGACGAAGAGGGCCACGGCGACGGCGATGACGATTACCGTGGGGAATCTGGGGGCAGTGCTAGGCACGCAGTTGTATCGGCCGGCGACGAGCCCAAGATGGTTCTTGGGGCATGGGTTTGCGGCGGGGTATCTGGTGGCAAATCTGCTTGTAGTGGGGGTTTTGTGGTGGGCTTTGAGGAGGGAGAATGAGGACAAGAGGAAGAGAAACCAAAATAGAGAAGGGATTCCAGAGGCAGAGAGAGGTCCAGTGGTTAATGATGACGATGAGAGGTGGATCTTTCAGACTTAGTTTGATGGTGGTTATGGAAGTGGAGATGTAGCGTTTGATACCAGATATGCAATGCAATAAGATAACTTTTGTAAAAGGTAGGTTCTGACATTTTAATTGGAAATAAGTAATAAATAGAAAGTCAAAAAATATCACAACTGCTCACTTATAGAATACCTATATCCTACTTGGCCCTGCTTGCTATACGAAAGGACTGTATCAATTGGGAGTAAGCATCTCGAACTCGTACTCCCCCTAATTCCCTCGCCAAATTCTTAACAACTTACCCACCTACCTACCTTATCTCCCCTGCTCCACCCCTACTCGAGTCACATGCTTAAAAAATCTTAAACTCCACCAACCTAACCTTCTTCCCCGTCTTGGGCGTAAACACCAACCTCACATTCCTCGCCGTCGTCCCCGCCGTCCACCCCACATTCGTAACCCCATTCGCCACCGCCGCCGGATACGTTCCCCCATTGACATTGGTCCACGCGCCATTGCCGCTCGAAACCTGCACTCGATACTGGCTCGGGACATCGAAGCTCCCCGAATCGGCCCAGAACGCCACCTCGGCGCGGGAAACCGTCGTGCTACTGCCCAGATCGACCGCCAGCCAGATTTCGGCGCCGGTGCCCACGGGCGAATCCCATCCGTTGGGGTTCTCCGCGAAGAAGTACACGCGCCCGTCGATGGCTGCGTGCACGGCGGTTGCGTCGGCGCCTGACACAGAGACGCTGGCGATGGGGTACGTGGAGGTGGCTTGCAGCTGGATGGATTTTGCGATGGGGCGGTTGATGGCTGGTGGAGCGACGCGGGAGATTGGAAGTACGAGACGCTGGGCCGTGGCGGCAGTGCCGGCGACGG
This sequence comes from Clarireedia homoeocarpa, assembly GCA_001465935.1. Taxonomy (NCBI): domain Eukaryota; kingdom Fungi; phylum Ascomycota; class Leotiomycetes; order Helotiales; family Rutstroemiaceae; genus Clarireedia; species Clarireedia homoeocarpa. The sequence continues at coordinate 92,667 of LNKV01000023.1, forward strand.
CGCCGTCGATTTCGACTTGGAGACCCTTGGTACCGTAGCGGGAGCCGGTGGAGTCGTATTGGACGGCGATAGTGTGGCCGTGGTAGAGGATGTTCTCGATGCGGAAATATGTTAGAGCGGTATCCGCCACGAGCGGGTTGACTTCGAGGTAGTCATCTGCGCGGCCACGCACACCCACCAGGTTTGTGATCACCAGATCGACAAAGCCGGAGTGAAAGTAATGCGGTGAGCGATCGAGGCCCACGATGGGAAGCCCCGTCGCCGGGTTGTAGTCTTCTTGAAGATTGAGTGTGCCGTTGAGGTAGTGCAGCTGCGCGTACTGTTTGAGTAGGTTGAAGAAATTCGCGCGCGTAATGACATTTGCGGCGGTGGAGTTAGGATAGTGATCGAGAAGATTACCGAGACCGGTGAGCACCTGCGTCGTCTGGTAGGGCCACACAGGACCGTTCCATTGGCATTCGGGTCGCGTGCCTGCATATCGATATTGTCTCATGTAATACTGGTAAGTGGGCTCGTTGGTGCGGAGACCGTGTTCACCGGCGAGTTGGGCGGTATTGATGATGTGTTTCCAGGATTGCGCGTACGTGGTTGAGTCGTCGGGAAGGTCGTGCGCCCACGGAACGTAGCCGACAAGTTCTCGGCCGCGGATCATAGCCCAGTTTTTAACGTAGCTGTTGCTGACATAGTAGCGATCGATGAAGTGCTCGAAGGTGCTGTTCCAGAGGGAGGCTTGTAGGTTCTTTTTTATGGCTGCTGCGCGTGATGTGTATGTGTCTACGACTGTTTGGAGTCCGCCCTTTGCGGCTGCGAGACCTGCGATTGCTTTGGCATTGGCGTACTGATAACTGTTAATGCTCGGTCTATATGCCTCGCCTCCCGTGAATCCGTCAGCTCCGCCTGATGCATCGATACTTGAAATTGTGTACTCAGTTGCATCTCTCAACGGCTCAACCCAATATAGTCCTCTCGTACTGTTGTAGGAATCCGCCCACGCATTGTAAACACTTTGCATTCTATCCAACAGCTGACTAGCAGTATTGATATCCCCATCGATCAGATACCCCTTCCATACTCCATCCGCCATGTTCTCCGAAAACTGTCTGGTATTGCTATTTGAGCTATAAATGAAGGTGGCGTAATCCTCTTTGAAGCGACGATCTCGAGACCAGCGTCCTTCGAGTAGATGGAAGCCGGTTGCATCGTTGAGACTTGCCCAAGGATTGGTCTGCCAACTGACATCATTAAGAAACTCGGTAGAGATGTATCCGTTGGCACCTAGATCACGTTGATGAGAGCGGAAGATCTTCCAGCGGTAGTAATAGACATTGGTGATGTCGGCATCACTGGACTCGAAGAACGGAATGCGATCAAGGTACCAGGGTGCATCATTTCCGAAATATTTTGTGGCGAGACTTGCTTTATCTAGGGCTGCAAGTGAGGTGCCCACCATTAGCAGTGAAGCTAGAGACTTTGTAGAGAACTTCATGATTGATTTCCCTAATAGGCACAGCTCAGTGAAGAAATGAAGGGAAGTTGTGAATAGACATGGTCAAGAGTAATAGCTTCTTTTCCTCTTTTTAAGCCGGATTCTTCAACAATGTTACTAATGACACGGAGCAGCTCTTCCTTCTCTTGTTCGGTCATGACGCTCATAGTTCACGAGCTCAGTGTATGGGGTAAACTACAGTTTTCTTCATAGCTCGAATGCGATTGGAGCGCTTGGTCACTAGGCCCGGTACTGCACCTCAATCAAATGGGTTTCGGTACATTGCTAAGCGTGAATACTCTCCCCTCCCATGAACAAAGGTTAGATTTTTAGGTGGCAAGACGCACAAAAATTTAACCTTTGTTCATGGGAGGGGAGAGTAGGACGAGTCCATTCCTAGTCAGTATTAGGAAGTTCGTGAAAACAACACCACTTGATGGGAAGATCATTGTCCGGGTGGGTCGAGGCGGGGAATCTTGCTAGACATTGCGGGGTGCTGCTGTGGATCCTACCCACCACCTAATCCCGTATGCTTCAGGCACCAAAAAATGCATTGAACCGACCACTCCGCACTTCTGAGGACATGAAAACTGGGTAAAGAAGCTGTTCTTGCCCCAGTAGAGTACCCGTGCCAATAACGTCTCGGCTCCCTACCCGCCGTCTGGTTGCACAACCGGAATTTTTGAATATTCAGGTTCTCGTTACCCAACCCTCTTATTGAAGAGGGCTTGGTGCTCGCCAGCTGAAACTTTGATTTCATTGGCCTCGTTGTGAGTGATACTGGTCAAGTGTCTATTAATTATATTGAGTATCACGGATTCAGTGCGCCACAACTAGTCGTGCATCGTGACCAAAACGAGGACCGTGAAGAAGTGGAAATGTGAATTCAGGTGTGAGGATGAATGACTTCCATCTAATAGCCTGTTCTATTTCTTCAAAAGAACGCATATTTCAACGCCAATTGCGCCAAACACCGCCAATTCTTGAGAAAGCATGCCCCTTGAACTTGAAAGCATAACTTCAATCTCCCTCACTTGATTTGATGTGAGGCCCTAGGAGATTGAGAATAGCCTCTTAGTCCGCGTACCATAAGCTGTTGAAGAAGTAAATTAAGACATGTCGCTAAACGTAACAGAACATTGTTAGCAAACATGGATGCCAACCACCCACTTCTCACTTCAGAACACCTGTACATGCATCCGCTTCTTCCACACGTCATACTTCAATTCGAGGGTCTCTATCGAGAAACTCTTTTCCTGGTGAGCCGCCAGATCCTGCTCGCTGCGATATCTCAACATGGTGGCTTGTTTTAGATCATCCGCCAGTTTTTTCCTCCTCTCATCGTTTGCCAAGCCATTCAATACACCCCTCGCCCATCGATGTGTAAGAAACAGTAGGCGCAGATGACACTCCTTGCATCGTAGACCGATGTGTGCTTTCTTTGTTACAGGATTCACAAACGGAATTTCCACAGCACTCATATAGCGATACGCAACATCGATAGGCGTTTCCGGATTAACAAAATCATGAACAGGTGCAAGTGCATGTCCATATAATTCGAACCCGTCGCTGTAGGGATCTTGTGGAATCAAAGCAGAACTAGCTCTGCCATTTATCAAGTCATGTTCGCGGTCGCTGAATGATTTCCCCGGAAGGCTGCGTACACTGGAGGCTAGAACAATGATATCTCGTCGATGCATACGAGTCTTATATGGTCCATATCTACCAGGAATGGTTTTGAGGCGCCGGAGAGAGCCTAGTGGCGCGAGATTGGAATTGCGTTGCGATTTGAGGTTTATCAGAACTCGCAGTTCTATAGGTCTCAGAGTGGATTCATTGCGAATACAATAAGCGCAGACCCGTTTGCATTCGAATAGTGATAGATAGCCGGCGAACCTGTTGGAACATACGGGTAAGTAAGACATTGGGTAGCTAGAATTAAGGAGACTATTCTAGCATTACTATGAGAGCATACTCATCGTCGCAATAAAAACAGCTCGCAGTAGTCAGCGCGGTATGTAGTTGGAGAAGTAAGGTGGTTGTGGCAATCTCCAAGGCGATGACAGCTCGCAATGCTTGCGGTGCATGTTGAACAAGGTCCTTCCAGGGTAAGAGTCTATCAACAGCCGCTCGACAATCTTGTGAGGTCCGTCTAACAGTCATGAGTGAGGTAATGTCAAGATATTGGATAATATTGTGGAAGCATTCAAGAGGTAGGTTTAACAATGAGCTCCCAGTCGGAGAAGAGCTGCTGTTAGGACTCATAGCAAATCTGGTCCTAAGAAAATGATCAAGGTGGCATCGGCGAGCAAGAAGGGAAGGTGGAAGAAATATCTCCTTCTCCTCAACTTCAGCTGGGAAGCAGCAAGAGCAAGACATTGTCGTTGTTGTCACTGCCGAGAGACGAAGAAAGAGAATCCAGCACGATTTGATTCACATGAGTAGAAAGACTCTCAATCAAGTACTTGACCTTGAATAAATGAGTGTGTATGAATGCGTATCGCACTGGAATTTTGTGGTGGGAGGTGCTGTGTTTTCCTGCTGCTGCCTCACCAGTGCACGGGCCTCTAATGGATGGTCAAGTCGAGCAAGTCTAGATTCTGCCAGCCTAGAAACATTAGAACTAGTTCTATTCCTGTTTGGGTCACCGCCTTCAGCCCTGTGATCTCAACTACGAACTACGCTACGAACTACTTTACAAACTACTTAAGTGCTTGAACTAGGACGAGGAACATGCCAAAGTTCCCAACCTCACCCAACCCTCTGCACTTGGCTGATGGTAAAGTCATGTAATGTGCGCTCACCAGTCATGGAGCCATGATGCGCGAGGTTGTACCACCCTCAGTTGTAAGTCTACTCGCTCTTCTCCCCGCAAGGAGACAAGTCAACGTCAGGCCGCTGCAAACGAAGCTGATTGCGGATGGCTGACCTCCCAAAGACCTGATACATGAATCCCAGCACTGGAATTTGTTGGCATAAACGGCATGCGATTCCAAACCACCTTCACTCAATCGAACCTGAAGGTGATCGAAACCAATTGTCACCACACTCTCTCAATATTAGGCAAGGTGTAATACTTCAGAGCCTTGGAATTCCAGAGTTCGTGCTAGATAATCCGGTGATACTGAGCCGGATCAGAGCAATGGGTTGTGTGCTGGAGATAGAGTGCCTTAACACGACGAGTTTAGTAAGCTGCTAATACCGCTTGTAACGTTTAAAGATACAACGAAATGCTTGACACAACGGTATGCTTGTAGGTAATGGTTCTGCAGAAAGGCTTTGCAAATTATTTTGGGCGTGGCTTGCCCACTCACCTCATGTCAATGCATCAGTCGGCTACATTAGCACTGATTGATAAGACGCCGGTTTGGTTGATGGATGGAATAGATACTCAAATTCAACTCCTATCCATGTCATCTTTCGTGGGGTTAATCAGCCGCTTATGCAGCTTAGCTAACGGCCAGTAGTTTATAGACCAGATCCTTCTATCATGAAGCCACTTGTAAGATGTTTCTGTTGTACGACGTGGTATCTTTGTACACAGAGCAATAGAGATCCTGCAGGTCATCTTCTCGAAGGAATATGCCCGTCAGTCCATACCAATTTCAAAGATTTTCAGCCCAGTCAGTCCTCTCTAATTCGCTGAATCGCTGATATCTTCATTTTACTTCCATGTAGGTCATTGTCACAAGAACTGGAATCCAGATTCAATGGTTGGAGACTGCGGTGAACTCAACCTCCCTGACTGTTGGCTTTCACATGTGATTCAACAATCCGCATTTTTATATATACTGAATTTTCTCGATTCCAGTGAATGAGTTTCCAAGTTCGTGGGGGGATGCATTGAACAACCGCACTCTGCATGTTGTGCTCGGATTGATACCAACAGCAAAGAAGCATCTCTCGTCCCATCAGTTCAAGAAAAAAAAAATTCCACAAGCAGAGTTTTTCGTTGAGTTTCTCCCACTTCAACCCCCATGCCATCCAACCACTAATTGGACTCAAAGTATTGTTATTGATATAAGCTGAAGTTTTCAACAATGAATATCCATAACCGCCCCGCTAAGAAGTTTTTATATTCAATAATCCAACGGGCCATCAAGGTCGATTTCTCTGAATGGTTCAGCGAGATGGGGATGCTTTGTTCCTTTTCTCTATTCCTTTTATATCTCCTGTCATGGTCTCTGCCTCTTTCTTTACAAGTCTTCGAACAAGCAAATTTTGTGTTGATTGTTAAGACACAGAGGATATTTATCATATTTAAGTTGTGAAATCGGTTTGAGTTCAATTCCCTCTCCAGCGTCTCCTCTACTGTTTCTCCAAGTCTGAAGCATTCAAGCATACCAGGCCCTTGATTTCTGAAATCCTAAAGTATGGCCTACCCTGAGACAATTCAACAAGTATTCCAGGCCATGTTAACCAAGTATTGGGCATTCCTGAGAGATAGTCCAACTATGCCAATTACAGACACCTCGAGAGACCTCCTCCATGCTTCGGATGATCTATTGGCCTTTTGGTTGACCGTATGGAAGATCGTTGAATACCATTTATGGCTCGTCATCTGGCTATCAGTGAACGTCCTCCACTTTGCCGCAGCCACTGTGATAGGAGCTGCATCCCTCCCTCTGTCGCTCATTGGAAAAGTCGCTCCACCTAACGTGTATACCTTCTTGGTTGAGTTCACTGCTACCTCAACCTCGCATGGTGTCCTGAAATCTCTCACATTTGCAGCATTTTGCCTGGCCTACGCTACCATATCATATTACAAAAAGTTTCCAGTCGGAGCAGCTACCACACTCTACGCGATTCTTCACTGGCAGCCAGTCTACTCCATTGTCCTAGTGGCACTTGGAACATTCACGCCACTTCGTGAATTCCTGGAAGAAAGAGTCCACTTCTATTGTCAAAATCCATGGTATGCAGCATTCTCTGCTCTGTTTGCTTTTAAATTCGTCAAAATAGTCGTCCACCTTCTCGCCTATAATTTCCTCGATGCATCCGCAGAGACTCCTGAATTTCGCACTGTCTCACATGCCAATGTGACGGTAGTAATCCCAAGCATAAGTGCCTTCGATGCGGGGTTCATTAGCTGCATCCAGTCCGTTTTAGCGAACGGCCCTGCCAAAATCATAATCTCCACAGCCGGCGCCGAAAGTCTGCCCAAAGCACAGAGATTCATTAATGAATTTTCGCAGCAAAACCAACTGCCAATCGGCTTGATCGAAGCTGTAGCCACCACCAATCCCTCTAAACGTCATCAATTCATTCTCGGCGTGCAACAAGCAAAGACAAGCATCATAGCCTTCTGCGACGACAGTTCCCGCTGGCCATCCACCTTCCTCGACAGCATCCTCGCCGAATTCGAAGACCCCCTAGTTGGACTTGTAGGCTCCGTCAAACGCGTAATCCGCGACCACGGCACCACATTGTCCCAGTCTTTCCGCAACTATCTGGCGTGCATATATCTTGAACGACACAATTTCGAATGCACAGCCACGTACAATATCGACGGCGGGGTGTTCGTCATATCCGGTCGCACAGGCCTGGTCCGAACGGATATCGTGCAGAACCGAAGATTCCAGGATGCCTTCCTCTCGGAGACGTTCATGGGTCGCGGCCCGATGAACGTGGACGATGATAATTTTCTCACGCGCTTTATGGTCAATCATGGATGGAAAACTGTCTTTCATAATCGACCGGAAGCGCGCATTGAATCGGCTCTCGGCGTCCAGGGCGGATGGGACAAGTTCGTCGGCCAGCTGCTCAGATGGGCTCGCACGACTTGGCGCAGTAATCTGAGATCCATGCTGATCGATTGTGTCTGCTGGGAGCGACATCCTTGGACTTCGTATGCGATGTTTGTTTCCTTGCTCTTCAATATCTCGATTCTTTACGAGCCGATGCTTGTGGTCTGTTTGTACAAGTCGGGATTCGCGACGCGGGAGATGTACATAGGGTTGGTGTGTTTGCTCGTTCTCTCGAAGCTGGTGAAGCCGTGGTCGTATCTGCGTAGGAACCCGGGGGATGCGAAGTGGGTTGTGCCGGGAATTCTGTTTGGGTATGCGCATGGGTTGCTGAGGCTCTATGCGTTGTTTACCATGACTGACATCTCTTGGTCTGGTAGACAAGGGGTGCGCTAAGGGGTATGGTGAGAGGTGAAGGGAGTACACAGGTCAGGGATTTTGAGCCAGCGAGTTCGTTTAAATCAGGACATACCATAGCACCAGCGAAATCATCTCCTCGTTCCACTTCCGTTGGGATGTTTCATAGGCAAATAGTTCAAGCAATTAAAGAATGATAACTACATCATCTACACGTAAGATTTCCGTAAGTTCTCCAGTGAAAACCCAATCACCATCACCTTCCCAGACATATATATACCCGAGAGCCACCGTCGACCCCGATGGCGAAATTCTAGACATTTTAGAAAAGTCAGAAATATCTCGGCAGTCAGGTGGTAACCAAAGCAACTTCTCCGCATTCCATGTAACCCATGACCCACTGATATCTAATCCTTCGCGATAGCTTTTAACAATTTCCTTTTCCTGTGGGGAAAAAGAAGACAAAGTAGCAGGGAGAGTTTCTCGTATAGAGGCTACATTCATGGGAAGCGTTCCTGACGTTGATCTTGATAATTCAGCGCAACATTTTGCAGCTCGAGTAGAACGAAGATGGAGAAAGAGATACCATGGGAAGTAAGAATGCAAAGAATTCCCATGAGATTTCCCTCCAGTTTCGAGGTGTGGTGATAGTAATTAGGTTATAGAGCTAAGCTAACTATGCTAAGCTTACAGTAGTAGTAAACCTTTAGCCCTTCACACACCCTGATGACGGCAACATGACCACGACCACGACATGACAAAATAATGATCCAGAATATCATCTACTATGTGTCAACACGATGAATTCAACGGCCTTGGGTCAAACTGAACTCGCCGCTCTCTTCGGTGATCGACATTCACTTGGACAAATTCACCAGGAATATCGAATAAACACAAACTCCTATTTCGGCAACAAAGCAATGGCATTCTAGTTGCACTATCCAGATTCTACATCTCAGGCTAGTAGCGTCGATGGGCAGAAATCATGAATAAAGACTTAAACGCACCTCACATCCTTCGACACAACCCCCATCTTACTTCTGCTTCATCTTCGTCACCCCTCCATCAACCGTAAGAGCCTGACCCGTCACAAACCCCGCGCCCATAAAATACTCGGCTGCATGGACAATATCCTCCGGTCTCCCCGGGCGATTCGTCGCATGCAAATCGACATCATCCGCCTCGACCGTATCCCTCCACTCCTGCCCATTCTCGTCTCCCTCACGACACTCATGCGCGACCTTGATCCTCCCGGGCGCAATAAGATTCACCCGAATCCCCCGCGGCGCGCAGCTAATCGCCATGGAATGCATTAAGCCCAGCAACCCCGCCTTCGCCGACGCATAGCCCTCCTGATTCGGATCGCTCTGCTGCGATCGAAAGGATCCAACATGGATGATACACGGCCCGGCCCCCGCGTTCTCCAGCGCGTCATTCTGCGCATCCTCATCCGTCGCTGCTTTCATATACGGAAGACAGGCCTGGCTCACTGCAAACGGCGCCGTCAGGTTCGTCTCGATGTATGCCTGCCACTGCTGCAGCGTATCCGGATCTTCCATCGTCAAGCCATCTTTCCAATACGGGTGAGCAATCCCCCCATTATTAATCAGGACATCGATTTCCCCCCCCAAAAAGCCAGCAGCTTGCTTGACTTTGGAGCGGATATCCTCTACGTTGCGGAGATCGCATACGCTAGAGGAAACCCGCGCCGAGTGCGCTTGCAGGTGCACGGTGGTGGTGTGCGCGAGTTCCGCCTCGTCGATGTCGAGGATGAAGACGCGGTGCCCGTGTTCGAGGAACGTGCGACTTAGACACCGGCCGATTCCACGCGCCCCGCCGCTGATGAGGATCGCTTTGGAGCGCGTGGCTCCTTGCTGCGATGCCATTGCGCTACTATGGTTATAGGTATCAATCTTATATGGCGGGCGGGCGGCGTTGCAAGGTGTTTTCGTAATACAATAACTACGAATATATACACTATCAAAAGAGCATTTACTTACAAACTACCTCAACTTACCTTACTTTATACCACAATACCCGCGGGCATTCCATTTTTCCAAAAAAAAATAAAAAAAAAAATAAAAAAACGTGTCATGGTTTTTAAACAAAACCATCTACGTCATGAAGTTGAGTTGAGTTGAGTTGAGTACAGTACTTCCCTGGACGTACGTCGTGAAGTGAAGTCCTATGTACATACAGTACAGTACTTACTGTATGTGGGGGGATCAGCATACAGTACGAGTAACTAACTAACTAACCTTACAGTAACGTAACTGCTTCGGGTAACTTATAAGTTAATCTCTATGCAGCATATAACTAATCAATGACATAGCGGACACTCCCTTACTCACTCACTCACTCACTCACTCTTCTTCAATAGCCATCCATTATGGACAGAACAACCAAACCACCCAACAAGCTATATATCGGCTGGGCTGTCTCGGGATGTATAGCAAGCTGTTTGGGGGTACCGCAACCAGGGAGCATAAAATGTGGTATGGTACGTGTTTAGACATCGGAGCTTGGAATGGTTGCGCTGCGGTTATATATATATATATACGCATAGAGTGTGCTCATCGGACTGTTCTTGAGTAGCTGCTCTGTTATATCATGATAGCGTAACGCTGTGCTAAAACCTGCTTTCACCTAATGAAATCCATCTTTGTTAACTTATCCGACCCGGGTATTTCTACTGTAACTCCGTGCAAAATAGCGCTAGTACTCCTGAAATAAAAAAAAAAAGAAAAAAAAAAGCAGACAATACCATCCGCAACGCCCATCAATGCTCCTCCCATGCAGGCTTCAGATTGACTCTCTTCCTCTTTACCCCCCCTTTCTTCTCCGCCACACCTCCTAAACCCTGTTCCTTCATTCTCGCCTCCGCAGCCGCCGCGGCCAGCGGTCTCATGCTCACTCTTCTCTCTTGATTCCTCGTAGTTCTTGCCTGCTCCAGTATCTCATTTACTGGTCCTCCATGCACAAGCTGCGTCAACTGTGTTTGTCGGGCAGCGATCTGAGCTTTTTGGAGACGGGAATGATCGGGATGATTCGGACATGTTCGAGCATGAGCCTTATTGCCCATTCGGATGATATTCTCCCAGTCGACGGAGCATTGGTAACACCAGGCTTTTCCACATCGGCCTTAGTTGGGAGTTAGTCACGGAAATGGGCATTAAGAGATGGAACGAAGTGAAAATACATACATTGCATGTGATCGCAGCCTTCATCCCTCACGACACATTGGTGACACTGCGGACAGATTTGTGAATTTTGCGCAAGAAGTTTAGCGGTGGCTTCTGCCTGCTCTAGCCGCTCGATCTGTTCGTCCTCTGTATCAAACTCTGCGCAGGATCGTCCGGAATGCCAGGGTAATTTATGATAAACGCAGGTTTGGAAGCTGCAGCGCTCGCAGGTCATCATTGGATCGTCACTGTCATGAATCTGTCCGCCACCACAATTTGAACCTAGACATAGTATGAAATTTGCTGGTCTGGACGCATTTTCGCGAAGATATTGATAGCTGTTTTATAGTTAGTAAGATGTGAGATGCTAAAGACTGTACCAAGAGAAAAAAACCTGCCGTTCAAAAGTTGCCTTTGATGTATGTGTCTTAATTTCGTCGTAAGTAAGAGTTGCCTCGCACCAAGGACATTTAATGCAATCAAGCACACCGTTCTCAAAGACGGTTTTAATAGAGGTATCCAAGCAATCGCGGCAAGTGCTAGAGTACTTGTGATCGCAAGATCTGGTGATATTGAAATAGACTTGTGACTCTGGGTAAGATTCCATACAAATGTTGCACTCAACTCCGTTCTCCGTAGCTTGTTCAGCCTCATGGGAGCTGGCCTCGCTGGCCTCGCTGGCAAAGTCGTCAATTGACTGCTGCATAGTAGCCTCAAAGTGATGGTCTAGAGTAGGATTGCCGTGCCTGGAATTTTCGTTCAACAATGGCTCCACCATGTCAGTGGAGTCATTGTCTTCTCCTACTATATCCCGGTTCTCGTGCACCGTCCCGCCTCCATCTACTTCCAATCTGCTCTCGGATGCTGCAGCCGGCGAAGAGGTCGCGAATGCGGGTTGTACAATTGGCTCAATCACGGGATCTTCTTCGACATGACGCTGCGGCCGCGCAGGAAGATCGCCTCCAACATTTAACCAATTTTCGACAGCCTTGACCTCATCCTCTTCAAGATCAGCTTCCAACGTAATCATGACCACAAACAATGTGATTCGGTCCCCTCCCTTTTCAGGCAATCTCCCGTAATGTCTTAAGATATGTCTCATCTTGCGAGCATCATGCTCTTTGAAGCTAAGTCCAAAGACTGGGTTCGATTCGAAATCGAAGGATGACATGATGCAGTTGGATCGATAAGAATGGTTAGATATATAAGTTGATTGATTTCAAGACATAATCGGATAATTCTGAGCGATTGAAGAAGAAAAGAATTAAGGATGAAGACGAGATTTCCAAGAGCTATATCTCCAAAGTAGTGAGGAGTGTACTTGGCCCTGTACTCTAGAGATCCGAAGATCCTAGCGGCTGCCTGGAGTTGCCTACAATTAGCGGGGTAAATTGGGCCGGGGCCTTCCACCGTAACCATCAAATCACATTTCAATCCCTTTCCCGGTTCCATTCTACGTACTAGATGGTAGAGTAGAGTAGTCATTAAAATCAATAAATAATATCTGTATAAATAGTATAAGTTGGCAATACATATTATATATACACATATAAGATAAGCTACAGTAGTTGAAAGGGCTTTTTTAGTCTTATGCCAATTACAAATGTGATGTGATAACTTATATCTTTCCCCCTTTCCTCGTTTCCTAATAAGGCTTTGCAGCATTGAACATAAAAGATGAAAATGAACAGACGAATAGTTACTTTATTTCTCACTCTCATCACCAACATCATGAAAAGAAAAACGAGAATAGAACAAACCGAACTGGATCAATGAGCGAATCATGAAAATGCTTCTTTTATACCATATCATGTCATATCATGCTATGCTATGCTATGCTATACTATGCTATGCCATACTATGCTATGCCACACTAAGTAATTTTACGTACGAGAGCCAGCACGCAAGCTTCGACAACGCGAAATCCGCAAGCCGAGCTTAGCTTCCGCAAACAACCACATGCATAATAAAGAAGAACCAGGAGAATAATAACCTAATCTTCATACGCATCCCCATATTCCCACATACCATATCTCTTATCCTTCGCCTCCCTCTGCGCCTCATTCAACGACTGAATAACATCCGCAAAGCCCTTCTCCCAACCCTTCAACTTGAACGGAACCATAGCATGTCCACCACTAATAACATCCTTATTAATGCTCTCCGTCAAAGACGAGCTAGTCTTAGCATCATACAAAGTGACGTAGAGAGTGCCGTCCGGTGCAGTGTAATCGACATTTGCGACGAGTTCCTTACCAGCTGTGGCATCGGTGATGAAGTCGACGGCTTCGGTCAAATAGTCCTTGTTGGTAGGGAATTGGATGAGTGATAGTATGGCATCGACCGCTTGTGGACGAAGTTTCTGAGCCGAGAATTGCGGTTGAGAAAGTGGACGGAGACGGGACCATGGGATCTTCTCGCTGTTGCCATAGTCGATGTAGACGACTTCGGCTTCCTTCGCAGTTCGGTCGTTAGCGCGTATACGAGCTCGATACCATTGGCCATCTTCGGTGAACTTGGCAGCAACGTAATCCCCGGCTTTAGGTGGACCAGGTAGACCTGCTGCATTGGCAGGATTCAGGTGGAAAGACTTGAATTGAGTCATCATAGTTTCCAGAGCTGAGGTGCCCGTACCGATGATCTGAAGTTTAAGTTTTCCATTTTCATCAATGTTGGTGACAATGACGTCTCGGTAATCTTTCTGCCGTGTAGTTGGAATCGCCTCACCATTGCTCTCGGCAGCAGTAGGCTCTTCCACCTCCTCTTCTGCATCCACAGAAGGATCCCAGTCCTCCCAAATGCCCTTTCGAGCCTCCTTTGCACGTTTTTCGGCAGCTAATAACTCCTTGGAATTTCCGGCCTGTTCCGCGGAATGTTGATGAACAGTAGCGAAACCTTCCTCAACCAATATCTTGCCAAAACTTTCCTTGTTGACAAAAAGCTCACCAATGAAACCACCAACTTTATCAATGCTGTGAACGTCAATTTCAACATCGCGTTGTGACAGTCTTCGGTTGGCGAGATCGTGGGCTTCTTTTCCAAATGGTTCACTCTTTTCGTTTGGATTTCTAGCAGATTTTGGAGCTCGAATACCAGCCAAGACGAAGTTCAATTTGATGCCTTCTCGTGGAACTAAGACTACAAATCTGCCGCCTCCTTTGACAAAGTCGACAATAGCAGGAACCTTCTTTTGTCGTTGCAACGTTCCTACATGTAGCTTGGCCTTTTGTACGGTTTCCGAAGCGTCAAGGTATTGCTTGGCCTTGGCAGGTTTTCCAGACCACATACCCTTCTTCTCAGCCTTGGCATTTTCTTGTGCAGCCAGGAGATCATCATAATTGGGAGCGCGATCAGTGTCATCTCTTCGGTGACGAATCACGGAAGCCCACCCTTCTTGGACTAACTGTAAACCAATGTTCTTGTCGTTCAAGGTAACAGTGGCAACCTCCTTTGCATCATATTCTTCGGTTCCTGGACGGGATCCATCTATGCTAATTCGTACATGCTTTCCGATTAAGCGTTTGCGAAGGAATTCCTTTGCCTCATCTCTGAATGGCGCTTCAGATGGCTCAGTTGGTCGAGGCCCGCGAATACTGCTGATGTTGATACGCTTCTCAACCCCTGCTTTGTTTTGAACAAAGATCTGGTCAGCGCTGAAAATCTTGGTAACAGTCGCTTCTAAGCTCCCGCTTGGACCATTGTTCTTCGCAACGTGGTCCTTGAAAAGACCGCGTCTCGCAGATTGTGCTGCCTTTTCGCTTTCACGCAACAAAGCCATGTCTGAGCCGAGAAGCGTCGAGTGGAAATCTGTGCATCGTGCAAGTCCAGCTTCGAGGATGAATTTCGCGATCGTGCCCTTGGGATGTATAATTGAAGCGATAAGTTGATTTTGGGGGCTAAGTCCCAAGATGTGGACTTTGACATTTCTTTGAAGTAATCGTTCTTCAACAAATTGTCGTGCTTCGTTTCCAAGAGGTTCGGCTGGCGCAGTCTGTCCATTAGATGGATTTACCCGTTCAGTAGCCGGGGCGCGGATACCAGCAACTAGTGTCATGACTAGAATTCGTTAGTACATGCAAAAATGTTATATTCAGTCAACCTACCTTGGACGTGCTGCGTAGGAGAGACGATCAATCGCACAAGCATTCGATCACCGCTTAACACGCGCTCGACCAAACCATCTATAGTCTTGCCCTTCCATTTTTCAAGGAAAGACTGCGAGTCACCCATGTCATGTTGGACCTCAATACGTCCACCACTACTTCGCCATAAGCCTTTGTCCTCGCTGCGTGCGGTAGCTTCGTATAGGCGCAGTTTCTCTAGTTGCTGAAGAGTCTCCTCAGAGTCTTCCTTTCTACCAGCATCTTCCCGCAATTTGATCCAGCCCTCCTTTATCATTTCATCAGGAAGTCTGGTTCCATCACTGAGGAAGACAAGACCATATTCGCGCTTAGTATTTGGAATTTGGTAGAGTACTTGGAATTGTACTACTCGTCCAACTACTAATTTTCGAAGCGCATCGCGAGATTCGAAGGCAAAAGGCTCGTCACCTTCCTTCTTTAGATGGGGCGAAGTGCAATATGCCAGAGACAAGGTGCGTTCGCGTTCGGGATGCTCAATTGAGGAGAGCACAAGGCTATCGCCGCTCAAAACCGACTTGACTCTAGCTTGATTGAGAACCATACTTTTATAATCGGACGGGGGAATATGTGGAAGTCGTTTCTTTCCGAGAGGGGGAATTCGTGGACTAGGAAATGGTTCTGGAAGGTCAGTAAATACTTCTGAAACTTTGGAGTTTGTTGAGCTTCCAGAAGCTGTGTGGTCATTAGGAGAGCTGCCCGTTGTAGATGCATAGCCAATTTTGATGGTTTTTACACCCATCATGAAGAGGATTGAAATTCAAAATCAAAGAAAGGTGGTATGTGGAGAGACAAAACAGTTGTATTGTTGGGCGGCCAAGATCCAGAGCTCAAGCTGTAGAATGAGAAAAGGTAGTTGTTCTGCTTGATGTGCGGATAACACTCTCGACCGTAATCGGGTATTTTAACTTATTGCATGGAAGGGATAGTATAGAAATTTGATGGGGAGAGTGAATGCGCGCAGGGAAAGAATGTATGCCAGTAGGGATCGCAGTTCCAATAGACCTTTAAATTGGTTGCGGATTCTCGAAAGTGAACCTTGCTGTTCCAAAATCAAGAGGCAGGGAGGGTGGAATATAAATGCAATCTGGTGAAATCGCATAGGTAGCCGTCGAAATGAATGGAAAGCTGTTCTCTGGAAGGTGTCCTTTATCCGTATTCCATATTACAGAGGATGTGTGCCAATAGGTCCAGTGTCTTCATCTTGGTGCGTCGGCAGCCTTCTCCAGCATCAAGTAAAGTAAGGTTATCGAATAAATGATAGGCGGTTCCCCAATTTGGCGTTGTGCGGTTTGCGGCAGCAACAGCGGCAGGCAAGCGGACAGGACAGCTCTTTGTGGACACAGATGCGGCAAGAAGAAGAAAAAGGTTGTACAACTTACACAGAGATTTAAGAAGCAGTGGCAATAACTGTTGCTCAGCAATTGATCGTATGTTTTATGGGAGTGAAGGAGTCTCAAAGACAAGAACAAGAACAAGAACCCGTAAAGGAGATATTGAATTGGAAAGGAAGGAGTGAGGATTGAGGAGTGACGAGTGACGAGTGAGGAGTGCTGGTAAGTTTACAATTGGAAAGTGGTCAAGTGTTCTTTTTGGAGCTTCTGCGCATCCATTACATTTTGAGGCTATTAAGGTCCCTTGATGTGGGGTTGTCCTTCTCTCAAGGTTGCAACAAGGTAGATCGATTGGATGAGGAAGCGATTCTGAATATCCTAGAACTTTGATCCTTGTGCGAAAGCTGTCACCATTGGACCTCACAGCTGGCATGACGGGTGAGCACTTTGACTTGTGTAGAGAGAGATCCATATAAAGATCCATATAGAGATCCATATAGAGAAAGTCTCAGCCAGTTGTGTGCGAGTAAGCCACGGTCAGGAACTTCATGGTTTGTTCATCTGTGAAAAAGTCAGGCGTGGCTACCTTCTGTTACACATTGTACTCTGCCAAGTCGTTCATAGGAGGGGAGGGATCATTGTTCCAGGCACATGGTAAGATTGTTACGGAGTCCAAAGAATGCTTTTTTGTTTGCAGTTTTTTTTATAGATTGACACAGCTAGTACACTAGGTAATTAAGCTACACTGCTTCCATCTCTTGTCCGATATCAGTTTCCAGTATTTCATATGGGCTGGAAGGTCGATTATGCTGCAATGCCGATGACGCCTATGCAATTGTAAGTGATATGCTTCGTTGGAATCTGGACATGTGGAGGGACAAACCGCAAGCTGGTCTGGTACCGGCGTTACCAGTCTTCTTAGATTCTTCGTTCTCTCCTCGTCCAAGATCATCAGTCCCAGAGTGAACGACAACGGTGCGCTGCAATCATTGTCAGTTTGTGCATATATAGCTGCCTTCATGGACTGCTTACTCCAATAATGCTCTCCGGACCAATCAACTTGATCAACTTGTCCTCGGTAGAGCCAGTGGAATTTCCTTGGCCATCAGTCTTGATGTTTCCGAGATCGCCTACGTGACGGACCTCATCGGTGGGAGCACCGTGAGTCTTTCCGTGGGGGTTGACTGTATATATGGATCAGCCCTATGTGTCCCAAGCATTCACAACTAGAGGTTTATACGTACAGTGAGGACCGGCAGATGTGCAGCCGTTGGTATTGTCACCAAATTGATGGACGTGCATGCCACGCTCGGCATTGGCATCTTGACCGGAGATGTTCCATGAGACAATGGTAGGGGAGGATTCGTCGGCTTGCTCGAAAGTAACGGTGCCGGTGATCTTGGAGTCACCTCGGACGGTTGCAACTGGAGGAGAACAAAACCCAAGATTAGCCCGGGCAATAGGAAAACGCGGTGAAACCAGCCAAACGGAAGCAAATAGATGATCCGATGTAGCTACGAGGCTTTCAGATGGGTCGATTGGAAGAAGGGTGCCCATCCAGGTGTCCTGTTGTTCACGGAAACGTGCTCAAAAGCTCTCAAGGTGACCCCGCCTTTGGCTGCAGATGCAAACCAGCGGGGTAATTGAGCAGAGATCATGGACAAAAGGGAAACGTACCTGCTTTGACCATTTTGATAAGATTGTTCAAAGATTTGTTGATAAATAGCTGAAAATATGTCGAGAATTGAGGTTATGTTGTTCGCAGGCAAAAGAACATGAGAGAAAGAGGGGTGGGAAGCTTCAAATTCCGCGAAAGTGGGGTCAGCGAGCAAACTATGAGGTTGGATGATCTGCTCGATTATCAATACATATTTGGTGCTCCGACCTTTGGACGAATCAAAAGGCAGTCGGACTTTGGAAGTAGCGAACAGCGCGACGAAAATGTGCGGACGTATCACGTGATATTGACACGTGCTATCGATATCTGTATTTAGTTGTATGTCACTCACTCTCACTTATTTCCTTTGTAGGTATGTCATTCACTTATTTACGTATGTCACTCACTTATTCAAGTCAAGTCCATCTTAGGTAAGAGCAGTGTTGTACAGTACCGAGCATTTCTAGAATGTTGCACCCGGGCCATGGGCAACACAACATACTTATGTACACAGTATATTGTCAGCAGATCCACAACTCCAAATCCTTCAAAGAGGCTCAAGAAGAGACTCCTATCTTGGCGGCCTTTATTCCCATCCATCTGACTGTGTGCTGGCTGACAATAAACCAGTCCAATAGAGGCCCAGTGGACGACCATGTACGTGGCAAGCCAGGTCAGTTGTGGTACTGTAAGATGAGAAAACTCGGAATTCCACGTGGAAAGTCGGGAAATAGATAGTGTAGCTGTAGATGGCACCGCTTGTTTCCTCCTATTACCCGTCCGTCCGTGCCGATATTTACACATGGGGGGGGAACGCGTGTTCTGGTACGATGGGGATGGCATAACTAGAGCATGCAAGCAGGGAAACGCCATCTCTTTTCTCTTTTCTTTTTCCCAAGTTACTCAGTAAGTTTTCCTACCGCCTTCAGTCTTTAGTACTGTAAAGAGAGTAAAGAGAGTAAAGAGAGACCTTCAGTGCTGGTGGAGGTTGAGTTAACCTTAGTTCTACTTACTGGCTGGCTGACACTGGTCCGGTGGTACTGGATTCAGATGCACAGACTTTGCCGTTTCAAGATCAGGTCATGGGCATAACATTGTTTTTATTGTCTCAAGAGCCGATGGAGTAACTGTGAAGCACGGAGTAAGTTAGGGGACCTGGGGACTTTGGGGACCTGAACATTTTAACATTTTTGTGCCTCCTCCATACATCAGCCATACATCAGCCATACACAGCCATACACAGCCATACACAGCCACAGCCTTATCGTGAGGCGCAGCCCTTATGGATTTTCCTGGTAATGTAGTTCGGAGTAGTTTAAAGCTTGAAAGCTAGAACTAGATTACGGCTACTGTACTACTCTACTGCACTCCTTACTCTACTGTACCACTCTACTATCCGGGTGAGCCACTCTACTGTCCGGGTGAGCCACTCTACTGTCCGGGTGAGCCACTCTACCGTCCGGGTGAGGATGCGAAATTGTATGTGTATATGAGTGGGGCAAAGCCTTCTCTCCATGTTTGATGCCGCACTGGCAGCAGCTTCGAATCCTTCCTTCGCCACCACTTTCTTGTTATTCCCCGAGTCGTACTTCCTACTTCCTACTTCCTACTTCCTACCTCCTACTTCCTCCCAGATAATCGCCGTGGTGCTTGCAAGAGGTAAGACGTGAGATCCCACCGCCCAAGAGCTGCGAATAGAGAGAGGTACCGGCCAAGCGCGCTTGGTTCTAGAGAGTCGATCAAACACGGTCGAATCAGGGCTGGGAGTGTTTGCGACGACCTCAGCTCCAGTTGCAGCCCAGCTTCAGCCCAGCTCCCAGCCCAGCTCAAGAACGTACTTGCAAAGCGACGAATCAGAACAAGTTATGCATAAGAGAAGAACTTGGACATGGGTACACGACGTTATTATTTCATCCTCGTAGATGTAACGATGCTTAGTTCTAATGCGGTCGAAGTTGGAGCATAACCATACTTTGGAACGGAAGATTTCGCACCACTTTCCAACAACATCCCCAGTACCAGTCAGTATCCACGGATCCACACAACTTGACATATTTTCTTCTACCCACCTACTTCCTGTACTTTGTAAGCACTTGGAATTCTTCGAGACGCTCTTTGCACATATTCCACCACATGGAAATTGAGTAAAGACTGAACACTAGTGCCAACCTCCCATAATCTGTAGGTAGCACCAGCCCGGCATATCTTAATATTGAGTGGTGTGTGCGGAGACTCCGTATCCCCCGTCTCGAAATCTCGCTCTCTGGTCGCAAAGTCTGGGCATTCAAATCAACCACTTTCACACGACAACGTGCATAGCCTTTGAAAAAAAGCGAGGACGTTGGCCCCCCCCCAAAGATAATTACGAGCAACTCGATAACCACCGAGCCAGCATCGCAACCGCACGACGAGCCTCTGTCACTCATATCTTATCGACCTGCGAACAAACGAATGAATGGGCATCGTATCCGAACCCTTGACTGCGCAGAGCAGACCTTAGGGTCTTGAGATCCGATCCTGAACCCCGATAATCCTGCTGGCAGATTCGATAGATTAAGTTTTTCTTCGGTATTTTACGAATAGATTTACAGCGAACGCTTTTTGCGCAACCTCATTTCGTCGCGATCATGTCTTTTCAAGCAAATGGGGGAAGACGTTACGGCCATGTACCTCCAGCACAGTACGGTCCACCAGGTTCACAACCTCCAAATCACAGTCTGCAGAGGCAATCCAGTTTCGACAATGGCGACGATGCTGCTTTTTTCGATCCTAGTAGCAGCGTATATCAAGCTGCCCCTCCCTCAGCGGGGAGAACCAATAGGCACGAGGAGCTGTTCATATCAACAACGACTGCGATGAGCCCACAGTCACCCGGCAGATCTTCTTTTGGAAGTCAGGCTAGTCCGGCTCTATCAGGATTTCAACATCAGTACCAACCTATGCAAGGCGCCCAGTCACCTCCTCTTCCCTCACAAGCACCATATAACCCTCAAAATTTTGCCAGGACACAATCTCAAGCGCAGCCAAATCAATATCGCTCACAGTTAAATTACAGCCAGAGCGTAGCTAGCTCTCACCAATATGCCAATTCAACCTCTTCAAACCATCAGCCATACAATCCAGCTGCATATCAGCCGTCGCAATACCCTGCACGTCATTCCTCTACAGCCTCATATAGCAGCTATGGTAGCTCATATGCGCAGACGCCTACTAGTTCCACCTCGTCATTTTGGCCGCATAACTCACAGCAATATAGCACACCTTACCCATCCCGTTCAACGATTTACGATACATACGGACAATTTGGAAGCCCAACATACACCCCTCCTCATTCGGCTCCTTTACCTCCAAGGCAAACGCCCTACAATCACCCACCTTCGTCAGCACCCTACCCAGTTAACGGAGATGACTTCCCGGATGGTGAATATATAGGTTCGACGACTAGTCCACAGTCCCATTCCAATTATACTGCGTTTGCGCCTCCTACTGACACCATACCTGAAGACTCTCCTCCAATCCCACCCCCCAAACACTCCTCGACAAATTCGGTCCACTCGGTCGCTCCTCTGCCAATGCCATCCTCACCAACTACCACTTTACAGAGGCACCCAACACAACGGCCTCTACCTAGCGCGCCAGTAGGGCAAAACACGGGGGACGATGATGACTGGGGTCTTGGAATCAAACAAGGTAAGACCGATGAAGAACTCACCCAGGAACAAATATTTGCGGATATTGGAGATGCCCTCGGAACTGGATCCCAACGTAACGGTGATCTCCTTGACGGGGAGTTGAGTAGATATAATTCCAATGCCACAACGGTCTATTCTGGTGCAGGGGTTAACCGATTTCCGTCAACAGCTTCTACCTTACCCACAGAACATCACGGGACTTCTTACAACTACGACGACGACGAGAGCGATCTGGAGGCCGCCGCTGGTCTTGAGGCGATGCGAATTGCGGAAGAACAAGATGCTCAGTTTTCTGGTGCTGGAGCTTTGACATTTGGAGGACCATATGAAGGGCAGCTTTCCTACGAAGGAAATGCAGGTTACGAGCGACAACAATCTCATCAATTTTCACAGGATGAAAGCAGTGATAGTGACTACAAGCATATGGACCTGGGCTTATTTGGTGGTGGCTACGATGCGCATATGTCATATGGAGGCGATGACTTAACTGGCGCCAGTACTGAACATAGTAGCGAGATGGAAGACCAGAGTCGACCATTACCTACACCATATGACCTTGGACAGGCCGATCATTATGCTCAGCGGCCAACAACTGGTGGTTTAGGCGGCATGACGGATTACTCCATGCCTGGGGAGGGCGAAATACATCCATTCCCGGCCTTTGAGGAAGCTAGAGTCGACAATTACGGCACTGGTGGCCTGGAAAGACCAAGACCTCAAGCTCATAGATTGAGCTTTGATGAAGGAGATGAGCCCCGGATATTGGATTCGCGGCAAAGTGGTAGTAGATCTGGAAGCGATTCTTCAACGAGGGACGAAATGCCGGAAATGTTTTATCATCCTGGAATGAGCTCGGGATCACAAAGACCACTCCCAGCAGTACCTCCAATGTCTGAAAACCGGACGCCACGTTTACAGCCAGCTGGATCATACCGTAATTCGCACAGTTACTCACATTCTTATTCTTCCAGTATCGAAAGTGGACGAGCCTATCCTCCCACCGGACCGGATGCACATCAACAAAACATGCTGCAGCCAGCGTCTCAGTATGTACCCAGGTCAACATCTCTCTCTAATCACAGTAGTACTCCGCAAACAATACCCCCAGTCCGATCAAAAACGGATGCCGAAGAACGACAAGCCCGAGCAAAAGCCAACAGGCAGTCTATGCTACGTTCCGGTGCAGGTCTTGATGGGTATGACACAGGCACTCCGCAGTCTTTAGGAACACTCGACTTGCCTGCTCTACCAGCGGGTCGTCGCAAGAAGTTCTCACCTAGTAGGCTATCGACAAACGATTTCCGAAGATGTCAGGAACCATGGGCTCTGAGTGGTATTGCATCTTGGATTAGAGAAATGGCTGGTGGCGAAACGGGAGAAGGCGAAGCTGACCTGAGGCAAAAGACCATTGAGGAAGGTCTTATCGCCCTCTTCACTCATATGGTACCAACTATGAACACAGCGGATGCGGAGACGTTAAGTGAAAAGGTAGTGAAAACCATGTTTGATGCTGGCATTCTTGTCGTGGATGAAGAATGGGTCAAATTTGGCCAAGGAGAAGTCTCGGGTGTCCTGTGGCAATTAACAGGATCTGGTTGCTATTCACCCAAAGTTCACGAGCACGAAGTGCCTGGTCGCTGTTATTCGCATCATTGTACCCGGACCCTGAAGAAAATCAATCTACAGGCACAAACACTGGAGCCATCAAGAAAGTCGGAAGATTGGATTACTTTCTTCAAACTCACCAAAGAAACACTCGAGGGCGCTAGTAAAAAGGAGATTGAACGACAGAACAATCTCCATGAGATTGTGATGTCGGAAGATATCTACATGGACCAAATCAATGTGCTGCGAATTCTGTATAGGGATAATCTAGCTTCGTGGCAGCCACCTATCATCGCAACAACGAAAATCAACAAGTTCATCTCATCCGTCTTCGGTAAGGTCGAAGCCATCAAAGAAGTTAACGAGAATCATCTCCTTGCACAGTTGAAGTACAGACAAAAGGAACAAGGTCCTTGGGTTATTGGGTTCAGCGACATTTTCCGAGAATGGATAAGGAAAGCCAGAGCTGTCTACGTTGAATATGCGGCAGGTTTTCCATATGCCACATACCTTGTTCGACGTGAAGCAGATAGGAATCTCCTGTTCCGTCAGTTCTTAGATCAGGCTCGTGACAACAAGCTCTCTGGCCGTCTCGACTGGAACACTTACTTGAAAGCACCTATCACCAGACTGCAACGTTATGGTCTTCTACTAGGAACTGTTCTCAAGAACATGACACAGGATACGGAGGAAAAGGCAACTCTTGCCATTGCGATTGAAGAGATCAAGGCGGTTACCCTAGAGTGTGATGCTAAAGTCGAAGAACAGGGAAGAAAGGTTGATATGATCGAGCTGCAATCAAAACTATACCTTCGTCCCGGCATGGAACGTGTTGAGCTCAACCTTGATCATCTGGGCCGTGAACTCATCCATCGTGGAGATTTACAACGTGCTGGTAACAATCGATTCACTTGGCTTGAAACGCATGCTATTTTATTCGATCATTATTTCGTCCTTGCCAAGACCGTTGTGCATCGAGATGCTTCTGGAGCACGGAAAAAGGAGGTGTACGATGTATCGAAGATTGTAAGTTCTTGCACCTTTATCGAATTATCTCATCCAATCGCGCAACTAATCAATCATTACAGCCAATCCCGATGCAACTTCTTGTGCTTGAAAGTGCCGATGATGATCCAGTACAAAAATCCGCCGTGAAAGGCATCGGCGCTGTTACAACAGTTACCAAAACTGCACCAGCAACCGCTGCTGAAGCACGTCTAATTCGAACGGCGACGAACAATGGGCTTGATAGGATGAACACCCTGGAGCATACGAACTCGAACACTTCCGTTTCGACAAATTCGTCGGTGCAGCGCCTCAATACTGGTCTTAGTGACAACGACGCAAAAGTTATGTATCCCTTCCGTGTAAAGCATCTTGGTAAAACAGAGGTATATACTCTTTATGCACCATCAGCATCGAATCGACGGAAATGGTGTGATAAGATCATTGAGGCAAAGACACGTTATGCAGCAGCTCTTTACGAACAAAATGCGGAACCCTTCCGGCTGAGAGTTATTGCCGATAGTGCTTTCTCTTATGATGGTATTTCGGCTATGGGTCAAAGGAGTGTTGTATCAGTTGCAGGTACACCTTTAGATAGGTCCATAAGGGAGATGGAAAAGGCATACGGTGGAAAGCCCCGGCCAGTACCTGTGTGTCGAGCTCAAGTAAATTGCGCAGCATCCTTTACAACGGGCGGGACGAACATGATTGTGATTGGAACGGACTTTGGCGTGTATACTTCAGAGGCATCCAATCCTCGAGGTTGGTCAAGGGTATGTGTATTCACCGACCATTATAAAGGATTCAATTAACGTCAATAGGCAATCCAAATGCCCAAGGTTACGCAAATCGCCATCTTGGAAGAATTTTCATTATGTCTCATCATCGCCGATAAATCTCTAATAGCTTACCATCTCGACTGCATCACACCTGCTGCCAATCTGGCAGCCCAATCAACAGATTCCTCCCGACGCGCGCCACAGAAGCTTTCCGGTTCCCGCGACGTCTCATTCTTCGCCACCGCTCGCATGAAAGAACGTACTCTTGTCTTCTACAAGAAAAAGGAGTCTCTCCACTCCACCTTCAAAGTCCTGGAACCCGTCTTGCAAAAGTCGTCGGAGAAGAAATCGCGTATCTTTGGTAAACGTTTTGGCGGCAACACTGAGTTCTTCCGCGAGTTTGACGAGTTCTACATCCCTACCGAATGCTTCACCATCAACCTCTTCCAAACCTACATCGCCATCTCAACGCAAAAGGGCTTCGAGCTTATGACACTGGACAAAAAAGTGCCCATGTCGATCCCGGATACGAAGAACCAGAATATCGCGTCCATTGCTGCGCGACTGCAGGGCCAGAAACCACTCGGTATGTTTAGGCTTTCTGACGCGGAGTTCTTGCTGTGTTATGAAGAGTGTGGTGTCTACGTGGATAAGCATGGTGAGGTGTCGCGTTCGGTGATTATGGAGTTTGTAGGTAGAGCTAGGACAGCTGCTATGTACGGTGCCTATTTGGTGCTATTTGATGGGGATTTTGTTGAAGTGAGAAATGCGGAGAATGGTCGGCTGAGACAGGTGGTGGCGGGGAGAGACGTGAGGTGTTTGGATGCGGGCACAAATCCGCTAGGGGCAGGCGCGAATGCTATGCATGGGATGGGGATGGGTAATGGGGCGGGTATGGGTGCTATGGGACGCACGCTAAAGTTGGCAATGGCGCATCCGGAGGTGGCGGGGAGTCAGATTGTGTTGGAGATGGTGCTTAATGAGGGACATTTGGAGTAAGTTGGTGGTGGTGGAGTGGGGTGGAAATGGAATGGTATGGAATGGAATGGAATGGAATGGAATGGAATGGGAAGGACGGGATTAGGAGGGGGGGGGGGAAGGTAGGGGAATTGGGAACCGGGCAGGGAAAAAAAGGATATCATTTGGGATGATTAGAAGGGAAAGAAGAGAGAGAGAGAGAGAGAGAGAGAGAGGGGGGGGGGGGAAAGAGAGAGACGATGGATGGATGAAGAAGAAGATGATAAAAAGGAGTATTATCTTTATATGTGCATATGCCATTCATCGCATAGTATTACATATTATAATTTACCTTTACCTCTACCGTATCTTATCTTATCTTATCTCTCACCTTCCTCTACCAAATGACGCTCCGCTGGCTCTCCGAGGGCCACTGCCGTGGAGGCCGACTCGTATATTCTTTTTATATCTTTATATCTTTATATATAGTATAACTTGAGTTACAGAGTGAATGGATGGATGAATAAATAAACGCAATTCAATTCAATTAGATCCTGTGCTGTGCTGTGCTGTGCTGTGCTGTGTATGTTTGAAGTTTGACGTACAGTACTGTATGTGTATGTAACTAGTAACTACTTGTGGGATGGGATGGGATGGGATGGGGACTACATACTGACTGTACTGTACTGTATTCAATCAATCAATCAATCACCTACAACGTCGAAAGCCAACAGCAACTCAATCGCAATACTTCTCAAAAAGTCACTTGTCACTTGTCACTAACTACTACAACACACATCATGTATTGGTGAATTCATGTCCAAAATAATAATAAAATAAAAATAAAAATCATAGTTACTTTTGGAAATTCAAACTATGCATGCATTTCATTATCCCTAACCACTAATTCTCTACCTTTTCCCCCATTCCGAATATCATCCATCCAACTGCTACCACTTAAGCACAAATTTTTTTCTTTTTTTTACTCTTGCAACTTAGCCTTCAAGATATCCTTCAAAGTAACCGCATCAGCCGCAAATTGACGGATACCATCAGCCAATTTTACTGTCGCCATAGGGTCTTGGTTGAAGTCGAATCTGAAAGTGGGTTGGTCATCAATGTATGACTTCTTCTCGAGGTTCAAAGTGTTGGCATGGCTTGCATCCAACTTCTTTGTTACAGCCTCTTCACTTGATATCAATTGCTCCAAAAGATTGGGTGCAATGGTCAAATAATCACATCCGGCAAGTTCGGTAATTTCACCGGTGTTACGGAATGAGGCTCCCATGACAATGGTCTTGTAGCCAAACTTCTTGTAGTAGTCGTAGACGCCACGGACAAATGTAACTCCGGGGTCTTCTTGAGCAGAGTAGGTCTTGCCAGTGGTGGCCTTGTAGTAATCGAGGATACGACCGACGAAGGGGGAAATGAGGAATGCGCCGGCTTCGGCGGCAGCGACGGCTTGGACTTGGGAGAAGAGGAGAGTAAGGTTGCAGTTGATCTGGTGGTCGCGTTGAAGGATACGAGCGGCTTGGATACCTTCGTAGGTGGAGGCGATCTTGATGAGGACACGGGATTTGTCAATACCGATGGATTTGTAGAGCTAAGAAAGTTAGTACGCGTGGATTCCCGGATGTGGCGATTTTTGCATGTATAACAGAAATACATACCTCGATGATGTGAATGGCCTTGTCAACAGTCTCCTTTGTGTCGAAAGAGAATCGCGCATCGACCTCGGTGGAAACCTTACCGGGAACGATGTTCAAGATTTCCTTGCCGAATTCGACGAGAAGACGATCGAGGGTGGCGTCGGTCTTTGTCTCGAGATCACCCTCCTTTTCTTTGCCGTATTTGACGGCAACATCGATCAAGTGGGCATATTCGGGTTTCTTGGAAGCAGCGAGGATGAGAGAAGGGTTGGTGGTGGCATCTTGGGGCTTGTATTTGCCGATTGCTGGGAGGATGGGGGTTAGTATGTGCTGTCGTGTGTGGGAGGCAGATGGTAGAAACATACAGGCAAAGTCACCTATGTTGAGAGCAAGTCAGTTGAGATTCTTCACTGAGGCGGGGGGGGGGGGGGGGGGGGAGGAGGTGGAATTGCTTACCAGAATCCGACACAACGACCTATTCCGACGGGGGAGAAATGATTAGCAGATTGTTTGGTGAGTTTGGTGAGTTTGGTGGGTTTAGTGGGTTTCCATAGCTTTACTTACGGTGCCGGTGGCCTTTAACTGATCCAAAGAAGAAGGCATATTGTATTGTATTTGCTGTTTGTGTGTTGATGGGGATAAGTTGTCGGTGGTGAGTGGGAAAATTGAGGGAAGAGAGGTAGGTGGGGTATTTAAATTTCGACAAACTGCATCATAAGAATTCAACTCCGCCGGGGAGACGCTAAGCATGTGGTGGATCAAAGCGAAGGCCAACAGATGACAGAAGGAGTAGTCTTATTGTCTTGTAGTCTTGTATTGGAGCTGGAGAGGTGTATTTTGGCCGTGGGAAGGCGTATGTAAATATATAAATGATGTTTACCTCTATACATCTCTCCAGAATTGGTTTATATATATATATATATATATTTCCAACTCCCAATCCCAAGCCATTGCTGTTACTGTCACTCATCGACCAAGTTGAAGTTCTTCTAATCTTACAAAGTACCACATTCATTGTCTGCCTTCATTCTCCAGCCATATCGCAGTGGGACCCGGCCACCTGTACGCTGCTCTGGCTGTCGAGGTAGAGCCAATGATACAATAAGCCGCGCCCACCTGCCCAACGTCATGCTCTTTTTCTCCCAACTCGTGCTCGGTGGTTTTTTATACGCTTGGTGCATCTAGCGGCTCGCGGCCATACTATGTAAGAAGGAGAACTCACGCCCCCGGTGGCTGTTCTTTTTCGTCGGACCGCTCGGAAAGGAAATACTTGGCTGAGAAGATGTGAGTGAGTGTGTGTGAGTGTGAGTGAGTGAGTATGGCCTCCTATCTGTATCTGTAATATCACCAAGCATTCCAATCCATCTTCCTCACGACATGATACTTACTCTATACGATATACGATACGATGAATCTCTACTCTACTCTACTCGACTCTACTCGACTCTACTCTGTAGAATTCCATATACTTACTTACCACAGTACTTACCACAGTACTTCCTTCCTTCGTATACAAAGCAGTTCTATTTCACCGACCACAGCCCCCCCCACCACTAACTACACCACTCCACCTCACCCCACCTTCCACAAACACCCTCGCCCCTCGCCCCTCGCCCCTCGCAGCATCAAGGGGCATGCATGCATCCCGAAAGGAGTTTGGGAACAAACAAACATCGCACCGTAAGTAAAGCACTGTACTGTACTGTACTTGTACAAAGGAACTTAGTTGGTGACACCATCTATCTCATGATCTATCCATCTATCTATCTGCCTTGTGTAATTCGATGTGTAACTGCGGGTTGAGTATAGTGTATAGTATAGTACTTGTATAAGTTAGTGATTGCCATCGTCTGTCTCGACTTTGATGGGGATATTTCCTAATAGGCGAAAATCACTCATGCACAACAACTAGTTCTAGTTCTATCGGCTAAATCGGGATATGTGTATGGCCAGCTTTTTGTGTCATTCTATCCTGTCTAGTATTGAATATCCATCTATTTGATCTTGGTCTACTCGTATAAGTCTACTTAATCTTGGTCTATACGTCTATTTAATCTTGGTCTACAAGTCTATTTAATCTTCGTCTACAAGTCTATTTTAATCTTCGTCTCATTAAACCATATCCGCGTCCCTTTTCTTTTCCTCCCCTCTATCCACCACCCCTACTTTCCTCTCCTCACCTTCCCCACGCACTCCTTTCCTTCTATCTTCATCCTCCTCGGGTCCTCCCTCCCTACAAGCCCATCCATCCACAAACCGCAACGTCTCTCTTCCCCATATCTTGTTCATAACCAACAACCGCACCGGCATCAACGCAATAATCATCACGGGAAATGCAGGCGCCGCCACCGTCAGCGTAACATAGAAAATAATCCCCGTCATCACCATCTGCAACAGCGTATAGCCATGAATGCCCCAGTAATTCTTAATCCCACGTGGCAACGGAGGGAGCTCCGACGCTGGAGTCAGCATCCAGAAGAAGCGGAAGAGAATTGGGTTCACGGCGAGTGATTGCTCGCCCATGAAGATGAAGAGACCAGCAAGGACGGATGTTGGCGTTAGACCGAGGACGTGCTGAAAGGGCGGCGAGAGGAAGAGGAGGATCCCGGCCGACTGAAGGAATGACGACCACCGCTGTTCGTAGACCTCTTGTCTTTCCCGGATTTCAATACGCTCTTCTCCGTTTTCCGTGAGAACGTTGACCGCTTCTACTTTGACGGTGTGGAGGAGAGATTCCGAGTGAAGGGGAGCTTGTGGTAGCAGGCCATTAGCCGGCGGAATCCCAAGAATCCCGCAGATTGCCGTTGTTGTGCCGAGAAGAACAATATCCCATGCGAAGCCTCCTGGCTTTTTGGTTCCATAGCGTTCCAGAGTACAGATAATGCTACTGATCTCGTGGTCGAAAAAGAAGAGAATGGTGATGATAGCTCCAGGGATCATAGACAGGAAGATCCAAGCGACAGGTAATTCCCAGAACTTGACAAAGAATACGCTTCGGTCGGGGCTTGATGGTCGGAATGATGTAGAAACAGCAAGTCGTTCTTGATGAAGGTTTGCGAGTTCTCCTATATGAGGTACGCCAATGAAGAAGATGATCGATATTGCTGCAGCATACTCCGCAAGGCCCGTGCGGAAGTATCGATGGAAGAGAGGTTTCCATGAATTTGCAGTCGACAAAGTGACTGCCATAAGAAAGGTTCCTACTGCTCCAATGATTGCATAAAGAAAAGAGTCGAAAGGAACAGCGTCATGGGTTCGTTGCAATTCTTGTATAGCTTTGTGGAAATAGATTACACTGTTTAGGAGTGAAAATATATCTGCACTGAAATTTGTAACATATTTCATGGTCCAGTCGTGAGCGTTGAATATCGCAAGAAGGTAGTGCATCCATCCTGCATGAATCAATGACCATGCCATCACTGGAAGAAAGTCTACCTATAGAATCGTTAGCTTAAGTTTAACTGCCCTCCGGAGAAAAGACGCACGTTGAACGAATCTCGACATAGAGAGTAAATGTTCTCAGCCAACACCGAGAATGGTCCTGTAACTCCAAGGATAGTCAAAGGCTGTATTGAGAATCTCGTCGGACGTTAGCTTGCTGTCTCGGAGACCCTTTTGGAAAACTTACAGAGAGAAGATAAGACCGCATAACCCTGTACTGAAAACCACTTCTATCGTTCCCCACGTCTTTCCGGTGAGGACATACAGATCACTGGCGAAAGTGATGCCAGGTAAAATATTCGTGAAGAAGACATATACTGCGCTGGCAAAGATCAATTGATTGAAGCACGTCCAATCCGAGAAATATCGATTCCTAATATTGCGGACGTCTTGCTTGAGTAGTCTGAAAGGTCGCAGCTTTCCATTGGGCGCAAAGAGCTTCTTCAACTTGACTGTGAAGGGCTTCTTTCCGACTGGCGCCATGTCGGTATACGTGATATCGGCTTGTTCGTGCCTTTCCTTGTCGAATGCAGTCTCAGCCTGCGGGCCTTGATCGGGATGTGACGATGGAGATGCATGGTTCCTGGCATTCGTTTGTGAGATGGAAGAGTTATCGGAAATTGGGATCATGGTAGATGCTGAACTATTGTTCGCCGCAGTCTCGCTTCCCGACATGATTGAATAGAATGGCTCTCGAGGTCAAAGAAGCATTTTGTAGTGTAAGATGCGATGCCTCAACAGATATATAACCGATATACAAGTATAACAGATATATAACCGCCATGATATTACTTGCCTCCTTGTTTTTAGACTCGAGACACGCCGACGAGGAAATAAACTTTCAACGGGTGGGGCCAAGACATGGGAATCGGGGACTGATGGCCCAACATAGCGGTAGAAGAGAGTTGGCAGCCCAATGATGATAAGATTCCGAGCTAGAGAATCTCTCTAGCTCCGGCTTGTAACACGAAAAGGGGTCCATGCTCGCTTCTAGGACGGTGAGAACATTCCAACATGACAACATTCATGAATCGACCCACGGTAACAACATTCCACCATTCCGACTGCTCAGCCACGACACCGCTTCTTCGTCAAGGCTCTTGCAACCTCTCGAGATACTTTGTACAAGCAAGATTACGAGCACTCATATGTGCAAGGTTGAGTATGAGTAACCTCATATAAGTATTTCCAGGGTCGTTTTTTTTTTTTTTTTTTTTTTTTTTTTTTTTTTTTTGGCCCGTGTAGATCTATTGTTCGTCCAATAACAATGGCAGGTCTCGTTTTTCAAGGGACCCTCAATGTCGTCATGAAGAATTTTATTGGCTGCTTCTCATTTCTTCTCAGCCTCGTCTCAAATTTTATGCCGAGCCGTGCATTAGACGAACAGGACTCAAGGAGGGGTTCTTGAACTCGAGATCTACAGAAAAAGTAAACAAGCATCGATACACCAGTTGCAACGTTTATGCCGAGCGTGCATTAGACGAACAGGACTCAAGGAGCGGTTCTTGAACTCGAGATCTACACAACAAGTAAACAAGCATCGATACACCAATTGCAATGCTTCCTCGATAACATACAAAGTATACTGATCCGCCACCACAATGGCACAGTTCATACCTCGTACCGCCTTCCCCACTCAATTGTCCCTCCCCCGCTCCTACTATCTCGGCCATCATGCATCCGGTCTCTCGAAAATGAAGACTATGCTCTCATCTATCGACCTCATAATAGAATGTCGAGATTACCGTGTACCACTTACTTCCCGCAACCCTCTGTTTGAGCAATCTCTCGCTGGTCGAGAACGAGTGATTGTATATACAAAGCGCGATTTGGGTAGTAATGAAAAGCCGGCAGACAAAAAGGTAGGTAGCATGCCGCTCGTTCAATTCATACAAAGCTCAGTACTTATGCTAAATATTGCTAGAGAGAAGCAATAATAAAAGACTGGCACAAACCCTCCTCCGTCCTTTTCTCCTCCCATAAATCTAAACGCGACATCCAGACTATCCTTTCCCTCTGCAAAGAACACGGCGAACGGCACTTCTCGCTCACTGGCTCACGAATCCTCGTAGTTGGCATGCCGAATGTTGGAAAGTCATCTCTTCTCAATGCATTGCGGATGGCAGGTGTGCAACGTGGAAAGGCCGCCTTCACTGGCGCGCAACCTGGAGTTACGAGGAAAATCGCATCGGGCGTGAAGATTGTGGATCCAGATCGCGAAAAGGGCACGGAGGGTGTATATTTGGTCGATACGCCAGGTGTGTTCGTGCCGTTTGTACCAGATGCGGATAGTATGTTGAAGCTGGCTCTGGTGGGCAGTGTGAAGGATACGATTATTGCGCCGACGACATTGGCAGATTATTTGCTTTTCCATATCAATTTAAAGGAAGGCCCGAAGGTGTATGCTGAGTACTCTCCGGAAACGAATGATGTTATGGAGTTCTTGGAGGGTGTATGCAGGAAGACAGGCAGATTGGGTAAAGGGGGGGTTCCGGATCTCGAAGCAGCGGCGCTGTGGATCATACAAAGGTGGAGACAGGGAAACCTGGGGACATTCATCCTGGATGAGGTAGAAGAAGACGGTCTACAAAAGAAAATGGCGGAGGAGGTGAGGATGAGTGTCAGTCAAGCGAGAAAACAGAAGAAGGACATTCAACGTATTAAGGCTAAGTCACGACAAGCTGCGGAATGAGAACACGATGCTTTGTCTTTTCTTCAAGACTAGACAAGCCAGTCTATCAACCGCAGGAAGGGTACGCCCAACTCATCTCAATATTATCTGCCGGAGCATCAGTAAAGTAGAATACGGCGGGATAACAACGCTAGTACAGCGGGTGGAATCTCATCACCCTCTTACATCTCTGGACGGCACAGGCATAAGCTATGTCTATGCTTCACGCAAAACAGGGAAAGGGGGTCTAGAGACAGATCCTGCTTGTCAGTTAAGAGACTCGCAGTGGTCAGAACATCCAGCTTGAGATCAACATGTCTAAGTTACTCCCACCTATGGAACCCGGACGGTATCTCTCCTCAAGTAAGTCAGGACTCCCTGTAGGCAAGGCATATATCGACAACAGATTTCTACTTGAGTGCTGTACGCTTGCCAACTTCATGTGGCCCCGAAGAACAGGGATGGCCATGATACGGCATCTATCATCTAGTGTTTTTGGAAGGCATGCTTAGTAAAGCCTAGAGGATACTAGAGTTTATATCTAAAGATTAAAAAGCATTTTCGGTCGTCACATCTTCCTTATGCCCCTTTCAAGGTTTTGTGGTAGATAGCAGTAATTATGAAGGCCCGTGGCTACCAACACGCAAGTACCAACATTTTATATTATCATATTACAACTTGAGTGCGAGCAGCGTCTGATATCACGTTTGTCAGTTGGTATCACAGTTGTCCATGAAAAGATCTGCAACCAAAGCATGAATTTGGGGGGTACATTGCGTTAGCTGCTGGCCGATTACTCATCACCACCTACATCATCTACATTTATAATCCACCTTCCAATTCAAACACTCCTCGGATTCTAATTCTCTACCAGTCGCTTACAAGAAGATCAAACACCATGTGCAACTTGTGTTCATTAGCAGCACTGTTATCAGATCCGGGAACAGAAAATGGAAGATCCCCAAGTCGATGGAAAAGCCTCCTTCGGAGCTGAAAGTACCACAATCGATAATAACCAATTAAACATACCAAACCCAAATGATTCGAAATTTATCAATATCACAGACCCTGTTCCGTTTGATAAAGAGACAAGAACGAAGGTTAGGGTGGAGGTTATGAGGGATTACCATCGGAAGAGAATTCAGAAAGGTGGCTCAAGTGCAACTGTGGGAGGGAACGACGATGGAGTGAAGAAGCATGAATCAGTCGATCCAAAGTCTCGGATGACAAAGTTTAGATTAGATTCCGAGAAGAGTTTGACGCCGTGGAAGCCATTGACGAAGAGGAGGAAGAGGAAAAGAGGTGGAGATGAGGAAGTGGTAAGGTTGGATGTGTGCTTTGGGGTTGAAGCTGAGGAAGAAGGGCGTTTGGCGACCCAAGGAGGAAATCGCCATATAAGGAGTAGTGAGAGGTCCGATGTATGGATGGGGGTTGAAGATCTCAATGCTGCTGCACTGCAGCATTGGGATCCATCGATACTTTACAGCCCCTCGTCTTCCACAGTCGACCCCTTTGCTTCAACGTCAGTTCTTATAACACCGCGCATTCAAGTGCTTCTCTATCACTACTGTGAGTTCCACGCCCTTGTAGCTTTCCCTTCTGTGTTCTTGGTCCTTTATTCAAGCTCGTTTCAATCTTCACGAAAACTCACAATTCTCCCATCTACAAGTCTCACTCCGACTCCCATCATCCTGGATGATGATGCCAATGCGGCACGCCTTTTTTGCTCTCAGTATCCACGACGATGCTCTCTTCTACACATATCTCTCACATTACGCCGCTAGCTACCATTCACATTTCCGAACTGGTTCTTCGCTTGAAAGCGTCTTTTATCGGAGTCGAGCTATTGAGTTGGTGAATGCACGATTGATGACGCAGGATTTGAATGAAGGAACAGTGGCTGCGGTGGCTAATATGGCGATTTATGATGTGAGTTTGTATTACTTGCTTTCCTTCTTTTTGAGCATGGGAAATGATGAGAAAGGAAAACCAGAATTGACAAGATGGAATGAAATAGTCATCAAATGGCTCAAAAGAGAGCATGAAAGTCCATCTGCAGGGTTTGAGAAAAATGGTGGAACTTCGTGGTGGTTTACAAGAAGGGGGGTTTTCACAGCACATTCAACGACTAATTGCTTGGTAAGGTTTTTTCATCCCAAAGATCCGGCAATCTCTTTCACTCCAAAATTTCAAGGATATAAGCTAACACCGAAATCCCAGGACCGATATCAATACGGCTAATATTCTCTCCGAAAAGCCTCACTTTCCACCACTCACTCTTGGCCTACTAACATCCATAAACGACCCTTCATCGACAGCAACACCAACCCTTGACAATATCCTAAGTACCTTACGCATACTATCACAAACCCCACCTGTCACTAACACTATCAATTCTTTCCCACACGCACAAAACTCCTTCTTCTACAGTGACCAAATCTACCACATCCAACGCCATCTCATCGATCTCTCTCATCCTACACCCTCACCGTCTCCTCCTTCCCATTCCCCTCACTCATACCCACCACTCTCTGCCTCCGCCTCCTCAACCCCAGCCTTCGCCCTCGCCCTCCTAATCTTCTCCTACCGCTGTCTCCGCGACATATCCTTCACTTTTAACATTATGCATACCTTTGCCGAGCGATTAAAGCATGCCGTTCTTGCTCTTTCTCTCCCCCCTTCTGATTCCGTTTCTACGGAGAAAACTCTCTGGATCCTTACACTCGGTGCGATGGTATCAGAAAACAAACCTTCGCATGGGTTTTTTGTGCAGAGGCTTAGAGAGATGAGGAAAAGGGTCGTGTGGAGGATGGGAGGAGAGGAAGGTGGAGGATGGACGGAGGGGAGGGAGGTTCTGGGAAGGGTGTTGTGGCATGGGGAGTTGGATGAGGTTGGGGAGCGGGTGTGGAAAGAGTCGGGAGTGGGGGCTTAGGGGTGCTGGGCGGAAGGGTCGAAGATGATAGATAGATATAACACTTGTTGAGGATATCTCAACATTCTTCTGGCGAACATAGAGAGAGAGAAAAACGTAACTAGATTTAAATACCTACTATAAAGATCTCAATTGTATAATAGCACTAAAAGTCCAAAATCAATTCGAATAACAAGATTCAAACACTTGGTATAATTATCTTTCTCTCACATCGCGTGATCGGCTAGCAGCTCATGCATGCAATATAATATACCTCAAAAAATCCGTGCTTTTGGCAGCAGCTTCTCAGATCTGCATAGAGGCCGCAACAATATATCAAGCCAAACAAGGCTCCATAAAAACTCACCTATGGAGGTCCTAACAAGGATGGATAGATTCCTTTCATCGTCGTCTGAATATTCGCCGGCAGTGAGTGAGTGAGTGAGCAAAAACCTCAACAGCCCGACCAAAGCAACGCTTGGGAATGCGACGAACGGATACTCTCGACCGATGCAGGAGATGGCAAAAATCCCCGAGGACCTCATGACGTTCGGCGGCCAGGAGGGAGACGCAGACGCAGCACCAGCACCACAACGCTAGGAGGGAAGCGGCCCGTGGAACTGTCGGCATGAGCGGAGTTTATTGTTGGCGGCGGCGGCTATGAATGGGGATGAGGCTGCTGTGCGGTTGCTACTTGAGGAAGGTGCTGATATCGAGGCGAAGGACAACTCTAGTTTTACGCCGCTGTTATGGGCCGCTCGAAATGTATATCAAAGCATCGTGGAGCTTTCTACTGCGGGAAAATGCTAATATTGAGGAGAAGGACAGCCATGGCTGGACACCGTTATTTTGGGCCGCCGAGAATGGTCATAAGGCTGTTGTACGGCTGCTTCTTGAGAATGGCGCCGATGCAGAGACGAAGGATGACCATGGCTTGACGCTGTTGCTATATGCTACCAAAAACGGGCGTGAGTCCATTGTGCAGCTGCTAGAAGGCTTGGAAGACTTCCATGGTGAAGAACTCGGCGCGAATGAGCTTGACTTTGATGGTGAATGTGGCTGGCAACCGGTGGGTTCCCATCGTGCGGTGGGGCTCTACTACAGAGGAAAATATACGCGCGGCGAACTTATGAAACGCCTCACTGGAAAACTGCACAATGAGATGAAATTTGGTCTTGCCGAACAATTCTTACATAGCAGTCTTCTCTGGCAACGTGCGAGATGGCAAGGTATCCGTTTTGATGGACTCGCCAGTTGACGAGGATGAGGAAAGGAAGAGAGGATGGTTGAGACTCGATGGAGCTGATGGTGAGCTAACATCGGTAAGGTGCGTTGTGGTTGGTATAGAGAAGAGCGAATTAAAACGGGGCGAAACTCTGAATACAGTATGTGCTACGTGCTCATCGTTCAACCGGTCGAGGATTTGGGAGAGAAGCGCGGCCGGTTGTATGAAAGAGTCGGTACTGGCTTCATTCACAAGAGCCAGATCTCCTTTGATGAGAAAGCGGTCATCGGGTGGATTGTCTAGCGACAGTTTACCATAGGATGTGTTTCACTACAGAACTCAAAAAAGTACAGTAGTGTAGTCAAAAAATTACTGTTTTCAAGCTAGTTGTGCTTACACTTGTATCAAACCAACCTATTCCCTCACTCCCTCTCTTTTTCATAATCGCCGGAAGAAGAAATGGCAAAGTAAGTAGGAAACGTCCCCTCACTCCAAGCCCCCTTTTAAAGCCCCCCTTAATCCTTAACCGGCTTACAAAATACCCTCAAATGCTCCCCCAAGAAATACGGCAAGAAATGAGAATGCCACTTCACATCCACCGCCTTCGCGCCTCCCATATCAAGCTGCATATCGAATCGTCGAAATAGCCCCGCGAACACCAAGTATAATTCACACCACGCTAGATTCTGGCCCAAGCACATCCGCGGGCCGCGACTAAATGATATAAGCCATTTATCTAATTCCGAGTTTGGTTCGAGCCAGCGCTCGGGAGTGAATGATTCTGGGGAGGGGAATATTTCTGGAGAGTAGTGCACAAAACAGGGGGTGACAGAGACGATAGTTTGCGCGGGTACGAAGTGCTTGTTGATAGTGGCGCCGGGGGATGGCACGATGCGTGGTAGACCGATGGCGACACCGCCGGGGCCGATGCGCAAGGATTCTTTGATGACGGCGGTGAGGTAGGGGAGTTTTTCTAGGTCTTCGAATCTGGGGGGTGGGGAGTTGAGGTCAGGCCAGATGGAGCGGAGCTCGGATTGCAGGCGTTGGACCATGGGGGGGTTGTCGAGGAGGTGGTGGATGCCGAGCATGGTGGCGTTGCTGGTGGTGTCGACACCGCCGAAGATGAGGGCTTGGGCTTCGTCCATGAGGTAGCGTTTTTGGTTAACGGGGGACCCGCGGTTCGGGGACGGGTTGAGCAGTTCGTGGAAGACGGTGCGGTGGGGGGCATGTTGGAGTGTTTCGGGAGAGGAGAGCAAATCTTGGACTTGGGCGGCGATCATGTGGTGGAGATTGGCGAGGCCAGCGGTTTTGGGGGAGAGAAGGGCGGAGAGGCGCGTCGAGAGGGAGGTTATGAGGATCCGGAGGATAGGGAAGTGTTTGAAGAGGGGGTTGGTGCC
This sequence comes from Clarireedia homoeocarpa, assembly GCA_001465935.1. Taxonomy (NCBI): domain Eukaryota; kingdom Fungi; phylum Ascomycota; class Leotiomycetes; order Helotiales; family Rutstroemiaceae; genus Clarireedia; species Clarireedia homoeocarpa. The sequence continues at coordinate 131,898 of LNKV01000023.1, forward strand.
GTGGGTGGCTTCCATGGAGAGGATGATGGGGGATTGGAAGTCTGGGATGGAGAGGGCGTTAGAGGAGGTCGCGAAGCAGTAGGACGTTATAGCGTCGAGAGCAAAACAACGAAGTCCGAGGAAGAGATTAGAGGATTGGTTGGTAGAATTATTTACGGTTAAGACTTCGCATAGTCGGTCGATCTAGTGGGGGTTGTTAGAAAGATTTGATAGAGGCGTTGAGGAAACAATACCTTGCTTTGGATGAGTCCTTGCATCTCACATATGGAGCGACGAGAGAAGAGTGGCTGCATGATATCTTTTCGTTTTTTCGCGTCGGCATATTTAAGGAATGCCACTGAAGAATGATCTGCTACTAATGCGCCGTAGGTGGAAGCCTCCTTGTCCCACCGATTGCTATTATTGTAGATATCATGATATGCTGCTGGATCTGAGAAGTGAAGCTATCCACGTGTTAGAAGCAATATTCTGGTATGGGTTCACGATTTCGATCATGGGGGAATGAGATTCAACGCTGAAAGTAAACAAGAAAGAACGAGCACTGAAAACTACAGCAGTTCATCCATATAAAATCAAGTTATAAAGGAAACCATTCATACCTCATTCGGTCCAACTCTCACCACACTACCTACATCAGTCCTCTCACATCAGCATTCAGTAGTTCCCCATGTCGCTCCAACGTTCACCAAAGGACAGCCCACCGTATTTCTTGTGCAACATCTCCAAATGATGAGTCCAAGAAACTCCCTTGAAAAATTCATAATAAGTCTTGTACCAGTTGGTAAAACGTGCCCACCATGGACCAGCAAACTTGGGCAGCGGGTCCCAAATCAAGTTCTCGATGAAGTGATAGACTGAGTGGGAAAGTTGGTGTGATACGACTCCTACTATGAGCAGTATGATGACCTTTGCGTCGATGTCGAAGAGGAAGGGCATTTTGAGGGTGTATTTTTTGAATCTAGGGGAGAGCACGTGTTCTGTGTAGTGGGGAGAAGATGGGGAGAAAGGTATAGGACCAGGCGGGGTAGGTAGATGGCACCGAGAGAGTAAGATGATTGCCCGAGACATGTTTTTCCGAAGCTTATTCCGAATTGGCTGTGAACTGGAAGTCGACCAATCAGGAGCCGAGAAATGGGCAGTCACGTTCGTCAGCCGTCGAGGCATAACTCAGCACATAAACATAAATTCTGGCGTAAGCAGATTCTAGCCATGACAGAACTTGCACCAATTCACACCAATTCACACAAAAGAACTGCTCTCGATTGCCAGCAAGTAACACGGCCATCGATGTCTTCTATATAGTACAATAAACACGGTAAGTATCCCCAATCGGCACCTCTGGCGCCGCGAAGACATGCTGACACCGAAAAAGCCGACTGGACATACGGGGGCCCCTATTACATCAGTTCTTCGAGGTGTACTGTACCCATGGGGCTGAGCGCCTCTGATCGACACCATTATTCAGCGAACCACATATACCCCATTGCAGCCGTATAATTTTTGTCATCCATCTCATTTTACTTTCCCTGCATCTCTCCTTAGCCATGAGCCTCATCCCAATCTCCTATCCTTACCCATCTCCAGATTCCAGCCCCCAACATATAGACGGCGAATTCCCCAATGCGGCAAATGCATGGGTACTTATGCATAAAATAGCGACCGCCACGTTGTCGGCATGGAGATAGGCTACTCTTTGCATGTGACTGACTAAGAGGTCTGGGTTTTACAAAGATTATTAATCCCGAGAGTGCAGCTGAAGTTCCCCTGCCATGTTTATTTCATGAATGTATGCTGTTACGAGGGTTCCAGTGAATCAGGTCGTTGTTTCATGCAGGCCTAGTAAGCCGTAGACTGGAAGTTTCCTTTAGATTTCGGTGGAATGTTACGGTGACTAACCTGATTCCCGGTAGCGCACATGTCCTTCTTGTATGTGGCTGATGTCTATTTTTGCCTTGCCGTCATAAGAGACATACAATATAAAGGATGACGGTAGGTCATGTTCACTTCTCTGTTCTTGTGTTTGGTGTTGAACAGCACGAAATATTCCACAATGTTGAAGTCAAAGTACGACGTTGTCCCCCAGCCTCCATTGACACCACTGACACCACTGACTCCTGGAACTCCTTCGACACCTGGGACACCGCAGTATGGTGAAAAGCATCCTTTGACGGGTCATTCTTCCTACAACAAATATCCTCGGACCCCACCGCCTCATGATTACGATACTCGAGCGTTACACCCTCCACCTACTTATGCTCCCGTTGCAAACAATGCATATGACCTCAGTGTCGTGAATGCCCAACCAACAAGTCTCCTCCACCAAGACCTCCTAAAGCGAGATCGAGTAAGTCCCTCACAAACCCCCTCCTTCTCCATGATCCACACTAACCCCCCACTCCAAGAAACTCAAAACTACAATCCGCGTCCTCCGACTCTTCTCCCGCATCATCCTCACCCTCCTCACCATCGCCATCACCACCCAAGAAGGCCTCACGGTCGTCACTTTCTTCCGCACCCGCAACGACATGCAAACCCCGCCCGGCGCCGCTGCCCCCCGCGGACCCTGGGCCAAACAAACCGAAGACTGGTCCGCGCTGCTGCTCTTCTCCACCGGCGCCGTAACCTCCATCCTCGGGCTCGTGTCCATCCTCGCGTATGCAATCTCGACGAAAGCATCCAATCGTGTGAGTAGCGTGCAGACGAAATTCGGCATCGCGGTCGAGGCCGTGCATATGCTGGTTTGGGTCGGGGTCGCGGTAGCGTATCGCCTGGCGAAGAATGGGAAAGATCTATGGGGGTGGGCGTGTAGTCCGGCAGCGGATCGGATTCAGCCGACGTTTCAGGGGGTGGTGAATTTTGGAGAGGTTTGCAATAGGAGTGTATGTGTTCTTCTTTCTTTACCTTGAACATCTTTTCTTTTCTTTTTACTATACTTTCTTTTCCCTCGATCTGCCCCCCGCCTCTATTTCACTCCCTCCCACAATCCCCACAACGCAAAACTAACTTTTCGATAAAAACAGGGCGTCAACTTCAAGCTCTCCATCGCCAATTCCGCTCTCCAGATTGCTAGTCTAGGCATCTGGATCCTGGTGTACAAGAGACTGCGAACCCAGAAATGGCTGAAGAAGGTGCAGATGGAGCCGAATATGTAATTACCTTTTTGTTTTCTTTTCCCCCACCCCCCAACCTCCCGGCGTTATTTTGGATTGTTGGAAATATATTTGTGTTTGATCATCAAGGGAGAAGTGGCTGGTTGGCTAGCTGGCTGGTTGGTTGGTAGAAAACGGGGAGGTTTAATAAATAGGTACTCATAAGCACAATTAAGTCGACCTACCCACCAACCAACCAAGTCTCTCCCACAGAACGATGCGCTGTGATGGCGACTCAGGCCAGAGACTTACTTCATCTATGTATGTATGTATGTATGTATCTACCTATGAGGTCAGATTACAATAAAATCGGCAGAGAGAAAAAAATTAAATAAGTGCAGCATAACGCACCTCCCGCATCACATCACCAGTTCCACCCACATTAATCGGAGACCTAACCCTATCGAAAATTAAAATGCAAGTGTGAATGCACACACACAACATCTAACGACCAGAGAGCAAGAGCATAGTACAGTACAGTACAGTGGGGGTATCTGCCGGCTTTGAGAACAAGAAGTGCCAGCCAGCATGTGTGAAAAAAAAAAAAAAAAAAAAAAAAAAAAAAGACCATCCAGACAATCGACATCCATACTAGCTGCAACTCGAACTCCAAATCCAGCTTACAAACATCCATCCTCAAGTAAACCAGCCACCCAAGTTAATCCAGTACAATCACCTCAGCACCACGCATACCTCCCTTTACCACCTTATCCCTTAGCGTAATCCTCCTCATCTCCCTCTGCTTCGCCCTCTCCTTCTTCCTCTCCTTCTCCTTCTCCATCTCTACGCGATCCGCTTCCTGCAAATGCTTTCTCACCGCCTGCAGCAAAACCTTCCCGACCATCGGCGGAACCATGTTTCCGATCTGCCTACGCACATGAAATCCAAAAAACTCCATCCACAGCGGAACGCTCTGCAGCTGCGCCAATTCGCGGTTGGTAAGACCGCGTTCGCCGTTCGGGTGGCCCTTTCTTTCCGCGCCGCTGGTCATCACGCATGTGCTGATTTTGGTGCCGTCCCAGGGTGTGTAGTATGCTATGTTCAGTCTCCAATATGCGGGATCGTGATTGGGGGCGTTGGGGGGGATTTGAGAGAGGACTGTGTTAGGGGTCGTGTGGGGGAGCATATTGAGGTGGGTACGGGTAAAGGGGAGTGCGGGGTCGTAGTGCGTGTAGGCGGGTATGGAAGGGAGAGATTCTCCAGGGCTAGGGGTGGAATGGATTGTTAGTCTTCTTGCTTTTTGATTTTCCACAGTGCAAGGAAAAGAAAGAAGAGGCAGAAATTACATACCAAGAAGCAATGATGATTAAACGTTTCCTACTCTGCGGCAGCCCATAACTCTGGAATTCTTTTATCTCCCAGGATACGTCGTACTGTAGGTCAGTGAACATCCTGATTAGAGCATTGAAAGTCTCCGTGTGTTGCATCGCCATGATTCCAAAGGTCTGTTCCAACGTCGCTACTCTAGGCCGTGCCTTTTTAATTGCTTCACCTACACCAAAGAGACTCGCGTAATTAAACTCATCATTACGACCAGGCCGTGTTTTAACCGGTGAAAACATCTGGCATGGTGGTGACAAATGAAGAATGTCCACAATAAAGTCTTTGGAAGGATCAGGCAGGACGCTGAAATCATGGACGGACATCCCTAGGAACCAAGCGGGCGAGAAGTTCTTTTCCCACGTTTGACCTGCATCACGATTCAAATCGACACCGTAAACTACTTTGAGACCAGCTAGTACTGCTGCACAAGTCATCCCTCCGGCACCACAGTCTGTATGTTATTTCAGTATAGATTCATTCGAAGTTGTGAGGTTTTCTAGTACTCACAGATATCTCCGAACGTGTAAGTGCGCTCCACGCTCCTACTTTCTTTGTCCTTATCACAGTTGGCTTCGGCGATGGACTTCCTTTCTCCCTGTGCTGTGGAATTTTGAGTAGCCTTTCTTGAGCCACCGGGAACTGTCGCACCACGCCAAGTCAATCTCCGAATCTCGGGTTCAATGTACTCTCCTATTGAGCATTCATCCTCGGTCAACATCCTTAGAATAGCCGATTTTCTCGACTGGTCGGGATTTTGGGCAACTCTGCTGACGTTGCTGCCATACCTGCAAATATAACTCCACCTCGCCACAAGAAGACCATTATCCTCTACCCACTTGAGCATTTCCGCCTTCGTACCGGGTGGTATATCCGCTGGATTGTAGCGACCTTGTGGATATCGCTTGTTAGTGCATACCAACATTCTAATTCTTAGAACATGGCTCAAATTGATCTCAACTACACTCTGCTCGAGCAATGGGCGATTGTCGTCTGCATCTATCTCGTGAATGAAAACAAGTTCATTCCGCTTCTTAGGCAGACGGCCTCCAGCGTCTCGTGTACGCTCCAACTTCCAACCACGTAAGCTGACCGTGTCGTGTGCAAGGTTTTTGACCACAGCCATGATCTTTAAAAAAGTATTGTCGATAAGCTGGACAGTCTTACCTCGTCTGAGGTGTTGGCCAGGCTGCCATTCAAAAGACTCCACTTCAGCAAGGGGTGGAACAATCGGAGGATTACGCTGTGGAATGGCATCGGCTTTGATAGATAAACGGCTATTAGAAATCTGTTCTTCCCTTTCCGCCTGATACTCCGCCGCTTCCAAGTCAATCATGATAGACTCCCTTGTAACTTCAGGTCTAAATGAATCAGGGTTATCTTCCGCTTCCAGGAAATCGTACATCTCATCAACATCGTTCAAGGAGAAGCCTGTTCTAACGAAGGGTTGAAGTAGTCGTTGTGTATCGTCGCTATCATTCGAGGATCGAACTAGCCGATCCGCAGTCTCAGACATATGGACTTCTGACGTTCTTTGCATCGCGGGTGGTAGTTGAAATGTAGACTGAGCAGGTTGGTTGAATTGAGGCTGATTTAAACCACGGGCTAGAAGAGGAGAAGTCGAGGCAGGTTCTGGCGACCCACGCAGTGTGCATGTGGAAGCAAGTGAGATAGCTGGCGAGACCGCCCTTACTATAAGAGAGTCAGCTGTTGTCCGATTATCATGTTTACTGGCAGATATTGGGGTAGAAGGCGATTTGAGATTGCGTGGAGAGAGGTACTTGCCGTCGCGCCCATCCGAGTTAATATCCATCGCATCATCATCTTCAATGCGGATAGCATCCGCAAGACAAGACATTCCGAATGCAATCGCTGTAAAAATCAGCAAGAATCGTAATTTTTTAGGACAAAAGGCAAGAAAAGTAACGAAGTCATCGAGTAGAATCAATTGAGAGTTGAAACAAGACGAAGACTATATCCCCAACGCAAATTGCAAATTGCAAATAGGCTCCAATGAAAATCAATTTAACCCAGGACAGCAGAAATTGAATTGATTGAGATGAAATCGCGTTGGTGGCTGAAGAGTGAAGTACTTGACGGGAGGTAGGAGCGTAATGAAGGCGGACAACAATACTTCACCAAAGATGAAGACTTTCCCATAACCAAGACAAGACCCTATTTGCCTGGGCGAGTTGAATACAATACTAAGATTGTCCATAAACTTCAAGTCAAACAACCTGACAGCATCTGGCTCGTGACATAAGACATAACGCTGTTCTTGTATAGAGTATACCAACTGGTGACAACAAGGTATCTTTAGAAGAAAGAGATTGTTCATAGAAGCAAAAAGTCGGGCTTGTGAAAAGATACAACTCGACATTCAAACCCCGTAAGAGCAGCCCACCAAAAAGCAGAAACAAAAGAAGTAGACACTCACGAGAATTCACGTTATCCTCACGTTCAGCCTCTTTGCTATTCACTTCTTTCTCTTTGCTGGTCCGAACTTCTCTTTTCCCCAAACTCATTTTGTCCTTTTCGAGCAGCCCATCCCATTTCTTGTCCCAAACACTCCCCTTTAGCCCCCATAAATTGCCCTTCCAAAAACCAAAAGTAGACCAAGTTGCCGCCACGCGGTCAGATTGTATCAACTCCAACTCCCTGCGCCCGGGGGCTATACCGAGTGATGCATGTCTGTTGCTATTCAAGCCCACACCTTTTGACCATAATTAACAATAGACTCAACTCATAGCCGCGAGTCGAGAACGATGGAGAAAGCAAGGAAGATGGAAAAGCCGTATGAGCTTCAGCCTCGGACAGAGGCAGAAAGAACATGCACTGTGACTTAGTTGCACAAGGTGCCTGGCTAGTGTGTACATATCACAACTGCCAAATCCAATGTGAGAGAAACGCTGCCGAGAAAAATGCATGCGAATGAGATCCTAGATTGGACAGTAGGCAAAAAGAAAAGACTGGAGATTTTCTAGAAGCATGTTTAGTCGATTAATCATTCGTACCTTTTGGGCCGAACCATAACAGCGGGGTTCTTCGTCCCCTCCGCGACGCCAGAGAAACGCTCATAGCTATTATGCAGCGACTAGATACAAAGCATACTACTGTAAGGATACCGGTTGTTTTTATTTTTGCTTTTGCTTTTGTTTAGGAGATTATTATGAGTGAGGATCCGGAGATGCAAATCAAGGAAACCGCTACAAGGGAGCAAGGATAGGTGTTCCTAGTATGAAGCATCACGTGGATGGCACAGTACATTTGGGCGTTGACGGGTGAACGAAGTTCTAGCTGGATGGCTGGATAGGTAGTATAAGGACCCTGATGATAGCGGTCATAGAGTTATAGAGTTATAGGGTTTTAGAGTTAGATTGTAAAAGGGTTGTTTAATATGGAAGTATAGTTATCTGAAGCTATCATGAACCTTTGCTACCAAAGGCATTCCCTTTCGGATACGTGATCTGTTTGCGCTTCCTACCCCAAGACCCCTTTTCAAGAAAGTCTGAGCCAGACCTTTTCTTCAGAAGCAATATTTGAAGGCAGCTGTAGAATAAAAGCCATTGGTTCGTCTTCTCCCAGCCAGCCACAGGTCATAGTCTCGCCTGTAGCTCTTTCGGAAAAGACACACCTCAAGAATCATCTACTTCAACCCTTCACTTTCTTCTTCTTATCCTTCTTCTTCGACTCGGCTGGTGCGCCACCGGATGGACCGCCCATATCTGGCATACCGGGAATTTGTCCTTGCATCTCAGCCATCATGTCCTTGAAGAAATTCTCACTGACTCCACCACCCGACAACGCCGCACTATAATATGGCAATATTTCTCCCATCTTCCATCCCTGGGGTACAGCAGGTCTGACTAAGGGTTTGCTTGGGTCCGGTGGGGGTATGCCGCCTATTCGAGGTTGCATTGCAGTAACTTCGGTCGTTGGGTTGGCTTGTAGATGTTTCGCGATTAAGGTGTAGAGGTGATGCTCTACAGGCGATGTTAGCTCGAATGAAACTCTGTCCAGGTCTTCCTCATGAAAGTGAGGGGAGATTCTGAGAATATCATACTGTTCTTGATAGCAGGATTTCCCTTAACATTAACCTTGACTCTCCCCGGATTCGCCCAATCCTTCGGATGTGTCTTGAGCGGTTCAAACAGTGTCTCAATCCTCAGTCTCGAACAAGCAGCCACAATCTCCCTTGCAATTGGATTCTTAGTAGCTAACTCTTTCCCCACCCGTCTGCCCTCCGCTCGACTTCTCGTCACATCGAAATATACAGGATAGATGCATTGGAAGTCCTTATACTTGGAGCCATCCTCCGTCGACTTAAACATTGTGCCATCAGGAGCAGTAGTGATTTGAGCATTTGATGCGGAGAATGGGATATTGGAAGGGTTGATTTGAGCAGCTTTAGCATTTGCCGGTGGTGCGCGCGAAGGTGCGGCTTTGGCTTTGATGATGTCGCGGTCGGAGAAGTCCGACGCTACGTCAGAGATATCGGCCTCGGAGGGGTCACTGGCGACATCGCTGTCTTCGACCTCTTCAATTCGTGCATGCGACATTGTGCTTGGCTTTTGTCGTTGTTTGAGATGAGGTTGCGCAAAGAGGACAAATAAAAGGGTGGGGGTGGTGGGGGTGGAAGTTAGAACTAGCGTGTAATTTTTATTCTAGCAGGCACAGTTGGCGCGATTGAGAGCTCGAAATACGTTTCCGAGGGACAGAAGAAACTTTGTCCAAATACGTCCGAAGTCCATGGTTTATGCTTGCGACAGCCGATAAAGATCTTCTCTGTGTGGCGAGATCAATGAGAAGAATTGAAAGCAGAAGTTGATAGACAACCCTCGGTATTTATATAAGTTAATGGCATACATCCTTTAGGATTTCTCCTGGTGGACCATCACAGTTTCAACACCGCCACCAATCAATCACCTCGCCTCCTCCTCTCGTGTTCGAAAAGCTCCCCTTATGATCCTCCGGCAACTCTTCCTCTTCCTCGCCCTCCTAGATCAACTAGGAAAGGTAATGAAAAGTAATGAAAAGTAATGAAAACTATGTCGCATCGCCTGGAGACAGTGTAAAGACCAGGGACACGGCGCACCTAATCCTGTATGCGAGCATGCAGGATATCGGCACAGGAACCAAAAATTCGATTAACGTGTTGGCCGGGGAGTGACCCCGAGTCCAGCGGTTAAACTGGGACAGAACAGATACTACACTTGATCTTAGCTTTTAGGAGAAGCGTTTGATGAGGAGAAAGGGGATTATGATGGGTGATGAGGGCTGTTTATATGGATTTTGGAGGAGGTGGCTGTTTGATATGTTTGGTCGGTTTGATATGTTTGGTCGGTTTGATATGTTTGGTCGGTTTGATTTGGTCGGTTTGATATGTTTGTTGTGTTTGAGGCGATGCGGCGATGCGGCGATGCGGCAATGACACGACGGTGAGTCACAATCCCACTTCCTGGTGGCGCAAAAGATTCCAAGAATACCATCTACTATCTATTGATATTGTCCAGATTCTTCCTCCACAACATCCACAAGCATAATTCTCGACATCGTTCCTCCAACATACCCATACTCACACCACCACGGAAATCTTCCTAATCTTCAGTCCCTCAAGAGCTTCCCTCCCGTTCTCCAACGGCCCCATATTTACATCACTCCACGCCCGTCTATCCCAAACCCAACTATCACTACCAAAGCTCTCAATCAAAGCCCCCACCAGTATCCCAATCATCATCGGCGCCCATTTCTGTGCTGGACATGAAAACCTGTCCTTCCCAAACGGCATCCATGCTCTCTTATATCTACCTTTTTCTTCAGCCCCCAAGCCACACCACCTTTCTGGCTTAAAGCTTTTCCCATCCACACCCCATATTTCCTCCATCCGCTGCAGATACTCCACATCGATGGCAAGTATTGGGCCGTCATCATGCTCCTGTCGGTAAATTCTTCGGGTGGGTGGATATAAACGCAATGACTCTTTCACAATATGCCCAACCGAACTTCCTCTTCCTCTCTTATCGAATTGTTGAAGCGTTGGATCCCTGAGGAAATCGTAGAAACGATTTCTCCACTCTCTAGTAATATGGGGTTGATTACGGAACGAGACTTCCAGGAAACAACGAAGAACTACTCGCCATAATGTCTCATACGCTGGAAGCAGAATGCTGAGCGGATTCCTCTCCGTAGAATCGGAAAATACCAGATCCAATTCCCGTCGTACCTCTTCCTTCATAGAAAAAACCTTTTCGGGGTGCCCCGAAGAGTTACAAAGCTTCGATGCAACCCAGAGCGAATTGATGAGCTCAGTTATGCGACTGACCGACGATATCGACGGTTGATTGATGCTTGATGAAGCAAGGAGCGTATCCATCACGAAGCGAAAACAGAGCTCTTGAACCAGTGGAAGTAATGACACGGCCGCGCCGACTTGAATTTGCGAGGACTTATCTGAAAGAAACTGTGTTGTATTCTCAACGATGAGGGACATTGACGGTTCCGGTTTATGGAGAAGACCTTTTGCTCTGGCCACGAATTCGCGGTGGAATTGAAGATCGAATGTTGTAAACGCATTGTCGATGTCGAAAGCCATCACAAGTCGTTGGTTAGGCCGTGATCGAGAGGAGAGTACAGTAAATTTTAGGATGGCCTCAGCGTAATCAAGATCTCGGATGAACTCTGTGTGCTTTGCTGCGCAGGTGCGTTTATGTTGGAAGAATTGGAGTTGAGAAATGTAGCAAACGATTTCGTATAAGAAACAGACCAGATACGGGAGAAAGAAGCAGCAAAAGAGGGGAAAGAAGCAGTAAGAGAGGAGAAAGAAGCAGCAAAAGAGGAGAAAGATCATCGGATCGTATGTGGGTTGTAGATAGCGAAGGGTAAGAGCGCCAAGACCAAAGACGGCTCCATTGACTAGGAAGGAGAGAATATCCATGAGTGGTGATTTCGCGGACTCTTCTTGATTTATGCGTAGTTTAGAGGTAAGATCCAGAAAGACAAATGTAGATGTAGTCGTCCTTTCACGTCTCGATCGCGTTCGACTTTAAAGTAGATAGTATGAAGAATCATCATACTTTAATACTATCCTAATATTCCTTTCACTTGATTCAGTCAAACAATTTCTCTGATGTCACTCTTCCATCAGCTACGGACACTTGCATAACCTGCTTACAAACGGCGACGACAAACAAGAGAGAGCAGCACTTGGCAACCGCTTTTTAACAAAGCGACGACTTGCTTGATTGCCTGACCCAAAACAAAAGCATACAGATATTACAAACGAAAAAGCTGCTACTTGCCGCTATTCCATTTCACTATAGCCAAAAACAACTCTATTCTAAGAGTGAATACATATCGCAAACTACCAGTGCTCCACCAATATTTCCTTCTTCAACTTATACATACCAGGTAGTCAGAAGCTCAAGCTCGCAAACAAGTATTTCTCTCCTGGATTGCCCACTATGAAAACGCAACGAAAATTCACCACCAGTGCAGGACCAAACACCAAACACCAAGATCGAAGAAGGGGATATATCGTATCAGATGACTTCATACCACACCACTATCTTTATTCGCAGAAGAAGAGAGGCAAACCGCTTCCTACCTACCTATCACATCACACACAACCTTCTTTCTATTCCCTTGTATAAGTGAATCAACGGACTCAGATTCAGATTCAGGTTGAGGAGAAGCACTTCCGCTAGGAATCTATCTGCTCTTTCCTCTAGCTACCCAGCAAACAAAGAGAGAGAGAGAGCGGCGTTCGACGGGATTGTACATCGCGCGATACTGTGCCCTCCCGCGGAACTGCCCGCACGCTGGATACCGGATTCTAGACGTGGGGTTTGGGACGCTTAAAAAGAAAAGAAAAACAGGGCTGTGGGAAAGTAGATTCCCTGTTGTTCCGGAATCCTATCATGGCCACCGCTATTTGAAAGGTACAGGAAGCAGGAAGAACCATTACGAAGAGCGGATGTGATTCACCTCGCCACTACTCCTTTCCACTTGCACTTGCACATGTATTTGCTGAGTAGAAATTTGTATAATATTCCACTTTCGACTATGTTCCAAAAAGCAAATTATAACCACGCCATCAGGCATCAAAACATTCATACATATGATTTTTCCACAACCTTAACCAAACAATCCACGCTCCATCCATACCCGGTATCATATGAATCATCCATTCATCCAAGCAACCGACCAACCAACGATCCAAGAGACCTACCTAAGAAGAAAATATATAATAATAGAAGATTGTTAAAAAACGCCCCTTTAATCCATCCCTTGAACTTTTCTAGCCCAGTAATCACCAATGCGACTCCCTTCTACCACAACAATGCCTCTCCCAAGACCAACTCTATCCTCTCTTTCCCACCACTGCTCTTTCGACAATGTAGATTGTTCAGTCTCGGACTCACTGTCAGCGAGACCGCCATGCCCGCCATCTACACCCACAACAAGGACGACGTCTTCGCGGAGCCAACTTTGTAAATGCGTAATTATGTCGCCGTTATGGCCTGCAAGAGATTCTTGTAGGTAGACAAATTCGGGGGCGAGGTGACGGAGAATGTGGACGTGGCCAGTGGGAGTAGTGAAAGGGAGCACCATGGTCTCCTTTTCGACGAGGCCAAGGGCTTCGTTATAGACTGCGGTGAATGCGGATGGTGATTTGGTTCCGGAGGTTCTATATATGTGGTTAGCCAATTATTTTGTCCTCACGAAGTGTGGGTCTTACAATTGTGGCTCGCTCTCCGATTGTGGTGTATGAGCTTGGTCATGGCCAATGTTTGAGAATGAAGAGCTTAGGGATGCAGACGCCTTGGAGTGAGCAGCATCCAATGGATGTTCTTTCAAACCCGGTGCATAAATGAGGACGAAGAGTCGAATTTTGGAGAAGTCAGTCTTTCGAGGAAGATGGGAGAGGATTGACTACATGATCAATTAGCAGTTATCCATTAAACAGAGTCGGAGCAAAATACCGCATGTTCATGATGATAGCTCCCTAGTTCCCCAGAATCGAGATCTTGCGACTCTGCGGAGACAACTATAGCAATATTTTTTCTTTTCATGTTGCCAACTGGTGCTCTAGGAGTTGGCGAGACACCTGTGGTACTTTCGGAGCGCATTTCAATAGGTGGCGATGGGTTCGTTGCGGCAGGTGGGCTCGGTGCATTTCGTCGTGACTCCGCTTCTTCTTGCCATGTCCTATGATCGTCGAATCCATGCTTGTCCTCCTCCCTGATTGAAGATAAAGCACTTCCCACAACTCCACCAACTGCAGCAGCGCCCGCCACGAGACTTCTGCCTGCGCTGCTGATGAATTGCTGAGGACTTGGTGTTCGTTGTAGTGCGCCAGACATCTGAGCTATGTAACCTGAAGGTTCTTCAGGTCGTGGTGGTTGAGGAGGTTGTGAATCTGCAGCGCCAAAAGATGTTTCCCCCGGTCGCAGGTCGCCAGCGTAGGATGGAGGACCCGTTCGAAAGCTGCCATCTGGATTTCTGCCATATTCAGGTCTCGAAGGAGGTCGATTCTCGTCGTCTTCGTCGTCTTCACTTCTGGTACTCCATACCCACGCTACCACACCTACTGCAGCCGCAGTGACGGTGACCGCTAATGGTAACCAGTAAGAAAGGTTTCCTCGGCGCGCTGCAGCACCTCGGCGCGACGAGCGGTCGAATGATTCGTACGGTGAGGGCATTTAGGATTGATGTCGCATTACGAGATTTCCCATCGGTCAGATCCCCGATATGAAATATCTATCATAAACCTCGTAAAATCGTTAAATATAGATGTGCAGGTCGCTGCCAATTCAATTGTGGGGATAAGAGCGCATTGATCAACAAATCCCGAGGGAGATTGGGTCAGAGAGAGGTTGGTGGCTGGGAGGAAAGCTGGGAAGCTTACTCTATTGTTGACCTGATTCTTTTTACCTAGGTTATTCCGCACGAGTGCCCCTGCTTTTGCTTGGTCTTGTTGTCCGTGGTGACCGCCTTTCTCGAGGGCTGCTGACACGTGATAGTGCCGCGGCAGAACTGGTAACCTTGAATTTTTAGTTTTGGAGGGACCGAACGACTGAATGAGACTCAAAATCAAAGGCCGCACAAAATCAAAAGAAAATCAGAGGAAAAGAATTCGTGATCGCATACACGAAATTATAACAGTGAGTATAACCAGCTATTAAAGAAATACTTTCCTGACAATACAAACCCAGGTAACAACACGTTTTCTATCGAATTTCAGCGTCGCAAAAGCCGTATTTTGCCCCACTAAGGAGCAGAGGGATCACAATGCCTCACGCTCTTTCTATGCCGGCGCCTGGCTTTCAAGCAATCATTCTCTGTGGCCCTGGATCGTCGTTTCCTACCTTTACTGCGAACCCAGATGAGAACCCAAAGGCTTTAATTCCCATAGCCAACCGGCCTATGGTATGGTATCCCATTGATTTCTGCTATCGGATGGGAATAACGAGTGAGTCATGATACTTTCTTTGAGACTTTCTCTTGCCCGACACCTGAATCTCCCTTTGGCCCGCCATGTTAGGAATGACAGAACGTCATCTTTGTGTTTCAAGAGATGTTGCCACTCCATATTTGCGAATGCATCTCCTCCGTTTGTGGTAGTGCGTCGATGCAGTCACTGTCCAGGGCTGGGAATATTCACGTTTTACGCAACTATATCTTTTGAAACCAAGGAAGAAACCTACCACTCAAAACTTGATATCTGTTACTTCAATCGCGTCTTGTAACGCTGACCTATTCTAGACATCACCTTGATTGCACCACCTTCGTCTGAACCTGCTATGAAAGCAGCATTAAACACAAATCCACATTTGACCAGCTTGCCATTACCCAAACCAGATTTATTAGCACCAGCAGACCTTGAACAGAACACAGGAACTGCCCAAATTTTCAGATTACCGGAGGTACGAAATGTGATCAAAGGAGATTTCATTGTACTTCCATGTGACCTGGTATGCGAACTTGGGGGCGAAAGCCTTTTAGAGTCATGGATGGTGAAAGAAGGAGGTCTAGGAGGTGCGACTGGAGGAGGACACGAAGGTCCAAAAATGGCTCTTGGTGGTGAAAAGGGCGGAAGAAGGGGCGGGCTTGGGGTATGGTATGAGACCAAGAGCGAAGTGAAAATCAAAGGAGAAGAAACAGATTTTATTGCGACATCTCCCCTAGAAGCGAGTTCAGTTCCATCTTCGAAATCAGCACTTTTACCATACATCTCGAATTTAATATATTCCGTCCCCACTGATACACTAAAGGATATAGTCGAGGACAAAAAAGGCTTACCGATACGACATGCACTAATCCGCAATCATCCTCGAGTCCGAATGTTGAGTACACACCGAGATGCGCATATCTATGTCTTTCCAGCTTGGGTTTTGGATATGATTAACAAAAATGAGCACATGGATAGTTTAGGTGAGGACGTTGTCGGCTGGTGGGCAAAGGCAGGCTGGCAAAACGGGTTAGGAGATAAACTCGGACTTCGGGACATCCTAGAAAACTCACGGCCTGACGACTCCGACGACAACAACAACATGTTGGATAATGGTCCAGGCGACGACATCGACTATTCCGCTTTAAGCTCAACATGGACCTCCAAACTCAAGAACCCCGATGCATCGTCTTCTAAAACGAAATCAGATTTAGTCGTACCGCCCATACTTGCATATGTGCACCCATCCAAGCCAACCGCTCAGGGACCACCAACCCTGATCCGGCGAGTCGATACTGCACCTCTGCTCCTTGCAACTTCTCTCCAACTTGCCAAAGTCGACTCCCTGGATTCCGTACCCTCCAACACAGCATCCCCCTTTGCCCACAACAGCAAGATCGCCTACCCCGAAGGTATCGCTCAAAAGACAACCGTAATCCGTGCCGACTGTCTCCTCGCCGAGAATGTAACAGTGAGCGAAAAATGCATCATTAAGGAATGTGTCATTGGTGCCAACTGTTCTATTGCTTCAGGAGCCAAGCTCACTCGCTGTATTCTAATGGATGGTGTTGTGGTTGGCAAATCCTGCAAACTCACCGGTTGTATACTTGGTCGCCGGAGCGAAATTGGGGAGGATTCTATCTTGCAAGATTGCGAAGTACAAGAGAACTTGCTAGTGGAAGCTGGAAGTAAGTTTAACCACAACACGCCTTCTAATTGCAAAACCCCTTCCCTCGTTCCCCTTTCCACTTCCCTGGCTTCTCTGCATCTCTTTCATCCATTTTCCTTCTTCCACCACGCGTTCTACCCTTCTGCAGCCCTATCGCCGCAGGTATATAAATGCATAGCCACAAGGCCGACATACACTCTCACCCACCCACCAAAACACCTCACTGCCATACTGACCTCTATCTAGCTGAGGACAAAAACAACAAGCTCATGAGTAGCAAAGGAATGGAAGCAACCGAGGAAGAAATTAAGGATTTCGAAGATGAGGTCAGTATGGAGGACATGGATGCCGATGATCGAAGTGCGGGGAAGGGTCTGGACCCCTCTATTTAGTATCAATATTACGGATTAAGGGTTCTTTCAGGGCTCAAGTTTCCGTGAATAAATAAAACGCATGATGTGTATGCATGCTGTACGTAAATTTGAGCAATGCATATTTCTATCTATGTCTTGCTTTTCCATCATAAAATCCCCATGGAAGAAGAGCAAATAGTTGGTTTTAAAGTTTGGCTATATACAAATAGCCTCATTCGACCGGAGTTTTATTGAATCAACAGTACAAAATTGTGGCTGCATGCGACGCCCTGCGGCACAGCAGAGAACTTTATCTGAACCCCATATTGTATCGATCATCGATGATGACCCGTCTTTTCGAGCCTTCTCTTTTTCGTATGCTATGCACATATCGCACTACGTTAGGAACTAGCGTTGGAGCGAGGGCGACACACATAGATAGGTTCAGACAACAGCGAAGGGCGGATCATTTCCTACTGGACAAGATGTGC
The DNA here is from genome assembly GCA_001465935.1 of Clarireedia homoeocarpa. Taxonomy (NCBI): domain Eukaryota; kingdom Fungi; phylum Ascomycota; class Leotiomycetes; order Helotiales; family Rutstroemiaceae; genus Clarireedia; species Clarireedia homoeocarpa. The sequence continues at coordinate 149,330 of LNKV01000023.1, forward strand.
ATGCATGTAGATATATGTAATGGTTGGTTGAATGCATCTATTGATTCATTATACTGCTGAGCGTGGGAAAGAACCTTCTGGCCTTTCTTTTAAATGTCTGCTTGAGAAATGCATATATGCATGCGCATGCACACTATACCTATTATCTCGTCTGTCTCAGTCAGACTACATCCTATACATAAAGAAACTAGCTATCCCCAAACAGGTAGCAACACGTCTAGTACAAGCGAGTGTATATATAGCCAAAGTACACAGTACATATCCTCATACCCTGCATCTTGCTGCGATATCGGGGCCATGTTCTTTCGACATGATAAGCTACCTGGGGATGTCTGATGTGGTGTTGCTGCGGCTAATGAAACCAATGTCTGACGTCTACTGCAGGTCTAGCGCGTGAATGCATGTAAGTAATGCTCTGTGCACCTGGTAAACGCAGAAAAGAGCCGCAAAGAAGGGCTTGTGATGTAATTGTGGTGATACCTGCGATGTCATCTATCGTTTGGAAATACTCCATGATGAAGGACTTGATGTAAGAATATTAAGTCAACAGTTTCATAGAACTTCTTTATCAACTCCACCAGCTGAGATGTCCTAGCATACCGTCGTAGTGCTCCTACTCATCCATCTCAATAGCTTCTCCGAAGACTTCGCCTAGAGCGAAACCTACCGTCGCCCGCGTAGTTGAACAACATTTCAGTATCAGTGGAATTTCTCAATGAACTTTAACATTCAATACCGGCTCTCTGAAAACCGGCGGGAGTTGCATTGTATGAATGCCTGACCATGGCGATGGATGTATCAATATGTGGGCGCTTTACTTTCATCGCTGTGCCGTAGGGATTTCAGTTCCGAGTTTCCTTTAGATGGGAGCACAAAGTGGTATCTGCTAGGGATTGGGTTAAAGGTTCAGCAGTATCTACCAACCAACAGATCTGTGAAAAAACTGAAGCGCGATAAGAACCTATACGCAACAGGTCAAGTTGTCCCAGTCCATCTATCCAGCGGAAAATCAAATGTTCAGTTGATCTACCAGAGTCCAATTCTGTAAGATACATCACGACCGAAACTTGGATCGTTTAGTTTCTTACTGGCGATGGGAAGATCGTCGAGTTCTCTGCACACTTTGTGTTTGTGCATTGACATATGCTATGCAACAGCCATTTATTGGCGACTCTTGTCTCACTTCGCGTGGTATATGCGCGACATCATATCAAAATGATCATTCTGTCATATGGTGACGTGATACCTCCAAGTTGATTCCGCGCAACCTTAAGTGTAACAGTAGGTGAACTCGATAAGAATTTGGAATATATCGTATGATAATCAGATAACTCGTTACACCTTCAACAGCTTTGAACTTAAGAACCGAGGTATCACGACGTGATATTTGTGTTAGTAATAGCGCCATATCTGTCGGACGTATTTTCATGACGATTGTAAATCTTGTCCGAATGAGGCACATATTTGGCTTGAGGCTTCACGATTAAACCATATCCCTTCACTGTAGAGTCGGAAAAAAGTTGGATTGGCCTTAAACTATACATTCAAGGGTTTTCCAACCTGGAAAGTGTGCCTTCAGTCTTCGCGGCACTTGGAATGAAGACTCCACTCCACATCTTACGCTCCGCTGGTGAGCACATCTCAATGATATGGAGAACGACTATCGAGAAGGCACGTTAGTCAGTGGATAATGAATCACTGACGACCACAATAGCAGGATCCAACAGCAGCAGAAGCCTTCTGTTCAATTTAAGTTATTGATGAACAGAGGTGCCTGTGCGTCGAGTCGTGGGCGTGTCTCGGCGTACGGAAGCAAGACTACTTTGTTTATCGGGGGGAAAACGGTCCACAGAAGTCCGTTAGAAGGACTAATTTCAAGTGGAGCATGTTTAATCAAGGTGTGGAGTTGAAAGCGCAAACTGACTGATGAACCAATACGGGATATGATGAAAGGACAAGGAACGACAGAAGTAAGAAAAGCACCAAGGTAGCACAGTTCAACAAGGAATAAAGGAAGGAAGGAATGCGTCATGTATTCGAAGTCTTTTGCAATCCGTATGGCAAGAACGGCCCAGTCACTACAGTTCTTCCGTGGATGATTTGGTCCTGGTAGATAGTATACACGACAACAATTGGTTGCAATTTTTAAAAGCCGATAGCAGGAAAGGCCTGCGGTAGTGAAAAATATTAGAAGATGAAAGATATTCCTGTTTACAAAAGCATAACTTTTAGTTCCGTTCGCTTTACGGAAAAATGTTGAAGTATGGTAGCCAGCGGCAAAAGATAAAATAGACATATCAAATTTCAATAAACTTGTTTCCCACCCACCTAGAATATTTCCATGAACTCCACCTCTATATTAAAGAGCCTCCCACACCTTAAATCAACTTCCGCACTCGGCTGGCAGGCGATATAACATTGGAACGTCGTTCGTATGAGATCCGGCAGGTGTCCCAGCCGGACATTTAATATCGCTCATATTCTCTCTCTTTCTTGGCGTGTTTCATTATGGTTCCTGGCGGATGGTCTTCCGGGTAGAATTTGCACGAGAAAGCCATACACGTTGGCTCCTTGGACCCAGCGGCAATAATCACACTAGGGCAATGATGTCCATAGATGCAATCTTCCTGGTCGCAGTCCTGCCCATTTACACAAGGATTCATACGAGCCAAATAACCGATAGCCTTTAGATCTTCGTCTGTGGCTTTATAGTCATGTTCGAAGCAGCATTCACTACCTTTGGAACATGGTCCTCGTAGATAGTGATTGTTGCATAGTTTTTTATTATTGGTAGTTCTGCGTTTTATCTTTTCCAGAATTTCCCTGTTGACAACAATTGGCGGGTCCAGTCCTCTGGGCTCTGGAGTCCAGGATGGTCGGTTGACAACGTTGGCTGGCTTTTTGGTAATAACTGGGGTTGCTTTGGCAGCTATGGGAGAGCTAGTGATGCCAGGTGGTGGAGGGATTGATGTCACACCAGCCCAGGTTGAGGGCACGTTTGCAGTATTGGGTGTAGTGGAGTCTGCGATACGATCCATGAGTTTCCCTGAACGGAAGATGCTGTCAAATTTCAATGTAGGAAGACCTGTAGCGGAGAGCTCGCGAACCATGGGTGGTCCTTCAACTATTGTAATTCGATTTCGATCGTCATGGCCCACTTCGTCAAGGAAAGGTGCATAGCCACTATCGAATGATATCCCAAGTAGAATCTGTTTGCAATTCCAATTCTTCAAGTGCCATCTGGTGCATTCTTGTGGGAGTTAGTGCTCGGCTGCCCCGGAGACAGGATTGAAAGAAGAAGTCCACGAACCTTTGATTTTCGAATCTGCCCTTTCTTTTCCATGACCAACATCAATAAAGTCAAAGTTTGCTTTCCCTTGTGTAAATCCCAATGTGAAATCCTTAAAGCTCTCGAGACTTTCAAGTCCCCCATCGCGCTTTAAGGCTTTTGATAATCCGGCGTAATTTGCGCAGACCTTTGCCATAATTTCGATTTCATCCGTAGTCCCATGGCATTGTTCTAATATCGAAGCTCGAAGGGCATTTGCAGCTTTCTTTCCGCCTTCGACTCCTTGATTTATAAGGTCCTGGTTGAACTAGACAAGTGCTATCAGCCAGCGGTTTAAGAGGGTGTTTGCGGGGTACCAACGATCATGCCATCGCCATCAATCAGGACCATTATATATGGATTTCGATTCTAGGCACATATCAGCAACAGCAGCTGCCTTGAATGCGCATGCTATCCTACACGCAAGAACTCGCAATCCGCAAGAGATTGACCCAAGCTTTGTCTCATCATATTCAATTGTTGTTGTAAATCTCTTCTCGACCTTTTGGAGTCTTCCAGATCCAGATGCGCATCCTCCAATTCTTTTGTAAGTCGCGCATTCTCATTTTGAAGGCCACTCTCAACTCTTTCGATATAAATAAGAAGGTCCTGTGTTGCGAAGACGATGTTAGAATTGAACGCTTTGGTTGACTGACGGAATGCGGGACGTCGTGGCCATACCTTTATTAGTTCATTGCCAGTTTCCCTCTGGACTTGTAAATTGTTGAATCGTTGAATGAAGTCCATAATCGCCATTTTCGGATTTCACTCAATTGACGAATGAACTCGTTAAGAATATTATTATCCAGTGTTTGATTTCAATATGATGCTCTCGCACGCGAATCTTTTTTTTTTTTTTTGGAGGGTCAGCACTTCGGGGAGACGCGACGGTGGAGTCTAGGTTGAATTTGTAGGTGGGAGCTCCGAGCTTAACATGGAGGGGCTGTTCTCTTCAACAACAATGCTTTTTGGTGAACATTTTGATGAATATTTTCCACAATGTTTGATGAGGAGATTGAACTGATTTGGATGTTTTCTATGGCTGTTCTATTGGTTGTACTGAGTGCATATATTTCTCACACATTTGCCGTTTCCGTTACTGTTGTCGTTTGCTTCGCTTTGTACTACTGCCCACTTTCCTTTGGGCGAATATTTGCAATCTGATCTGTGGATAGCTGTGTCCTTATGAAATACCAGCTAGCCATGCCACTCGCATTTTATCTACGAATATGCGTGTTCACTAATCTTCATGTTGGGGGTGAAGGCCAAGTTCTGATTTCTCAAAATGTCATGCTAAGAACTAGCTCAACAGCTTTGCATCGCAAACTACCCACTATAAGATGAGTTGGAACATGTTCGGCTCTCCCTCCTGTTCATCCGAACGACTGCGGGAATATACGGATCGTGCTTTTTGGGGGGGGGGGGGGGGGGGCGGAATGCATTGGTGAATGCTTGGTCAAATATTCTAAGAGTAGACAGACCTTCCGAAGCTTCCGGCATCATTATTCGTTGCAAGACATCAACTTCAGCGGCGACTAGCATTTGGTAGACTGTCTTCTACGCACGTATTCTGTGACCGAAGTTGTGATACTAAGGTCCCCTGCTCCACCATGGTTCTATGAGGCAAGACTGGAGACTTCGACGCATTAAGAGATTGGCTTATTAGACCTGACAAAGCTGTTGGAGAATAGAACTTGATTGATTCTAGCTAAATTACGAAGAATGGGGACCCTTTATAAGTATCCCAAATGAGCCCATATGGCTCAGGAATGGCGCCATTCACGTGGCAATTACATGCGTGAATGAAGGAACTGGCCAGAGGGAGATCTGTCATAATTGTAATGTTATCATCAAGATAAGCATCATCATCATATATCATCAACTCAATCCTATCCATTAAGCCCATAATCTTAATAAGAGGAATATGCCGTAACCCGGACTCAAATGTATCACACTTTTGCGCAACCAGATTGCCGCTACCCGGCAATCTAGTCGCGTAAAGTGTGTCCCCCCCTACTTACCTACCCCTTTGTTAGTTAGTTGTAAGTGGAAGGAAGTCTAGTCTGCCTCCACGGCAGTGGCCCTCGGAGAGCCAGCGGAGCGTCGTCCGCTTTTCTTCCATATGTCTATCTGTACGTGTGTATATATAACGCTCTACTGGCTCCTTATGTGGTAGTAAAAGTCTAAGCAGCTAGAAAGTTGTGGCTAATGTATAATCTGGGACGATCATGTTAGACGACGAAAACGCCCCCTGTGCCCATCTTGCAAAGCGTAATAGACGCCGGTACTTTCACAACTATCTCCCTAGTTTGATGCAGGGAAGGAGGTTTCGCAACAGGGATTGGCGTTAAGAAGCACGAGGAGAATAGCCGGTGCCGCCGCCACTCATGGCTAGTATGTGACACGAGACTACAGATTTCTTCACGTGAAGTATTAAGTTATATGATTCTGACTTTTCGCCTGTTTCTTGCTAGGACTAGTACAAACCTAATGAACAGCACACCTCTTGGCGTCAAATGGTTTTCGACAGCAGCAGCGACAGATCTAGCGTATTAATAAGGTCTGGCAGTTGTTTAAAGTAAGAAAGTTAAAGCACATCACTTGATGAATTCGCAGGCTCTGTTTAATAAGAGTAGCCTTGAAAAGGAGAGGGTAAAAGGGAGAGGCGGCACGGCTTTTTCCGAGGTAATTCTAAGCGAACTCCCCCCCCCTTTTTGCCGCGAGTATAGCTGCACAAGTGAGCCGCTGCCACATCACCGATAAGCCAATAACTTGTGCTGTATGTATAAAAGCAGAGTCAAGCTCCGGTTACAGAGTTTCGTGATCGGTGCTGCTAAGTGCTCGAGCAGCCTGAGAAGATCCTTGCTTCAGCTATTGGTTATAACATAGACTGAGGGTTTGAGTTCGATCCTCATACTAAATGTTTAGCGATTCCGAGATGGAAGTTAATATGCAAAGAGATTGAATTTAGTCAACGCAGCTCATCATAGAGAAACATGGCAAAGAGGTTGACGCAGATCTCTTTATGTAGACATGAAGGCAGCCATTGTAGGCAGTGTTGTCAGTAGTGTAAACTAGCGCAGTTTGAGGGCATTCCCAAACGTACAGCAGTGCGTTTAAGGGGTCACAAACGGACGGAACGTAGTGCGTACAAACAGCTGTATCTTGGCAGTATACTATTAGAACTGTCAGAAATGGAAGGGATATGATTGATTCTATGAATATGTATGATATTATCAAGGTCTGAGTTGCTACACCGTTCAGGATGAGACATCTATATTTGATGTATGACTAAGCACTTTCCGACAATATAATTTAAATTCAAGTAATATTCACAGTTCTACTACCCAAATTAGTAGCTCTCCTCGTTAGGATTATTCTTGTACAATAATTCTTCCTCAAAACTCGATATATTTAACTACGATTTTAAATACTCAAGCGCCTCTAATAATACTATTCATGTTCTATTACAACGATCTGTAAGAGTAATCTTTGCGGCCGAAAAGAGACATTCAACGTCGGCCAACATAGCACTAAAATCTTATGATTCACCTCCTCCGCCCACGTTGTCGCCGTATACTTAGTATACAGCCAGTGCGTGCCATTTTTGAGGATATAAAACTGTTTATACTATCAGTTTCAATATCACAAACTATACGGGATCTACTATTACACTAGCGCACACGGTGAACGTGCACCATTGTACGGGTATATGTCTATATAATATTAACGTAAGCCCGGACTACCTGTGCAAAAACACACCCTATGTGACTTCGAAAAAAACAGCCCATATGACCGTGCCCAGCTGTACACCCGTCGTGCTCAATAATACTCCTGTATACAGACGTTTTTCCGTTCCGGTATATCTGATATGTTTTGTACTTTTTCTCTATTCCTGTCTGCTTCTCCGTTTCGTTAGTAGTAACTTTTTATTATAGATGCATTTCAGGGGTAATAGTGTAGCGGTTATAAGCAACGCTAACCTACTTCTACTTTCCCTTTAAACAAGAAAGACACCCTGTACAAGACCTATACAGCCTGTAAAGTAATATGACATATTGCTTCTATCGTAGGTACCCCGATTAACCCCCTTTTAGAATCGTATATTATACACTCTACTGGCTGAGTTAGGGTAGGAGCTGGCCGGTTAGGCGGTATAGGGGATAAGGAAAAAGAGAAGGATAAGGAAATAACAAGTACTCCGCTGGCTGAGTATATATATAATTTTTACTTCTACGGGCTATAACTTTTTATCTATAACTGCTACAGCTCCGCAGCTGATTTTAAATCGATCCAGTATCTGGGAATACCCTCAAAGTGAGTATATAAGAAGCCTCCGGCAGGATGAGCCCGTCGGGTAACGAAGGCCGTAAAATAAGGCACCATTGAGCGTCAGCGATCAGGTGCCTTATTTAGGCCTGAGGCCCCGGATATGCTCGTTAGATGAAAATAACTTAATTGATTCTTCTATCTAAACTATGGAAAATGGGAGCCTTTTATAGGTATCCCAAATGAGTCCCTATGACTCATAATCTGCACCATTACAGGTGATCAGGAATGTACAGAAGCTGTTCACTATAGGAGCTGGTCACCTGTTCACTTCTACAGGAGCTGGTCACCTGTTCACCTCTACAGCAGCTGTTCACCTGTTCAGCAGTTTTTCACCTCTACAGGAGCTGGTCACCTGTTCACTTCTACAGCACACTACTGACAACACTGATTGTAGCTAGCTGAGTGGCTGGAAGATGTGATCGGCCATAATAAACACAATATAACAATATGGATAGTTATATAGTCGAGGGGTAGCACGATACGTTGCAGTAGTGGTACGATCTCGATCATATCATCCTGGTGTCGATGACAGGTGCTGTGACGAGTAGGCCTAGTGACGAGAAAAGATGTCAGAAATTGAGGGGGAATCTAATTCAAGTTCGAATATGATTGCCTTTGACTTTCATCTATTGTTCTTTCTCCTTGGGATTTCACCAATCTCCCCTGAAAGTTAACGTTGTTGTTACGAACCAGATCATGAGGATTAAGGGACTATAGGCTCAGGGCCCTAATTGGCTACAGGAGAACCCCTAGGCTTACTCCACATGATGTCCCGCTAGTTTCATCAGTCCCATCTAATGGGACTAGAAGTCTATATAAGCAGATGTTATTTCCTTAGTATATAGAACTTTGTGCTCAACTCAAATAGTAATTCTATCACTTAGTTACCCGTCGACATTTATTCCATCGATTAATTCCCTACTTGACTGCTTAAATACGAACCCTACTGTCTTCTACCACTTCTACGTGATTAGGAGGTCGACGACGTAACAGTTTTGATCTATCCATGTCTCTAGTGTTGACCTCTTCCCCAAAACCCGAATCTGTCGGATTCGACCTCTCCAATCACGAAAAGAATCTGCGGCGCGTGGAAACTTAGATCATTCATTTCTGGTGTTTTTCTGCACTTCGCGGGAATAGATTGAATAATCTGCGGCCGTGGTCATGCTGATCTAGTTCGCTGTCGCGGTGGTGTGAGGTGATCCGGAAACCAGACTCTAGGTTCAACTAGTAATTACAGAGCTACATAGTCATCAGTTCAATTACACTGATTGCAATTACATGATAGAATGATGATTGTATGAAAGTATGAATAAGTGAAGTTCGTCTTTATTCTCTCATCTATGTTCGTTTGTATTTCTTCGATCATATTTCGATTCCCAAGTTGTGGTTACGACCTACCAAAGATCTGGAATAGCATGTAGAGTTGTACTTTTGTGGGGTGACCCTATGAAGATTTGGGATAACGACTTGAGCTACCGGAGGCTTTGATTGATTCGTGTCCTATTGGTTGTAGCCAATTGTGATAGTATTGGGACCCTTGTGGCGGGTCACACTGCGTGCTGATTTTATAGCAATCTTAAATGGCATAAGGTATTGCATAGTGGCCTGAAGGCTGAATTTACAACCAATATGTGTGAAAACTCCAAAAGTGACGCCACTTCTAGACAAGTGACAATTTAGGCTTATATTCGGTTTCACAATATGAGTGGCGATCTTGATACATTGTTTACAGCTGTAATGAATTCAGACGAAGTTCGTTAACACTGTGAGTACGAGATAAATAGAAGTTGCAATTACAGACTTCTTCATCAGACTAGGCAATTAAAACAATGCCTACACTTGTTAGGTTCAAGCATGTGTAAGAAGCCAGGCCGGAGGACGAAGACTCAACACCTGTACGCGGTGTCCTCTACGAACCTCGAGGTGATTTATCCCTTGAGAGCCAAGATTGAGTCACTTTAACGTCCTTTCGACAACGTTATTGTATATACCTACGATCGATTCTCGACGAACTTTCGCGATCCAAGTACTTTCACGATATAATCCTCTACTTTCGACCTCTGCTTGTATATCGTACCTTCGGAGAAAATATAAAGGGGAACAAGGCGGGTTATGATTATAGACGGAATAGCTTGGACTAGAGAGAGAAGAAGGGCTTGGACTAGAGAGAGGAGAAGGGCTTTGATCAGACAAGAAAAGGGGACTGCCAATAGATGGCCGATTACTAGTGATATCTATATGGCTAGTATTATATACAAAGGGAACTGGGAGGGAAGGATCTGAGGCTATTTCTCTCTGTCAAAGAACCTTTTGTGACAATGATTACGAGATAGAGGAACTTAGAGTAGCTGTCTTCTTTCCTGCGGTTTAAGGAAACTGTTACTTGTCAAGGGAGAAGCCTATTAAGTTAAGGATACTACAGTGGATGTAGAGGAGTTTTGCTAGTTTATTCTCTGTAAAATTGACCTGTAGAGAATCTACGAGTCTCTACCGACCTACATAGTCTTGGACTCAAAAAGGTCGTTAAAATGAAAAATCAATCAAGAAGCCAGACCCGGTGGACCAGTGGTCGCAGCTGCCTCTAACAGAAGCACTCCTGTACGATACTCATAGTTGACACAAGGATGCACAATCATTCGGCTTAAAATTCAGATCATTTCAATATATCTCTATTATTTCTGAAGATGTAAAATCGAAGAAGATGATGATATGTCCCAATTCAAACTCCTTCTGGAACTTTCGGGATAGCTCGACTGTCGAGAATATTAATGTTTGAGGGGGGAAAGAACAGACAATGCCACGGTGAAGTCCGGACATTCAAAGTGACAGCACTTGAGTTAGCTATGATGAAACTAGACAAGTAAAGAGTTCGAATTCCTTGTGTTTCTTTCGTAACGAAATTCTAAGTGTGTGATTAGAGAATTCTTGGGTGCATTTCTGTGCAGCGGTAAGACTTCGGGCTAACAGCAATATTACGCCTTCTATTACGGGCTGCATATTTCTCGTTATATACCCGGTGTTCTACCTCCTGTAAATAGCAGGCCTGTGCCATGTCCAAGCAGTGTTGTCAATAGTGCACTCGTTCAATGGTGCACACCCCCGCCATCCACCGCTAGTGTAGCAGTGAATACATGATTATCTGCACATCATCAAAACCGTACAGACTGGCAGTGCCCTATTTGGACCGAACAAGGGTCTCACCGGCCACATTCATCATGTGGAAGTCGAAAGAGGGAAGAAATTTCACTCAGATCTGCATAATTTGGCTAAGTATATCCTCACACCCACGTCTTAGCGTTAGAATAGTGCAGTTGCAGTATACAGCCATTTCACGCCCTGCAGCCTGTATGGTCTGTGGCTATGCGCACATACTGGTAGTCAGATCTAATGCCCTTCCAAACTGCGCTATTTTGCACGGTTTCCACTACTACGAGGACCCTGTACGTGGTATTTTCTTCAGCCCACAACAAATGTGCGTCTAACTCAACAACTTACACATCTTTAGCTTACAAATCCAATGATAATTGAGAGCTAAGATGAGGTAGGAAGAGTGGGACGAATTAGAATGCCTCATATGGGACCCAACAGTGTGGGTAGGATTACGACGACTAATAACATCCCTTCACAAAACCAAAGAACATCGAGAAATCCTAGCCGATCGAACTTCTGGCCCTACCCTGGCATGGCCTACAGAAATGCCGCTCTACAATTTCGTCCACAGGGAAAAATGAAGTGTTCAAGGGGTCTGATTGAGGAGCAGCATGACATAGGTATAACGTCACCGCCTAGCCAAAAGTATTAAGCCTAGACTTCTATGGATGCGACTTAGTGCTAAGTCTTTCCGGTGATAGATGTATGAGAAGCTGATCTTGTTTTCTATATTCTGGGAATCACTGAAGTCAAATGTATTGTCAACACGTACTGATATAGATGACAGAAGTGTGTAGATTAGACCTAAAATTGCACACCGCAAGGAAAACAGAGTCAGAGATCTCCCAGAATAGAGTACAATAGTTCGATTTTGCTCAAGCAACGTTTATGAGGTGGGGCCTTCAGTTCTGTGTAACCCAATTAAGCCGCTGCAACATACAAACAAGGCGAAAACGCCACAGGACCTGACCTATTGTCCATTTCATACAATGACCACTAAAACTGTTTTCTAAATACAACCAACACAATACGACGACATGCAAAGGCATGTACCCTACTGCCTCAGGTATTTATGACTCGTCCCCGAGGTAGCCGACCGCAAACTAGAAATTTTTGTAGTGACTCAGGAGAGGGTTGCGGTGCGGGCATGCCAATGTGTAGTGACGCTAGATACTTCAACAAAGAGATGCAGATAAACAATCGTTGGATGGCACGCTGGACCGTAGCCCTGCTCAGTCACGAAATATGTATGGACGCCATAGAAAACGGAAAACTTGGTAGGGATGCGCTGGGTTAAGACATTGCTCCCGTACACAGCCTGCAGTATCTGAAAGGCTGATGCCGAATATATGCTTAACACTGTGCAACTGCTACAGGAAACTAACGACGGGAAGAGTTGTATTTACGATTGCGTCTCTTTCCCGTTCTATGACTGGAAGTGTCAGCTTTGAACTATCTTCCAAACGTCCTAGAATTTCACTTGCTCTGGATCATCCCGTTTTTCCATGTTCATACCACCGTTGCCATTGACTATGATGGGCTCATGCTCCGGACAAGGCTCAAACGACCAGTCTTCAGAGCCTCTATCGCAAGTGTCCGGCGTGCGCTTTTCGCAGCTCCCTGGACTGGAGCAGCTGTGATACACGATGCTCTTCATGCACCTAAACGTACAAAAGTAGTACACTTTATCGGCCCTGCACATGTTGTTCCGAATGTTCGAAGGGTATCAAAACGATAAGTATGTGGATGCAAAGCGAAGCAACTTGGCAGTACAGATGTTTTGCTTGACTTCGGAGTAACAGTTATGGCCATGTGCTCTGAGTATTGTTGCTCGTCAAGCTTTATATAGACGACTCGGCTCTCGACTGGATATCTGTACAACATCCCGATGCTCATCGCGCAATGCTGGTATCCGGAGAACTGCAGCATGTTGTCTTACGTTGCTGCTCAGCGTGACAGGGGTAGTCTTCTTCGCGGGGAGAGGCCAACGACCCAAACCTTGGGTAAATGACAACTTCGAATGCTTCCTTGAATGAGTACGAATTAGGAGACTTCGAGACTAGGCACCTTGAAAGACGGACATCAACGATGTTCCACAACAATCGTTACAGCATGATTCAACTATCAGTGTCAGGGTAATCCCTGGCCAACCATCGTACGTAGATGATCAAAAACCCGGGCAGATGTTGAGCTGCAGGAGCGGGTTGACTTCCCCGAAAGTCCTCGTTGGAGCCGTCAGAATATGGAATCATGTTCGTTGAATAAAGCTCGTAGCCATGGATCATTGCTAGCCAAGAACTTGCCAAACTATTCAAAACTTCTCAGGAATAACTATCCATAAAAAGTATTATGATCAGCCATCAATAATGCAGGCGCGGCGACTATTCATACTCGGTAGCGTGCGATTGGGCAGCTGACGAGAGATACCGGTTTATCAAGATCGAATGCATCAATGTAACTACTATTAAGACCACTCAACAAGATACTAAGCTAGAAGACGCAGTATCAGGCAGCGAAGAAGCTCAGGAGAAGTTGGGAGGATTGATATATCCTAGGTCTAATGACTAGTCCTGCTGGTAGTGGTACTCCGGAGTCTGGATTAACCGAACCTTGAGAGAACTATGCTTATTGTGGAGTCATGGCTGCATAGTGAACTAATGTACTTATGATGTATCATATCTCAGTCCAATTTTCTAACGCACTTCCGAACTGAACAGGCAGGAATACTAGAGCACGGTCGGAAGCCTCGACTCCGCTCCAAGATTCGCACTAACTATCTCCACGCCCATAAGGTCCAATTACCAAGGTATGGGTGCGGGTGCGGATGCGATGGATGCATTGTGTAGCAACGCTTGTAGATAGGATTCTAGGGTTAGACCCCTGAATGCCTAAAAGAGCTCATGCATAACAAAGTGACCATGTATTGTTCTCTTTCTTTCATCTGGGAGTTCTCTGCTGCATACAACTAGGTTAGGCTAAGAACTGTGCTAATTTCCATGTGATCAGCTAGTAATACAATACCTCAAAGCCTTTATGATTTTTGATCGGCTAAAGAGATTCATGTGTTCCAAAATGTAATCCCACATTTTTCGTTAGCTGAATCATAATTCTATTAATTTCGATTTGAAAGTATAGACGGACCTCTGAATCATGGGTAGACAATTAGAAGCTTTAGCCCAAAAATTGGCGGGGGTGAAAAGGCTGTCAGTTGATCTAGGAAAGTACCGATACAGCTCGTTGTCGTGATTGGACGCATCGAAGCTAACAATAATTGGCTGAAAAGATTGGTCAGAAAGCCATAATATGACAAGCCAAAAGCTAATCATCCTACAATCTCTCAACTATCAGCCAATTTCTCATGAAAGCGTCTATCATGCAGTACGACAATGGAGGTTCTTAGATTATTGGCAGGAATAAGCGCGATCGAATTACCTTTCGATGATAAAAGCCCCCAATTCCCGCCATCTGCAGATGCCAGCATTATTGGTTGTGGTGAAGCTTGATCTAAGACATCCAAAAATACAAAGGCATTTTCTGGGATATTGTCGTTATGCATTAACACCAGGAGTCTCGACGCGAGTGCGACGAGATGAATGGAATGGATTGATGGCTCTGTGTTACTTAGATGATCTCGACCTAACTTAGGCGGTTGAACCAAGGCCAAGGCGACTATAAGCATTCCAGTTACCATTCTTCGGTTGACCATACCGAGAGGCGCTCAAGCCATTTTCTAAGCCGTGGAATGTGAGATGTATGCAAGATCGTAGATCACAACCCAGGTAGATCTAAGTACGATGCCAAGAATTGTGCCTCAAAGTCTTGGTGCTGAACCTGTCAATCCCAAAGTATTCATTGGGCGTAATGTGGAGGGCTTTCTGGACGGTCAATCCCTACTGCATTATGTTCATATATGCACGCAATTGGTGAGGCCGACGCCCAGGTCTGAGCTCTCTGGAGCGCCCTCCAATAGATTGTCATCAGTGTCTTGAAGAGACATTACAATCTGGCTAGTGTGCACCCAACCTACTTGAGGACTTCTTCGCCATCTGTCGATATGCAGGAATTGGCTTTGGCGCGAGGGATCATTAAAGAGAAGACATTCGTTCCCCCCTCGAGAAAACAGTGAAGCTATTCTGCAAGGTCCCGAACATAATTTAGTAGCGGACGATAGCTCGTCTCACATAGCACTTGTACCATACTACCTCCTACTGTCGAATTATCTTCTAGATCCCCTTACTGCCAAAAGTGTAAGATTTTGGAGTGAGTTCTCCGCAACTGTCATTGCGCGTGTGGTGATGACTGACCTCCTGCGTAGCGTTACTACGCGTATTGATCTTGAATCCTCATACATCCCTTCCAAATCTCACCTCGCACCGATATATCACCATTGGCCTTGCGTATCCCCAGATACACTTAGCAGTCAAGACACGACTCAGAATGCGACTTGAATTTGTCTTGTGAACTCCAAATAAGTTGGTAAGTCCAGTCTATTTTCATCCCTTCTCAGGCTTCGCTTCTTGATCGAGCCATACTGGTTGCAAAGCCAGCATCCAACGGAAGTCATTTTTCTAAATGATAAATGGGAGGGAAAACTCCCTGTGTACTTACCTGTACATTTTCAGGACTATTAACTTATTCATATTCATTATAGTATTTCAAATTTGGATCGCAGAGGCAAGGTGTAAAGCACCTAAACTATTCGTAAGTTACCCTCAGCGGATTAAAGTATGTTGATACTAACACTCGCCTTAACAGACATCACCCTCTACATAGTAGGACCAGGTTCTGCTCAAATATGATCATCTACGAAGACTCGAACAATTCTTTTCCAACGGGGATGAGCCAATTGAACATATCAATGAACTCTTTTGCAAGTAATTTTTTTTCAGATTCACAAAACTCTTCCTGGGATGGTTCACAACACCCAATAGGGACGCCTGCAAGCTCGGTAACACGCCGGATGTCAATTGATGATACTCAGATGCTGGAGGATTTGTCTTTCCATATATCCACACCGTCAAGCTCCGGACCACCTTCCAGATATGAGGGACACATGAATACCAATGTCTTATGTGCTATGTCTACAATAACTCAAGACATATTAACAGGCCTTCAGGATTCAAGCATGTTCTTTAGTATAGATGAGGGAAAGCAGATAGCTGATACCAGCAACCTCAACTACGACAGCTTCCAGACCTTCACCCCTGCTATATTCAGCTCCTTCGAATCACAATGTTCACCCAGCGATATTCCGTCGCTTATGAATGATCTGTACTCCCCAACTTCGACAGCCGAGACATCAGGGGCAATGGAATTTGTTGATCCAACACAAACAACCTTCATGAACGCATTTCCCGATCTTCAATCATCACCACAAGCACCTATCACACCAATCAAGTTCGAAACATCTGGATCAGAGTTCAGCTCTCAGAGATCCTTCCATGACTCTTCTCCTGCTATTATGAGCTATCTTGTACCGCCACCTCAAGAATTCACGGAACTCGACACCCCCTCACCAGCTCGACAAGCAGCTTTGCGTCAGCCCTTATGCAAATTACCCCAAAGTAGTGCTGCTCTACAGAGAATCCAGCAAGTGACTCTACTTAAGCCAGCGCGAGCTACACCTCAAATGAGTCAAATCAAGCAAGAAGGGATGAGCCTCCCGCCTAGCTTTACCGTTGAGAACAGATCCACACATGAGTGTCTTCACGCTGGTTGTGGCAAGCGATTCAAACGCCAGGAACATCTTAAACGACACAAACCTGTGCACGATCCTAATAATAGGAAGCTCCAATGCCCTCACTGCGAAAAGACGATCGGAAGGTCAGATAATCTCAAGGAGCATGTTAAGCGTCATTTCGAGACGAAGGGAAACAGAACAAAGTATGTGGAGGGTGCGAAGATAACTTACGAATCGATGGGAAAACGAAGTCGCAAAACGGATAGCAAAGCAAAACCAAAGACACCGTCGAGTAGAACTAGAGTACAAAGGCGCCAAGTTTAGTCCATCCGGAGTGTATGTGGTATTTGCTGGGTGGAAGATAAGCTATTGTATGGTAGGTGTGAGAATATTCTAAAACGGAGAACGTGATGGGACAATGATAGATGAAACAACTGAGATCAAGGGATAGTATCATTGCTGTGGTATTAATATTAATTCAATTATACGCTGCACTTTATCTACAGAGTGAAGGGCAAAGAAATGGGGTTGGGGCTGTGAAAAGAGGGGCATGGGTAGGAGAAAGATAGATACCAGGTTGGGTTGAACGGGTTCGGGATGGGTTGTATCAATGGTTTTTGGTGAGCTATACTGTACTGTATTGTATTGGATTTTATTATACCCGATCGCGGGTCTGCTTAATAGGAGGCATATGTAAAAGCTTGTGGGAGGAGATGCAAGGAAAGAGTCATCGTAGGTTCTCGGTGTGCTTGGACGGTTTGCTGCGTACAACAACTTGTTGGCATATAGTCAGTAATTAGAGGCAGTTTTTAAGAAAATACCATGCAACAATTAACAGCTCTAAAACATCTCACAAATCCCAAATTCTGTTCTTCGCCAATACCACAATGCAAGCTGGCGGATACCAAACATGTCGTTTCCTTCAACTTCTCCGCAAATGCAGGTACAACGGATATGCACCAGCTCAGCATTGACATATGTATTATGCAAATGCAAATGCAAGGCAGTGAAGATTTATGCGTTCTTTCCATCTGCATGTATGTATGCCCGTTGAGGTGGTCCAAGACTTCTGGTGCACACGGAACCCCTTGCGTGGAAGGAGGTCTCAATCCCAACGACATGTCACGCATGATAGGAAGGGGATAACATCAGACCAAGGAAACCATAAAGATGGAACATAAGAGTTTTAGTTGACTTTTAGTCTCGTTGAATGCGGGGAATGTGATGGAAAGGGGTAATACAGGATCTGTCGAGTTCTCTTCTATCAGTACTATACATTTTGTGTGGCCGTTATACTCAATATGCTGCAAGGCAATACAGTAAGATATTGGAACCACCGATCATCTATAAGATCAGGTTTCTTCTTCCCTTAGATGACACGCTTCAGCTGACCACTTGTCTGAGAGGCTCTTTCCACCCATAGTTTGCTCAGGGCGCCGATTCCACGCCAAACATGCTGACACACAGGCTAATAGTGATAACCTTCATACGCCGCGAGCACCTTCATGCGTCGTGGGCACCTTCATGCGTCGTGAGCACCTTCGTACGTCGTGAGCGATCCTCCGTCATCAGGACCATAAGGACCTGAGAGTTTTTGATCCAATCACGTCCATCATCTAGCTATTTTTCGGGCATGGGATTCACACTTCCATCCTTATCGCAAACGAAGGCAATAAGAGAAGCATTTACCACGTAGAAGTAACAGTTCTTCGAGAAGTCCATCTGTATCACCAGTGACCAGTGCCTGTCGTCTAGATGTCCAATGATGTTAAAGCAGCAACCACCGTATTTCATTCGTGAAAGAAAATGCCGCAATTCTCAGCATAGCCACCATTATTGTAGCTCTTCAATATCCGTCTTCATGAATAAGTATTTTGTCCATCCTGATCAGTCTCTGTACGGTTGATTAATGTTACCAGAATAAACGGCAGAGCTCTTGGATGGATGGATCGATTTCCGTGACCTTGCGCCACAAGACCTCACTCAAGCCCCACATCGAGCAACATCATCACCATTTTATTACATCTGGTGAACTGTTATGAATATCTGGTATGTTAGTATTCTATAATGAGGACAATGGTATCGTGCATGCCTTTCGGCGATACTAGTACATATTAACTCATTACTCTTTGGTGCTTCTTTCTCAGAAGCTTCATGCGATATTTCAGCAACCGCTTCTTGCCTTGGATGTACTGACTGATCTGCATAGGGATATAGACATCGCAAGACTAGTCTAATGATATACAATCATTTATATTTAATCTTGAGAATCTCGACGTCTCAATCGGACTTTGGTTCTCAACCAGTGTTTCCACGGTCCAAAGTGCTGAAGCAAAAACGAGTCACTGACATTGGTGGAAGACTTCTTTTCCAAACGATGAAACACAGCCAAGGTGCTATCTGTATCTCTATCAGCTAGAAGAGTATCGACGTTAAAGCTTTGCCTCTCGAAAATTACATTGATATGCCAACGTGCTACGGACTCTGAACCAATCAATGCAGTCTCGACATTTCTACGATACGGGAACATCTTCGCTGGAGCAGAGTATCACGGGATAGTCCAATACCTATGTTCTTGATTCACCAGATGCGTTTTCATATGTCATTTATCTCTCTCGAGTTGGTGCAACACGGCTAAAACAATAATATTCCAAGGATTTCTTTAGACATGAGAGGAGCTTTTCATCTAAAATTAGCTGGGATCTCCTTTCCGAACTGATCGTCTTTTAACTATTCCGAATTACTTCGCAACTAAAAATATCCAAGTCAGCTTCCAACTCCCCCGAATTGTCATAGGCACAGCTTTAAAATGTCTTTGCCCACATATCAAGAGGCTGTAGATGGCCCAGAAGTCTTTGAATTGGTCACTCCTTACCTAGGAGATCAGGATTTAGTCGCTTGCTGCCAAGTTGATCATTACTTCAAGTCAATATTCGGTACTTATCTATGGAGGCACCCTTTCAAGAACCTATCTAGCAAAACAAACCCATGTCGTATGCTTCTCTACTAGAACTCCACGATCTATGCAATGCTAACCTGACTTAGGGACTGTCCACCAATTCTTCCACCTTTCCAAAACTGCAGCCCTTGAAACTCGCAATCTCGTGACTGTCATCGATCTCCGTCATTTGAATGGAGTTAGAGAACACCGCACTCACACCCGTGACTACTTCATATCGGGGGTAAATTTGCGGCCAGCATACTTTCTTAGTCATCTCCGTCACTTCCAGAATATCAAGTGTATTATGATGAATGCTTCAACGTCCGAAGACTATAGATCAAGTCCCGATTCTAGCATGCCTTTTGAGTTGAACGAGAAGCCAACACCCGAATTCTTGGGCGCTGCTGAATGCGGAATATTCGACATCTCCTCCATCGCTGGTCAACAGCTCTGCTTAAATATGATATATCTTGACATATCGGGAACGCACAGGGGTCCTAACTGGAGTCGGTTTTTGACACCCGCGAATCTTCCCAGCCTTCGAATCGTCAAATTGTGCTCTTTGAGGTTGACTGACGATCTACTTCCTCCTATTGTTACCCAATCCGGATATCAGATCTGGTCTTTAGATATTCGAGACAACTTTCTAACTGACAAGACAATTCATATCCTTTCCCAAAAGAAATGTTTCATGCCGAGTCTACCACGTTTCGCCAGAAGCACTGCCATCACCTTCGGAGGTACCCAAATGGAGACTACCGACCAGGACTTGTTCCAAAACCCTCCTCACTATGGAGAGCGGGTAGTGGGTGGATTGGCTCCCTTTCGTCCAGATATAATTGGAGATGTTAACATCCTCCCAACAAGCACTGGCAATCAAATCCCCGTACTCCATAGGCGAACCGGCGAAGAAGACGATCTTCTCAAACCAACAGGTCTCACTCATTTGTATCTCGCTGGGAACAAATTAACCTCCAAAGGCGTACGGTATCTTCTTGCACAATCAAATCGTCTCCAACTCCTCGACGTCGGTTCTGTGCGCACCGGTCTTAACCTCCCCGGCATAGACATTCGCTCTCTCGATATATTCGCCCAAGAAGACACCACCGAAAGCCTTAGCCGCTCCGCTTGCCCCCGTCTCGAAGTCCTTCGTATTCACCACTCCATCATAACCATGTTACCATCAATCATCAGCCGCAGCTCCATCTACAATTCCACTGAAATTATCTCCGCACTACGGGAGACACAGCACCACCACGGAGCCGAAGCATCCTGGAAGCCGTTCCATCCAAGCGATAACACGAAACTTCGCGAATTAACTCTAACCTCTATCCCCCGGCGTGCATCCCCGGAGCTCTTCCTATCACTAAAACACTTCATCGCCGCACTCGCGGATCAAGAATCTAGTATACTGGCGGCACGTCGGAATATTCGATACCATAAACATGCGCCGGAGCTACTGATGGGGCTGAGGAAGTTGTCGTTGGAGTTTATGGCGGAAGAACAGCACGTGCGACCGAAGGAGTCGGTCACGGGAGATGCGGACGCGGAGGACTATTATGGTGCACTGAAGGGGGATTTTAGTTTTATGGATGAGAGGGAGGAGAAGGATAGGAAGGTGATACGCGGGGATGGGGAGGGGAATGTGGCCGAGGAGAGGGATGTGAAGGTGGATGTAGATATTGTAGAGGAATTAAAGAGGTGGAGAGCGAGCGAATCAAGACGCTGGGGCGGGAAGTTGGAGATAGTTTTGATGTGAATGGGAGGAAACTTCATGTTTTGATTTGTTTGAGATTTCAGATATCCGGAGTTGATGTTTCTGGCCTCCTTCATGGTATGGTAGAATTCGACTGAGCAATGTAATATTTGGAACTAGGTCATTCATCGCAATACTGATTTTCCGTCGGTTTTTCACGCACAGAGTATAGATCAAGGAAAGGACATGGAACTAGAGTTGTACACGGGCAAATACGCAAGAGAATGAGGCTTTGGATGTAGGTGTGGTGTGGCGTTGACTTGTGGTAAATGTGAAGTGAAGCTGAGTTACAGTGTAAGGTTAATTTCTGCGACGGGAGAACCTTACACACTGTATTCATATTGCCAACCTTTCTTTCCCTTTTCTTTATTCTCCTGTACAAGTGTTTATCTGAATTAATCTCTCTCACTTGACTTTATCTACTTCACACAGTTATGCTCTACTTCTGCTTCTGCTTCTACTTCTGCTTCTGCTTCTACCTCTACTACTGCCCTCAACTTGCATTGCAAGAACTTACTGCCAGGCGATTTTCTCACCGCAACAGCGCCGACCCCGAAGCCCTGGCATAGCTTAATGCATCTCGACGTGCGCTCGAGTTTTTCCGGGGTCGCACAGTACGAAAATGCGGGGACAAGCAGCAGCACATGTTGTGTGACTTTACTACAGCACGATGGGCCGGCCAGTGGACGAATCGCAACCGGCGTCCTACAGGAAGAGACCATGTTGTCTCGCGACCAGATGAACAGCGCTGCCCCAAGAGGAAATACCTTTTCGATGCCTGGGAGGTGTGAAAGAGGGTCGATGTGGTGATATTTAATCTATTCCGAAGGCTTACGGTCGACTGCTGAATAAAAGGAACTTGGCTGCCCAATCAGAGAATTTAGGATGCTGGCCAGTGGATGCCAGAGGATGCCAGAGGATGCCAGATCTTTATAACATCTGGGGCGTAGGCAGCATCGTGTCGGGCCATCTGCTTCTTTCGGCGTGGATATGCGTTCTGGGCGGGCAAGAGATGCGACAACAGATGCGACAACAGGCAAAAATGTTCTGGGCATTTCCTTGCTCTTTCCCCACAGTACCTTTTCTTGTGTATGTTGTGGCACTTTGGTCCCCAGTTCTGTGTGGCCAGCCCAGCCAACCAAGGATGGATTCGATTGTGCCCCAGAATCCCCAGAATTCCCAAGTTTCCCACAGTTTCCCACAGTTCCCAAAGTGTCTGCTTCCTCGTGTCCATCCCTCAGGTGCGTTCTACCCCGCACGCTACTGTATGACAAACCTTGTCTTGTATTGCCTCCAACCCTATCTCACCCCTGCCTCGTACTAGGTACAGTCACCTGCAGCGCTCAATCTTTAATCCTTTCGTGAAAGTTACTGTAGCTGATACTGTGTGACGATTCGTTCGCAAATATCTTCCACTTTCAAGCTCTTTTCATTCACGTCGATATCTGGCACGAATTGTTGCGAACACCGAACATTCTCTGCATACCTTTCTATATCTCTCTGCACATATTATAATATGCTTCTTTATACCAAACGCGCCGCGCCAAAAACTCCCAAGAAAAGATCTAGAGCTGGTAAGAATCACCAATGTTTGGTTTGTCACGCAATTGACTTATATTAACTCTGCTAAAAGGCTGTATACACTGGTAAGTCTTCCTCGCTCAACTCCACCATTGGTTCTGGTCGGATACTAACCCGTGCGTTAGTAAGGAAAAGGTACAACACAAATCACTATCGATACAGTGCAACACAGACATTCTGACAATATCCGCAGAAGAAGAAGTGCAACGAACAACGCCCACAATGCGATCGATGTACGGAACGAGGTTTGCCATGCGAATACGAGGCCGTGAAGCCACGAAAACGAAGGCGGACATCTATGCTTGCATCGACACATTCCTATAATGGCGGATCCGAAACCTACGAGCGCGATCGATGGCCACGGCGATATTCAGAAGGCTTAAGCATAATTACACCAAGAGGTGCGGAGTTTGTGCCGAATAAATGGGAGGAGATTTCAGAATACCCTTTCTCGCCAGTATCGCAGCAATCGATGTTGAATTGGGACGACAAGTATGAAAATGGCGACGATGACGAGGTCGAAGAAATAATACGAGAAGAACAATGGAGCAATCCGCCGTCTGCGGGATCTCTGGTTCGTTCGCGAAGTGCATATCCCGATCTGGCAATGATAGCACCTTCACCTACGGCATCTCCTCTACTCGAATTCAGTGCCCCGGCGTACGAAGAGTTTACTGCGAAGAGCAATCGTCGAGTGCTCGTCGACCATTTCTGCAAAGTTTTATCACATCTCATTGTTTTCAAAGAGGATACAGGAAATCCATTTCGACAACTCATTTTACCGCTCTCCCACGCAAGCTCGCCAGTCATGAATGCAATATTTGCACTAAGCAGCGCACACATGGAATATCGGGGTGTGGAAAATGAGGAGAAGTCTTTAGACTTTCACAACAAGGCAATACAAGGATTGGCACAGCTCATACAGCAGAACAAACAGGCAAATAGGGAAGAAATCTTAGGGGCAATTATGCTGCTCGTTTATTACGAAGTGGTAATAACATCCCCGGATTAATTTTTGTGGCGCATACTGATCATGTGTTAGCTCGTCCAACCCGGAAATTCAAGTATTGTGCATGGGCACCTCAAAGGCGCCATGACCATTATGGACACCAAGCCCCAGGAACCTACTCCAACAAGTCTATTTCTTGAGCGGGTAAGCTTTCCGAAAGTCGTTGAAATGCTGTCCTTTTCCCTTTCTCTAACAGCGCTAGGCCTTCCGATTCTACGATGTGATTGCAGCGCTCTCTTCGGGAACAGCTCCGAACACGAACACACAACCTTCAGCAAGTCCGTTTCAATTACCAGTCGCACCTGACACCGGCAATTCGATTTCCCCATTAAATTCGGTTGATACTCTTCTTGGCCTGTCGACAGAATTATGGCCAATCATCCATCGATTGTCCCACCTCTTATCTTATAAAACTTCTCTCGCTGCTGCTCTAGCGGATGGCCAATTGAGTAAGGCGTGCGTCTTGCGGACCGAACTGGAAACAACATCCCAGGCTATTGAAACTGCGCTCACGAATTGGAAACCAAATATTCCGGCTAATGAGAATTCTGCTTCTGCAGACGAAAACGAGGATCAAGATGAATCATGGATTAAGAATATGATTGCCATCGATGATTCCCGAATGCAAAGTATCCTGAACAACGCCGAAGCTTACCGTCATTCGGCGTTCATATATCTGTACCGCACTATTCATTCCAATCCGACGTCTCATCCAGTTGTACAAGAGCATACCCGCCTTTCCCTTCAGGCTTGTGCCAACGTGGTTGAGTTAGCAGAGCTTTGTCAAAACGGTCCCATGTCAGCACTTCTCTGGCCTCTTTTTGTCGCAGCCTGCGAAGCTATCACTAAGGAAGGTAGAGAGATGGCGGAGAAGGCGTTTGTTGGGATAGAAAAGCGGCAAGGTATGCAGAATATAATGAGGACGTGGGAGGTGGTCCAGGAAGTATGGAAGAGAGCAGATGAAGGTACTTATGAGGAAGGGGATTGGAGGACTATTTGTGATGAGCGAGGATGGAAAATTATTTTTGGATAAGATCCGAAATGTATATGGCTGTATATGTTGTAGCGGAACATAAGGGAGCTTGGAGAATGGTGTTTTGTTGTACATATGATATTGTAAATGAACAGCATTTCTAGTGGCAGTGTTAGTCGACTGATATTGTCTGGCTATCGGAAATACTCTGCATAACAGCCGTAAGCTTGATGATAAATGAAGACTGGCTAGTATGCATCATCGCTAGCTGACAACTGTTTTCGTATAATAACAACAAACAAGCTTTTTACAAGACAAACGAAACAAGAATAGGTTTTCGTAGCATGCACTAGCATCTCCAATGCAATAATGTAATTTTACAAAGTGTCATTGCGATCACAGAATCTTCAGATCTCAAACCGTCTTCTCCCAAATGTACGGTACGTCATTCTTTCGCCGGCTGATATCATGCGCCACATGAACTGAGGGGGAAAGTGGCTGGAAAGGGGCAAGGCAAGACAAGGTGGGGAGATCATTTGTGGAGCTTCTGCCAACTTTATCTGTTTCTGTTACGATTGCGAATCGAGTGATGGAATTTGCTGTCGTTTTCGGAGAGTCAAGTGACGATCTTTTGCTTGCTCTCGATCCCCCAATTGTAGGGAACGCGTGCGGGGTCTTACGAGGTAAAGATGGGCTGGAAAGGGGCTGGAAAATGGAAGTGGAGTGGATGACGGGCTCAGAGTTGGCAGTAGCGGGCAGTAGCGTAATGGCTTTCCAGATTTCGATGCTATGAATCCTCAAACGACTGTTTGTGGCCAATGCGCCGTGCAAAGACATCATTCATGCGCTGGGTTCTTGCTCTTGCTCTTGCTCTTGCTTCTCACTGGCTGGAGGGATACGGAGTACGGCATGAAAGCATGAAACCTGGAGAATGGAGCAGGAACATAGCAAGCTACAAAGTAAGTAGCTGGCAATTGGTAGCGGAAAAGACATCATATGAGGCTGACGACATCGCCCGATGGTTAGTAAACCCCCCATTGACCTTGGTTTTCTCAGTTGGAGGTAGGTCTTGGCGTAAATTGGTCCTACTTTGCTGTAAACCTACGACTACATATATTCTTGCTCTCTCCATCCTTTCTTGGCCTCATCAAGATACCCTTTCGATACCATTCTAACCAATCAATAATCAATCAATCAGCAACCAAAAACACACAAAAACACACAAACTTACCATCAGCCAACAACCAACCAGACAAACTCGCAATCATGGATAAGATCAAGGCTATTCTGTATGTACAGGCCATCTCAAAAACCGTCCAGACTCAGCTCAGCTAACATCACACAGCCACGGCACCAGTCCCGAGGAAGAAAGAGAGAAGAAAGAAGAGAAGAAAGAGGAGAAGAGGCTAGAAAAAGAAGAGAAAAAGTTAGAGAAGGAAGGCCACCATTCTGGCGAAGCCAGTCATCTCGGAAGCTCTACCCATCACAACACCACCACCACCCACCCACCAAACATCAACCCAACCCCCAAAGGAGTCGCTGGCACGGCTGGAGGATTAGGTCACAACACTATGAAAACCGACTACAACAGCACACCCACCGACGGAAATCTCACAACCCATGATCGCCATGCCGAAAGAGAAGCAAATATCGGTGCAGGTGGTGTTGATGTTCCATACCGATCTAAAGATTCGGAACACACTCATGCTTCTGGTCTGAGTGGTGTGGGAAATGGTTCGAATATCACTGGACCAACTACCCAAGTTCATGGAATTAATTCCGCGACTGGTACTAGTGAAGCTGGCCTTGCGTCGCAGCAGGCGAGAGATCCGCTTTCGTCGCATACAGTTGGTGGTACGGATAGTCATCATGGTAGAGATGCGGCGTTGGGAGCCGGTGCGGCCGTTGGTGCGGCGGAAATGGCTCATCATTCGCATGGTCAACATCGTAGCCCAAATGACAACGCAGGGTTAGGAAGTGGCATCAGCGGAACACATGATACCCATCATGGTAGAGATGCAGCTCTCGGAAGCGGTGCTGCAGTTGGTGCTGCGGGACTTGCTCATCATGAGCACGGTCAGCATCATAATACTCATGATAGTCATAGACTAGGAAGCGGAGTGGGAGGACCGCACACCACCACAACAGCCAATCTCCTCGACCCAAAGGTCAACCCCAACGGCCCCACCGAATCCGCGCACAAACACCACGGCCATTCCGGCCGTGTTGAGGGCGGAGGCGCAGAAGAAGCCGACGGTGACCACGGTGGTTTGGGTACGTCTGCTGGTACCCTCGGAAAGCGCGAGTTCGAAGCCGGTCACACCGTTACCACAACCGCGGGACCACATTCCTCAAACCTTGCTAACAAAGCCGATCCAAGAGTTGATAGCGATCTCTCTAAATCCCAAGGCCATCATTATGGACGGGACGCTGCTGTTGCAGGTGGACTAGGTGCAGCTGGAGCTGCGGCCTATGGAGCTGGTCATCACGATAACACGACTACTGCTGGGCCTCACTCTTCGAATCTGGCGAACAAGGCAGATCCCAGAGTTGATAATGATCTTTCGAGAAATCAAGATCATCATTATGGACGTGATGCCGCACTTGCGGGTGGAGCTGGCGCTGCTGGCCTGGGAGCTCACCAGGCAGGACATTCTACACACCACGATCCAAATACCCTTTCCTCGGGTACCACTGGATACGGAAATACCACAGCGGGTCCGCACTCCTCGAATCTAGCCAACAAAGCCGACCCAAGAGTCGATAGCGATAACTCCCACGCTCAATCCCATCACTACGGACGTGACGCAGCTGTTGCGGGCGGAGTTGGCGCAGCTGGATATGAAGCTAATAAACACCTCGGCCACAACAATCCAAACACAACACACACTACCCACGACCCCACTACAACCACCACCACCACTACATCTGGTCCTCACTCCTCAAACCTCGCCAATAAAGCCGATCCCCGCGTCGACAGCGATAACTCCCACTCTCAATCCCACCACCTCGGTCGCGATGCAGCTGTTGCGGGTGGAGTTGGTGCAGCGGGATATGAAGCTAATAAACATCTTGGCCATGACAACACCACTCACAACACTCACGGAACACATGACACACATCTAAACAAAACCCCACTCGACCAGAAACCGCCAGGAAAAGATCTCGGTGACCATCTCCACGGCGTAGAGCGCAACCGCGGTGTACCTGGCGAGACCGGGTTTCCTCATTCCGAGGGTGCGGGACATCATCACGGAAGCACCTCATCTGCAGCAACGACTGGGCTCGCTCACGGAAGAGATCCCGCGGTTGGAACGGGAGTGCCGGGTGCGCCGAGGGGGAATGTGCTGAAGGGTGAGCATGAGCATGAGCATGCGCATGGAGCCGTTGGGCAGGGTGTACATAATGGGGGCGTGAACGGGCCGGAACATATCTTCACAGCGCCGGTTATGAATGATCCAAAGGCAAACCACGATCTGATTGGTGCTGGGGGAGAGCATGGTCATGGGGCTGGACACAATACAAGTGGAGTAGGAAATCACGGTGTGGGACATACCACCGGACATCATCATGAGCATGGTGCTGGACAGACGACCTCGACGGCGACGGGAGGGCTAGGTTCAGCTTCGGGACATACAGCAGAGTCGCAGGCTTATGGGGCGGGAACCACGGGGAGTCATGTTCCTGGGACGACGGGAACGGGGGTTGCGCATGCACATGGACATGGGGATCGGGTTTTGTAGGGTGCAGGTGTACGTCGGTAGCGGATTGATATTCTTGATATTATTTGGGGAGTTTTATTAGGTTATGCTATGCTATGCTATGCTATGCTATGCTATGCTATGCTATGATGGGATGGGCATGAAATGGAATGAAATGGAATGGAATTCAATGAAACTCAATAATAGAACACAAATGAATATTCCCAATATGATAACTATACTTAACTAACTTATGAATCCCGAATCCCGAATCATAAATCCAGACAAACTTAACTTAACTGTACTACAAGCAAGCACATTTATATTGACTTCAACTTTGTATATATGTAATTATTCAGTACTGTAAGTTAATCCTAGTATCTACAATAAACGATCTATACTTATTCTATGAAGTGTGTATATATAATTCAATCAAACTAGTTAATTCTGCAATCGAATTGAAATGGATATAATAGAGTGAGTATAAGTATAGTATAACATAACATAATATAATATAGTATAGGAAAATAAATGCTTTTAGCCTTACTAGTCTGATCTGGTCTGGTCTAACTTAGCTAGATAGATTTAACTTGTGTTTATTTCTCTTTATCTTTATTGTAGGAAATAGGAGGGGGAAAAATAGAGGGTTGAGGAAATTGATTTGATTTGATTTAATATGAATGTGTTTTTGAGTTGCTCGAGTTGATTTATTTATTATACATATATACTCAGATAGATTATATACTGTTAACTTATATCCTAGAATGTTCTCCTCTTGGTAATAATATTCCTCCCCTTTACTCTTTCTTCTCACTGCTGTCCTCTCCTCACTACCCCTCCCTCCCATCTCCTAAAATCATACCCCCTTCCCCACAGCCCACTCCACCAACGCCCCCATCCTCTCCACGCACTCCCCCCGTCTCGGAACCTCATGCCCCCCCTCAAACTCCCACACCCTCCTCTCCTCCTCCCTGCACAATCCCACCAAACACCTCCCCGCCAGTCTCCGCGGATCTTTCGTCCCGAGTATATGAACTGTTTTGATCCCTATCTTCTTCTCATCTGGGATCACCACACCGTAGTCTTCTCCTTCTCCATTCTTGATCACAGAGCCTGCCGCACGGGCGCTTTCGCCCCAGTAATCGATGCTTACGGGCTCGGCTTCGGGGTTGGTGTACGCCACGGTCTCGAATTTGCGCGCGGTGTTGGTGAGTTCGGTGCGTGAGCGGGAGTCGAGTGAGTATGCTTGAGCGGGGACCGCGATGCCGAGGGAGTGGTGGAGGAAAGAGAGGGAGGGCCCGCCGCAGATGAAGATTGCGAATTTGAAGGGGGCGGGTTGGGGAGGGGTTTGGTGGGAGAGGGAGAGGAGGTAGGTGGAGAGGAGGGTGCAGCCTTGGGAGAAGGCGATAACGCCGTCGTAGGGGGAGTGAAGGGAGAGGTAGTTGCTGAGGTTGCGGAGGGCTGACTGGATGGGGTCTGAGGAGGAGTGGGAGTCGGGGAAATGGGAGAGGTAGGGTCCGTCGGGGAAGAAGGGCGTTATGCCCGGGGCGGGGGCGGTAGGGTATGCTCCGGGAAGGAAGTCGTAGGTATGTGGTTGAGAGGAGGGGGGTAGTGATGAGGCGAGGTGGGTGCGCAGGGAGGCTATGGGGAGAGGGTTGTTAGTTTGTGTATTGAGAGACGGCGCAAGAAGCTGGGTGGTTGAGCAATTGGCTCAATAGCTTGAATTGAGAATGTGCTGATATAGAGAATGGAGAAGCAAGTGAAGAAGGAAAAAGGGATATAGAGATAGTCAAACTCACCAGTCTGTATCCTAAAAATCTCAGGACTAGTCCCCATCCCATGAAGACATAAAAAGCGCATCTTTCCCAATAACTTTTATCTTCGCAGAAATGAAGATTCAATCATTCATTCTTGAGCCCCTTTTATTTCCATTTCATTTGTACGTTCATGCTACGCCGCATCATAGTTTTTTTTTATTTCCTCGTAAGCCAACTGCCGCGGCCGGGAACCGGAGGTCGGGAGTTGATTGAAATGGATATTCCCCGATCGGATTGGAAGTTCGTAAACTGTATGCGTATGGTGTGAGATCCATTTTCGGTTGGTGATACAGGATGAGTCGTCGATTTGAGATGAGAGAGCAATTTGGATCGTATGTTTTGATCGTTTTTGGAACGTCACTTGTAAGATGAGATTGCGGTGGATTGCATCGGGACGGATGTCTGTGCTTTTGTGAACCCCGCGGTGTCTGTAGCTCGCGAAGAAGACGGTTTTTGTACGCCAGAGTAGTCCATAATGTATATATATATATATATATAATATAAATTTCAGTTGTATTGAGCCATTCCCAAAAGCCTCTCATATTCTGTAAATCTAGACTTTACTTTTATGTAAATTACAGTATATACACAATACACACGACTCTTTCGCAGGTTTCCACTCTGCTCGGTAGATAAAACAACACCTTCAACGCCTTCTCTCCTCAGTCAAGGCTTCATCTCAAACCTAAAGTCTTCTCCATTGTTATCGGCCACCGAAGTTACTTAATATCGGAACGTTTTCTCGTTCCACAATTTTCTGGGCGGAGAAGCGCAATATACATAGAAAGAGCGATCTCCGGAGTAAGAAAAAGCTATATGCTGCTACTGGCATGAGTAATACAAATACAAGCTTTTCACTGCAGCGAACCGGAGCCACGGAGTAGGTGATATGAGATAATGGTTTCAGACCACAACCAAGTACAAGTACAGTGATGCATAGGATTGAGTGAAAAGGATAGATACTTACCGGTTGATGACGTATGAACGAACATTGGTATTGGTGTTTACTCGATTGAACTACAGTACTAGACCACTTA
Organism: Clarireedia homoeocarpa; assembly: GCA_001465935.1. Classification (NCBI taxonomy): domain Eukaryota; kingdom Fungi; phylum Ascomycota; class Leotiomycetes; order Helotiales; family Rutstroemiaceae; genus Clarireedia; species Clarireedia homoeocarpa. The sequence continues at coordinate 180,638 of LNKV01000023.1, forward strand.
TACACTATTGTTATTATGCTCAAACGCTATACCCATGCGTGGTTATTACATTTTCTCATTGACATCTGACTCTCCTACCATATTCCAAATATCGTTCATTCACCCTCATCATCAAAGCAATCCCTCAATATCCACCATAACCCGCTTCTTCCGCCTTACTTCCGCCATCCAGTGGTCCCATTACCTGTCCACCTCCAGCACCCGGCGCAATGCCAATCCCTGAACCCCCCGAATTCCTAGCAATGAACACTTCTCTCGGTCTAGTCTTCCCCTTCGTTCCCTGAAAATTCTTCATACTCGCCTCCCTCAACTCCGCATTACTCAATCCACTTCTCGGTCTCGACCCCGATTCTTTACTCCTCGGTCTCGATTCCCTCAAATGACCTTCCGCTTCTCCCTCGCCTTCTCCAATGAAACTTCCTGTTTCTTCTTCCACTCCCGCTAATCTTCCTCCAATAGCCCTCTCTAGCGTATTTGTCCCTTCTCCAGATGAACTCACTGTCAATAGTGTATTACGTGATATCTTATTCATTTTACCCTTCCAACTACCCAATCCTAGGACCTTCCATGCTTTTGAGAGGCCAAATTTTAAGTCTCCATCGTCGCCTGCATCGAGTTCGATCGCATCGACCAATGGGCTAGATGAAGTACCGCTTACATCGCTAGCATCACTCCAGTTGCGTCCATGTTGACTTGGTCGACGGATGGGAGATACGGGGCCATCATGGGCATGGCGGAGATTCTGAGGTCGGTAATGAGGTGGAATATTGAAGCAATCTTGGGCGGTTTGGCGAGGAGGTGTGCGTTCAACGGAAGGGTTGCGACCAGACGATGCTTGAGAGTAAGCGGAATCGGAGGCTGGTACAGCCTGGTAACCACGGGTTGGATTCGTAGTACGAACTTGACCTTGTTGGCCTGAGGAAATTTCGCCGTAAGGTGAATAGGGTGAGAATGGAGTGGTGAACATTGGTGGTGAGACGGCTTCCATTCCTTCGGCTTCTTTAGAATAGGGATGGGAATTATTGCGGACGCTAGGAGATCTTTCGGATCCGATGATTTGGTAGGAATCGATGGATAGAGGTGACGTACCCGCTGGACCCTGAGGCTGAGAAGGTGTAGATGCAGATCTGCTTCGTACTTTCTTCTCTTCGATCGCTGCTACCTTCTGGATACGACGAAGAATCCAGAAGGCTGCTATAATAACGACCAAGAGGATAAACCCGGCACCGCCTATTATTCCACCAATTTGTGCTTTCGTGAGGCCGCTGCTGGTAGATGAGCTACTGCTTACAACGGAGGCTTTCGTCTTCGCTATTACAGTCGGTGTGGGTGTGATTTTGGGAACAGCAGAAGCTTTTGATGTATTTGCCGCAACTGATGGAGAAGCGGGGGTAGATGCTGTTACCAACGTGGAAGTTATGGTCTGCATTTGCGAGTCGCTTGTAGTAGTCAATGTCTCTGTCAGAGTGAAGGTTGTGACTGCTGTTGAATAACAATTATTCAGTCCGCAGCCCATTCCATTTTGACAGCATCCATAATTCAAAGACGCCGGGCATAAATATGAATTTACTCCACATGTCTGGCTGAAAGACACACCAGGTGATGCCTTGCAACCATCAGTCGCACAAAAATAACCATTTGGACAGCATCCGCCTATCTCACTGTTAACATTTGCATGTATCCATTCTCATGAGCTTCAACATACCTCCTTCAGCTATCCCGCAAGCTGTATATCCCGCTATACCGCAAGCCGAAGCCGTAGCTGTGGTTGTTAGATAGCAACTACTTTTCCCACAGGATCGATCGTTTGGGCAGCAACCTCCATCCAGAGATTTGGGACATAATTGATAATCGCTTGGGCATTCCGAAGCATCGCGTTTCTGTCCCTGAATAGCCTCGTGTATCTTATCCCAATGAGTAGAACCTAGTTTCCTTCGTTTCAATGCTGGATGTGACTCTTTGGGAAATTTAGTCGTCACCATCATTGCGGTGGTGGTGGGTTTGAGGTAGGAATCGCTGTCACCAGCTCGATTGACGATTATGTCGACCCATATTTTTAAATCCTCTACGGGCTGACCCGTAAGCTCCTTCTGGATGTTCGCCATATTTCCGTGCCTCTCATTTGATCTCGAAGGTTTATTCCTGCTCTTTGATTTCACCGCGTCCTTGCGCCTGGATTCCTTAGGACTTCGCTATCGCGAGTGTAGTCGCACAGCGCGGATCTAGCTCACGGATATGAATCCTAGGAAAAAAGTTTATGAGACTCGAGTGTTTGATTGATACCCCGCACTTAATCTGGTTGTGAGTACCGTACTATAGTTTAAGAAATCCAATGAACGAGTGGCAATGTCAAAGGCCCAAGAGAAGCTTCGGTCGCAGAAGCCAGGCCTGTGTGCGGGACGGACAGCTTGTTGCCCACACTTAATTGTGTGACAGGGACAGATAAGCGTAAAGTTGTCGAAGAAATCGTCCTTCAAGTTGAAAATTGTCAAAGTGCGACAGCAAACAATCGTTATAAGAGCACTATATTCCCGATATTTTGAAGTAGAACAAAAGAACTTCAAGGATCGACAGGACTCTTGCTCAAAAATGGTTTGTCACTGATGGGCTTCGAACCAATGTGGGGGAACGTCCCACTTGGGAGCGTCGAGCAAACCCATCTTCAGCCTCTTCTGTTTCCATTTTGGGGTATGATTCAAGCATGGATCATAGTTTAGCAGCATGTCCGATTGGGTGGTTATACCAGGGCGTGTTGGGATGTCAGCAAATCATGACGACTTGGGGGCGGAAGGAATTCAATGTGCCACAAACACAACATGCGAAATAGCCAGTCAGAGCAGGCGATGGTCTACCGTGTATGCAGGACGATAGAACAGGAGATAGAACAGGACTCGAAATATACAAGAAAGTGGCTGGTGGGTGTGATTGGGAAAAATGGAATATGTACGAGCGAGGCGGAGTGAATTTATCCCAAAATCCGAGCGCCGACAGGAAAGCAAAGGGCTTTCTGCTGCGAGTTCTCGATGCCATTCAACTCAACTGTGCCTTTCATTCTCTATGTGGTGAGACATTTCCAACACCAAGGAATAAAGTGCTTGGTAAGGCTCGTAGCCCGCAGCCAAATAAAAACCCTCGTGGCCGGTTGCTGAATGCTTTTCTGAAAAGTACTTCCGTAGTGCTGATGAAATCGTCGTAGCCTAGGGCTAGGCAGGTGGGCTGTAAGCTGCAAACTGCCAACTGCGAACAGCCAGCTGCAAACTGCACACTGCAAACTGCACACTGCACACCACAACTGCATACCGGTGACACCACCAAGTATGAGTTTTCTTTTGCCCACGAGCGAGCGCATTGGTGGAAACGGTACATTCCTGGCCCCAGCCCCGGTTGGGTGCGAAGGGTGTCTGGGCACGAGGAATGATTGGGTATTGATGATAAGTCATTACAACCTCGTCCTGCGCGGGAATATCGATTTCCTTCTGCCAGGACCCTTTCTTCTGTAGGAAGGAATAGGGCCGATCCCGTCTAGATTCAAGACCTGGTAAGAACGTCGCCGACCAATGCCATAATCGTGATTTTCACGTGTTTGATTTTGTATTTTTGGCTTTCTGTCGAGCATGGAGCGTATGATGAATTGCGCGTCGCAATAAGTGTCATCGGTGTTTTTGAAACACTTTTTGTTTATGGCTTAGTCAGCCAGAGACCATTCATTATGATATCTCTACAACACTCCACGTGACATCCATCAGTGTTTCGGTGCTAGGTATGAAGTACTGGCATAAGAACTTGGTGCGCAACACGCTCCCGAAGCCTGCACATCTTTTACATCGCGTCGCTGCCGATTGCTTATGTCCGTCACAGTTACTGAGGAGAGGGTGAGACCTGGTCATGGAGCATCGAGCATTGAGCTTCAACACACAGAGCTGTGACTATGAAGATGTATGACCATACCCTCTAGGCCAGGCGAATGCCTACCTGATCCATCAAATGGCCTCTGTCAACCGGTTTAACTTCCAAGGGAAGCTACAACGATACACTCAGTCGAACATGTTGATCAAGTGCTCGACCGCACTACCTAGACTTGATGGAAGATGTGTATACGGTATACCAGATTTGCGAGAGGAGGTGAGGATACGTGCAGGGAGCACAAGTACCTTACACTACTCTCGTATTATTGAGGTCTACGCTGAAACTCTGCACTATGGTTCTTAAATAACCTGCTTGGGACGAAGCATGAACCTCTTTGACTGAATAAATATCAACATAGACATCAGTGCTACGAAATGGTCGTGTCACCTACCACAGCTTCCAACGGCTTTCCAAAATAGCTTTCTGGGAGCCCTTCGTTACAGGGAATCGTTTCCCCGGTAGCTTCACAACAGACATCTAGGCGCTGAATAAGTCATGTCGAACAGCTCGTCTTCATCTTCACGACTTTACACATGCACTCATTCGAACTCCTTCCGCATCCGATGACCTCCTCATCGCACTTTTACTTTGAAATATTGCTACTGCCATTCCTTTCTTGTGTTTCGCTTCGTAAGATTACATCTTAGTTCCAAACTGATTTTGTACGATGTCTGTACGAACAAATGTGCGACACTGGCCGAAAGCAGAAGGCGCGCCTGGTTGCTAGATAGAAAAGCAGGAAGAATTCTGCGCCAGAAGGACTCCTTTGCTACATTCACCACATTCCGAACTCCAAGGAACAAAATGCATTTCCTTTGGGTTGCGAAACCCATGCTACTCTTCGCCTGCTTGACTTTGGCACAGCAATCGGCTCCCTTTCACCTCGCCCTCCTCTCGAGTCACAAATCACTGAATGGTTCTCTGCTGGACGCATGTCATGGTGGGGCAGGATTTGAAAGTATATGTTTATTGGAGCAAGGCAAACGTTCTTATGTGAGTATGCAATTGCTATTCGTAGACATCACCATACTGGATAAGAATTTCTAACATCTCTCGAGACCGAGTTTCGTTTCAATGCTAGTTACCAGCTCAACAAACAAGACCAAGGATATCTCATCTTCAATATGCCGATCGGCGATGTCAACAACGGCGGTTTCATACTCTCCTCGCCTGCCAAGATGCAATACACACCGTCAACCAACGTCGCATATCCTTTGCTCATTCCCGCAGATAATACTACTGCCGACTTGTTCACGTTCGATGACAACAACCTGCTGGCTCAGACTGGGCCTCGCGATCCCTTTAATTCGAACTTTGACGAAGTTCTATTTTACAGATGGTATTTGTGCGACTATAATATTTCAGGTTATCGTTATAGAGACTTGGTATGGGTGATGGGAACAGGGCGCCCAGAGGCGCCGAACTGCGACAAGGTCAATGTTACACAAGTTCTTATTTGAAATTGTTTTTATGCAGCCCGACTAAAAGTCATCTCAAAGTATATGCGCCATTGTGGAGTACCACAAGGATAATTCAATATTCTAATATTATGCTCATTCAACTTAATGACGTCCATGGATGGCGCAACTTTGATGCTTTTCTAGGTGGCAGGCAGTAAAATTCTTCACATCTGGCTAATATATGTAGACGTTACATCAACTCGATTGCAGAAAGACGAATCAGGCATATTCCGGCTTAGCATTTTGGAGGCCAACACAACGGCTCCATACAACAATGATATTTCTCATATGCTGTCCAGTATAACCTGTACAATGCAGATACCCTGGGCCTAATATCTCCTTGGCCATAAGTTCACTGCTTCGCCTCACCGTGATGGTTGCTGAGCTCGCAATGGCTGATTCGGGCTTTCTCCCATACTATAAAAAATTGTTTAAAGGATAGTTTCCTGTTGCCGGAGCCCTAGAATATATCATCACTCGGATTCCTCTTGGGTATGAGAAAAGCAGGAAATATCAGACAGAAATTATGCGTACTTTCAAGCCTAGTAAAAGTATAGTACAAGACCTGCGAAGCACATTTTGATGGTTTTTATATTGATTTACTACTTAGGACACAACAGCGACATCTCCTATTACCGCCCATTCGTGCTTCGAACTGAATTTCTCACGAGCCTTCTCATTGTTACTCTCGTGCTCATTGCTCTCATAGAATATGCGTGTCAAGTTGTTCCTCGTCATGAAAGCTTTGGAGATTTGCCTTCTACTATCATGAACGACTCTCAGCAATCTTCGAAACTATCATATCGATGGATGCCCACCCAAAACAGCAAGTTTACCTACCTCTTTTCTGGCACTGCCATCTATCATGGTTCTTCGAGCTGATTTCATAACCAGAATCATTTCCTATCGCCGACAGGCGAAGATTGAGACGTGGAATCGCAAGAGAAGGTCCAAGGTCGTACATCGACTCCAAAAAAGATCTGCAGCCCTTGATGAATAGACAGATACCACAAGCTGAATCCTTAACCGAATGCCCCTTTCCAACGACGATAACCGAAACTGTGTGGATGCCTTCAACGTATTCTACCGGAGGAAGTGATCGATGGCTGACACTTACCGCCACTGAGACGTTCATCGAAACAGATATGGGTAAGCTCACTTGCAGTTTTAAGGGCATGACCAGTTAATCAACGCTGTGCAGTGACCACATTCGTCCCAACTACGATCGGTACGTTAATATTAATTGACCCATCAACTTAAAACTGATTCGAAATAACAAAAAGTCGCCACAAAAACGGAAGAAAGGTGGTTGACTCAGACCGAGGCTATCACTCTCAGTATGTTTGAACAATTTTTATTCATGATTTTGGCTAACCAGCCGATTAGCTATTATAGATGGTCGCTCTCCAGCTCCCACCTTATCAACCACAACGGAAAAAGGCAGCGAACCCGTAAATTCAGCACAAGTGAAATAATCATCACTAGTGCTGTAACGTACTCAAATGGAGACCAATTATTTACGACAGACTTACCACAACCATCAGTATCTCCAATTAAAGTTGTAATAGGCTCTACTTCTACAGGCCTCGATACCCAAGTGCATCCATTCACAAGTACTACAACCTATACATCGCTTTCAGCCATTCCGATGGACGCTACTGGCTTGAATCTGGTAGATCCATTAGCCGCTGTAGACATTATGAGTCAAAAGCTCGAGGATGAAAGTTCGGTGCGTAAGCAGCGTTCTTTAAAACCCGAGCTAGTAACTACTACCATCACAGGCCTAGACGCCCAAGATAGTCCCTACTCCAGCGTTTTTACAAACACTCTGACACCTAAAGCGGTTCGTCTGACGACGACCGGCATTGACGCCGCAGGAACTCCTTTCACGAGCATTTTTGAAACCACATTGATGCCAGTAGTACGCTACCTCACAGCTGTTGGGCTAGACTCTTCAGGACATACAGTGACACGAATAGTCGGAGAAGCTTCAGACTTGGATCCCAAAGTGTTTCTCTATACCACCACTGGAGTTGATAGTAGTGGCCATTCCTTCACTAGTGTTCTTCGAAGTACCTTGAAAACTGAAGTTTACAGTTATGCAACTACGTATACCGATCGCGATGGAAGCACATATACCAGTGTGCTGCAGAAAGCGGTTCTGCCGCAGGATTTCTACTACACAATCACCGGGGTGGACGGAAATGGGAAAGCATTCACTAGCACGCTCCAAAAATCAACCAGGAATGTTCAAGTCTTAGGAACGTCAGTAATGCTGCCGGTAGAGCCTTCTACCACCGGAGGTAAGTCTTGCTTTGTAACTACATGTTCTCAATTCTTTTGTGCAAAATGAGCCACTCTTCAAAATACCCAAATATTACATCGAGGGCTGGCAGTCTCTTATGATCGAGTGAGACTGATTCTTGAGGATATATTCATACAATGATGATGAATTCCCGTCCTCGTAAATATTTGATTACGATTCATGAACCAACAAGCTAACATTTGCTTCAGATCCAAAGATAGTGGTGTCCTTGACCACATTCACCAGTCTTCAACGCAGTACATTGTATGGGATTTCCACTTCAACCAGCGCTGTGAAACCAATTTCTACGCTTGTCAATTCTACTGGAATATGGTTCATTGACCCTGATGGAAGTGAACACGTCCCACCTCAAATCTCACTCTTCCAATATCTCGCCGTAGCCTTCCTTCCCCTTTTCCTTGCAATTTTTTATTCCATTCCGTGGCGATTGATAGAAAATACTACCAGACATATGGAGCCGATCTATCAACTCCAATCGCCATCAAGTGCTACCACAAACGATCCGATGACTCTGGATTACGAAAGTCCACTGCTCCTTACACTCCCCTTCATAGCGTTCTCATAGCGTCATTGGGCAGTTCTTGCAACAAGCTCCATTTCCATCATTTTGACCTTGGCAGGCACCCTCGCATCGCAAGTTCTGTTCGTGAGTGAAACCTATGCCTGCGGTCCAGATCGTCCTGCACCTTGTGCTACGTGGGCAATCTACCCCGCAATAGCACGTCTGATTCAAACATTACTGGGAGCTATTGCTCTTCTGGTTTTCTTTTTGATAATCTTTGGGTTTTGTCGGAAAACAGGCGTGCATTCCGAGCCGCTCAGTATTGTAGGACTCGCCGCGTTGTATCAGAGTTCGCCGCTATTGCGTGCTCTGCATGATATAAACCTGGAGATAAACTGTCTCCATATTCATCGGCAGCGTCTATCCGCGATCAAAGTGGGTTTGCTAGGTTATGGACCGTTACCACGGGATAGAAGGGATAAAATTATTTGTTCGACGCAGGTCACCCAGAATATTCTAGGAGCAACGATCGCGAAAGGGCCATCAACGAAAAGAGGAATATTGACTGTTGCACAGAACGCAATATTTGCGCTTTGGCATGGTCTATCGTATTTTTTTGCCTGGATTAGGCTGGAACTGAAATCCAGACTACTGCATATATTGACACTCCTTCTCCTTAGCGGTATCCTCTCCATGATCTGTTTCTACTACCACAATTCAAAAGACTCTGGATTCGAACGATTCATGGACTCGCAAGGATTTGCCGTCAGGTTCCTAATGACCGTCATCGGCGCAGGCACCAATCTCCTCTGGTCCAAAATCGACTCTGGTAAGTGCCTCTCAACCAATCAAATAACCACCAAAAACCCCTTCCAAATCATCGATCCCCCACAAACAAAACAACAAACTAACACGCCCCACCCCAGACCTCCGCAAACTCGAACCCTACACCCGTCTCCTCTCCCCCCTGCCCGCTAAACCCCAAGACTCCATCCTAGTCCCCCCATACATGTCCCCCTACACCGCGCTCCTGCCCTCCCTCCACCGCAAAAACTACCTCGTGGCACTCATATCCTCGTGCTCGATACTCTCCGAGTTCCTCCCCATCACTCTCGCCAATATCCCCTACAGCTCGACAGAAATGCACGTCGCGTGGTATGTGTGCATGTACATGGCGATGGGGATTCTGTCGCTTATGATTTTTGGGACTGGGGTATTGATATTTTTGAGACCGGGTAGACGCAGTGGAGGGGAGGGGTTCGGTATAAATGAAGAGATATGGGTGAAGCCGTGCACGATAGAAAGGAAACTAAGACTTATTGCGCCGGGAGGGGAAGCGGATTGCAAGAGAGAGGGGTTCCTGAGGAGGATGCAGGGGCTGGCGGGGTTGGGAAGGGAGGAGAGGGATGCGAGGGTTGTGGCGGGCGGTGGGAGGTACGGGTTAGGATGGGGAGGAGATGAGTTGGTAAGGGTGGATGAGGATGAGAGGATTGTGGAGAGGTGGGGAGGAGGGGGAAAGGGAAGGGGAGCAAGGAAGATGGGAATAGGGGGAGGGATAGGAAGGGGAAAGATGAGGAATGGTGGGGCTGGTGCTGTGTAGAGAGAGGCGCGAGGTCTGGATAGAATACGAGTATACGACGCCTAATGGTTGAGCGAAAGGGAGAGAAAGGCCGATAATGTGTAATTAATAACTCAAGAAACAAAGAACCCTTCAATAAGACACCACGCATACGAATACCAGAGCCAGATTTACACAGGAATAGAAAAGAATGTGATGACACAGCAGTCTTATGATATGTAATCAACTCGTTGTGTATATTAGTTGGTCTTACCCCGAACCGAAAGACATTATAAACTCTCTGCTATTTTAGCTTCCCTTGTCCTATTCCTATCAACCCATCACTTCACTTGCATCAATTCCAAAACCCTACAAAAAACCACCCAACCCCATCATCAACCCCAATACAACAACTCCCAACCCCGTACTAACACCCAACATCCCCGCCCCCGAAGCCGTCTGTTGCGCCGGCCCTCCACTCCCCGTACTCGACGCATTCCCACTTCCACTTGTACCATTCGGTAGCCCCGCCGGAATATCATCTGAATCCGTACTACTGATATTAACCAACGAGCAATACTGATCATACATCACCGGATCCACTGCATTCGTGCCTGCCTGATTATCCCACGCCAATCTCAGCAATGTCTCGCTACCAATCTCATATCTCGGCCATCCATACGCATCTAATCCCGCTTCAGGATCTTTCGCAAAAGCCGCCCATGCACCTCTCATGTATTTGCCAATTGCTATTTGTTCCTGCGTCTGGGGTGGCGTGGCGATATTGGTGTTGAAGAGTAATGGGATCTCGGCGCCGTGGAAGGCGCCAACGCCGGGATAGATTTCCGTGTCGGGGAAGGCGCCGAAGTAGCGGTAGCGCCATGTTGGGACGTTGTTTTGGATCGAGACATTTGCTCGCGCACCGGTAGGACACGTGAATGATTGGAGGTTGAAGGCTTCCCAGTAGTAAGCGGAATACGAGATGCCTTGGAGAGCGAACTGCGCGATGAAGAGACCCGCTTCATTGTCATTGTTTCCGAGAAGAACGGGCTTTTTGGTAAAGTTTCCGGCGGCAGATCGTTCAGTGTAATTAGAGAATACAACTTTCTCGTCGGCTGTGGGGACGAAACCACCGAGAATTCCAGCTGCTCCAGAAGCACGTGATAGGCCATCGACGATTTCAGTTGTGGTTTTAGTACGCATGCAAGCTAGAACGCTTTCAGGAGACGATGAGCTATCTCCACATCCAATACCGGCTGTAACACTGTACCACGAGGCGGTAGTTGCTTCTGCAGGATTTGGTAGACCCCAACTTAATGCTGTTCCGGATTCTGGAATGAATCCCGCAACGATAGGGTCCTCTACCCAAGCATAGTTATAGAGGTCTACCGAAGCGCCACCGGCAGATTGTCCAAACAGTGTGATTCTGGATGGATCACCTCCAAATGCTTCAATGTTGTCTCGAACCCATTCAACACCTAGTCTTTGATCGAGTAGACCGACATTGGCAGGGCCAGCTGGGTTTCCAGGAAAGCCGAAGATGTTGACTCGGTAACTGACTTATGTTTAGAAAAGGTCTTCGTTTGCCAGTTTACAGGTAAGCAAAACTTACTTGACAGACACCACAATCACATCCTCTGAATCCGCGATATGCTGTCCATTGTACGCGGGACTGGAAGTGGATCCGCTATTGAATCCTCCTCCATATATCCAAAGTAATACAGCCTTTTTCTTGTCCCCAGTTTGCGGTTTCGTCCAAACGTTCAAGGTTAAGCAGTCTTCGCTTTGTGCGCTGGTAGCCCCGAGCACCTGCAGAAGGTTGATTCCAGTCGCAGTGATGTTCGATTCCTTGACCAAGCTTATGTTGTAATTGCTAGTCTGTTGCGGGCAAATGTAACCCTAGTTCATGAAATGTTAGTATATTGCACATTTTCGACGTTCTCGGAAGGGTTTACTTACAAATTTAGTGCCATTGATCGTCGCAGTACCATTGTATGCAACTGGGGCCGCAAATCTCAGATCTCCAATGGGTGGTTGTGCGAATGGAATGCCAAGATATTCCGACACACCCGTAGCATTGGAAGCAGCATGTCCATTCACTGGTCCGCTGCTCGTTTGCACAGTCTGTCCGACAGTCCAGTTCGATTGCCGACCCTGTAGAAGACTGGAAGCCAATGCCGATGCCGCAAAGGCAGGCAGCAAAGATGTTGAGGCTTTCATACTTTTTGTCTGAACGAAAGACTTCTCAGGGAGGAGAGGTATGAGAAGCAGGAAAAGGATAAGGATGAAGAGGAATAGGGTTGCCTACCTGCGGAGGGGGAACGAGAGGGATAAGTAAACAATGCTGTACCTGGATTCCCTACAGTACCTTGATTCCCAGCGGGGAAACGGCAAAAGCGGAGGGCAGTTTAGTCACCAAGCCACTTGCTTGAGTTTTTCTGTTTCTTGTATGCATGCTCTACGAAGTAGCATGTATAGGTTGGGTAGTGTTCGCAAGTCTGGTTTAAGACTGGTTTTTTCTCCCCAAAAAGTCCCATGGCCCGCAAGAAGAACGTTATAGTATCCTATTCCGGAAGTCGGTAAAACATGGTGTCACCGTTGATACCCTGTAATTTACCGGTAGACGATACAGGCGTTGATAGGTGGATGCCATTCCTTGTAACCCTTCGACGAGGGTGACGATATCGTTTTGTTGATGCAAGGAATATGGTGGAGGGGATGGTGTTGTTGGCTGTGTGGAGAAATGCACTAAGGAAAAGAAGGGGAAGGTTCGCGCTAACCTTGCTTTTTTAGGGTTGGCGAATTTTTTCGGAGAGCATTTTGTGCCATCAACGCAACATTTATGAAAATTACCGAGGTACAAATGGCTGGGAATCGTCTTAACGAAGGTAACACATCGGATTTGGAGTTCATCCGAGGCCATGGGATGACGACGGTTAGGCCTTTGTATCCATCCGTATCCAGAACATTGCTGTTGTTCTTCAGCGGGGAAGCCTGTCAACGCGGGGAGATAGAGTTAAATAGTCTCCGGGCCTATTCCATTGTTGATATAGCATCTACCCCAAGACACGGTGGGTGGTTGGCGCCAGCTGGTATGAGTGCACAATCGTCAATGACGAGATGGATACGAGATATCTAACCATCGAGTGCAAGTAGTATGCAAAACAGGAGAATGCGATTCATGGTAGCCCCATTGATATATTCATAAGGAACCGGTGCACTCGCTTCCACAAGTCGTCGGAACGTATGGATACTGGGCGGGCATAAAACTGGGTCGGATTCGTTCTGCTACCACATCAGCGAATGTTCTTGGGAGCAGCTTATTTGGTGCCTATTATACTCGTATAAAGAGTGCTGGCTCATAGTTCTTGACTTCATAATCGAATGGTAATACCATCCAAATATACTGCAAGTTCACCCACACAGAAACACTGTACATCTTCACCAGGACCTTAAAGCTTAGGAAAAGTGGGAACAGCAATTTTTATTATCCTAAAAAGTTTTCTATCTGTCTATCTATATGAGTATCATAACTATATTTGTCAACACCATAAGTGTGTGGTATCCAAAAGAGTGTACAGGCAATATTGGTGCCCAAGATCCGTTCAAAAAAAGGAGATGCTGCACATCCCACCAATATTTCGACCTTTATAATGATACTGTTGGAAATGCGTTGTAACCAGGTAGTGGGGCAATAGGGGGGTGAGGCCGGCATAAGTTCGCTAATATTCCGAGATGTATTAATTATGCTGACACACCCGCTAATATGCCGGTTACAGAGGCTGTAAGAGCCTATGGCTATAGGCCCACAGTACCTATAGCAGGAGCCCTGAGAAGCACTTGTATAAGGAGTCCTTCCCACTGTACAAGTAGATAGCCCAGTAGAGCAGCAGCAGTCGAATCAATCAAGTTACCATTCTTACCTTTACTTTTGAGTCCCTTTCAAGTCTACAGGCAATATTCTACGTGTCAACCTGCTGTAACCCTCAGCAGATACATTTGTTGTATAAATATGCTTGAGATGTTGAACAATGCAATGGTGGAAACTTGTGATATTTGGAGGACAAGAGGATCATGGGATATCTAATCGAGTAAAGTGAAATGCACGCAAGCTTGCCCATGTTTATTTGATGTCGAGATCATGCTTCAAATTCTGGGCCGCCCTTCTCATAGACATTTTTGTTGGCGCAATTCGTTGTCTCTAGGTTACAGAAACGCACATGTCCATCATATACACGCTGCAATGCAGGAAAATTCGCAAATCCTCACCCAAATCTCTCACATATCATCAGGCCCGAAGGTCGATGAAGACTTGTCAACCCGCACAGCCAGCTTCCGGACTAGGAGATCTTGAATTCCAACTCCCATCTAGTGTATCATTTTTCGGTGCCTCTTACCTACTTGCAGTTTTGGAACCATGTCAAACTCATCAACTTCAGCGGCTCTTCGGCCTCGAAAAGGGAGGCCGATGCATATTCATGCACAGCATCAATGGAATACTCCAGATGTCCCAAGGATTTTGCGTTGAGACAATATCCATGCTCAATACCATGATCATATAGTTGTATTATCTCGGATCGCACTTTATCTTCTACGCTGAAGACAGCTAGCTCCTTTAGAGAACAAGAACGTGATTGATTGTATCTAGAACTATAGGAAAAGGAAACTCTTTATGGGTATCCGAATGGTATCATTTGCCCATTGAATATGGCAAATTAGGTGGCACAAAGAAGAGATTTTTATGGCCTCATTTTGAACACCCACTAGCTCTTACAGCTCCTACAGTAACTCGCTCGACCAGACCGAGATGTGCATCAGGAACCCTTTAACTAGCGCATCACCGATAGGTGTTTGATTGTCCAGACGGAACGTGAACGTCGGACATTTCCCACTCCACTTGGCCAACGTCGTGTAGACCCCTGGAGATGTCGTCAATCACCTTGATTCCTACTCGTACTTGTTAAGTCTTAGCCGTGAGTTTCATATTGGGCTATCCATCGACTAGCGGGGTTCGCATATACTTTTCTTGAGGAAGATTATCAGATTCGTAGTTCTTTTGGTGTGTAGTTGCAAGAAATATGTTTCTTGTGGAGGTGGAGGTTGCTAATCTTACTTTTATCTTCAAAGGGCGTACAATACAATCTGAATAACACAGAATATTAAACTCTCGTGAGATTATATCCATTTGATCAAGTTATGCATAAGGCAATTAACTTGCTCGAGTATAAGTGGAGGATTTAAGGCATGTCGAAAGGGACACAGCTTGACAGCACATTTTGACATAATGTCAGCTCGTTCTTCACCTCCCTCAAGCCACGAACCCTTCATTTTTAAGATAAGAAAGGAACAATATCACAGTCCTCTTTCAAATCAAAACTCTCAAACTTCCCCTGCAACCTTCCCCCCTCAAGATTAATCCTCTCCTTTCCTCTCCCCTGACTCGCATCCAAACTCTTACACTTCCACCCCCCTAAATCTGTTTCCTCCTTAACCAAAAACCCTATCGGCGGCTGCACCATATGTTTCCTCGGCACAATCAGCCCCTGTGACGGAATTGAGGAGTGAGATCCTAGGATAACTTTTGCCGTTTCCACTTTATCTTTCTTTGACTTTGAAGATAACGATGGAGGGAAGTAATACACATTCCTCGATTCTGCAGACCTGGGCAAGTATACTGGGTTCTGAGTATAACAAATTGGTGTCGCAGTTTCCCCTTCGCAAGCTTTGAACAGCGGGATCTTTACAACGTCCAGCTGAGTCCCGCGTGTAACCAAGTAAACTTCTTTTGGCGTCCATGTCAGTGTATAAGGTAATCGACTTACACTCATCGACGAACTTTCGCCAAGCGGAACCGCTGTTCTGAAAACCAGTTTTGGAGGACTGCTTGCTGTCTTTCGTGTAGATAAGCGATGTGTGGATACTTGCAAGCTCAAATGCATTTTCGATGCATCGTCCGCTGGACGACCCTCGAGAGCGGCGAAATGGACAAAGCCGCCACATGGGGAAAATTGTGTTTTGACGAAGATGTGACAGGAGTGATAAGTGGAGCAGCACAGCTTCCTCGTAAAGTATGTGTTGCGCTCGAAGTTGGCGAAGAGTATCTCACCATTGCCTAATGCCCATACGAGAAGCGGTTTCGAAGGATGAAATACAGGGGGAGAATGGAATATGTTGCCCACAACTCGTTGCGAGTAGTGGAATATGGGTGTGTGATCTCCCGTTGTGGTATTGAATATACGCAATGAAATCCGTCGTGAATCTTTCCCTTTCAGGGCATTTCTCCCAAGCATCAAATCTTCAAGTTTATGCGCATTTTCGTTATCGATTTCGCTGTATTCGTCTTCTTCTCCAGATTCCGAACTGCTGTAATAGCTGTGTGAATAATGACTTTCAACTGAATCCGAATCGCTCCCCTCTTCAGATGCTAAGGCTCTTTTTAAAACGAATCCAGGGACACCGGATATCAACATCTCCATTTCAGCTTCAGTCCTTAGACCCAACCCCTCCAATTCGTCGCCAGACTCACTAGCAAAGCTCGATAGATCATCGTCTCGTATAGAGCTGACTTCTTCATCATCGTCGGCTTGATCTGGGTGTGAATATTCATCTATTTCGTTGTTGAGGTCTTCTATGGCAAGTCTTTCATTGCCCCAATCATTCCACTGGTCGTCGTCGTCCAGTTCCTCAAATTCACCAACAGTTGACCCCTCACTCCACTCTGTCTCGGCAGAATTGCCATCAGAGCTTATATCAGACGCTTCTTCCCACTCCTCTACTTCTTCGACTTTTATTTCCTCTTCCGTGGATGGCTTTACTTCTTCCTCGTCCTCTATGAGAAGGGAAGTAACAGAAGTGTTGCTAGATGAAACGCTGCTTCGACTCGACCGCGTCTCTGCATCTGTTGTTGGTGCGGTAGAAGCTTTCGCGCTCTCATCTTGCGCCTCCGCGATCTTCTGGATTAACTCAGCCAGATATACTCCATAATCCAAGATTGCCTTATCACGCGTGGGCTCGCTGGCAAGGTCCTCATGCAACACTTTCTGCCTCGATGATAATGCGAGATAAGGCCCAGAACCGGATATTTCCTCAAAGTAAGTCTCGCCCTCGTCAAAGACCTTCAATGGAGCATATTTGTCAAGCCTTTTGCTGAAAATTTGCGAGCCGATCCTGAGATATTGCAGATCGTCTGTCAAAGAGACTGGCACGGGACGTCCGAGTAATTTCTTTGCAGTTGGATGATCGTACAAGCACCAATCCGATCGTGATGCAATGAGCTTCTGCGACAGTTTGAGTTTTGGCCGTCGGCTGCTCAATATCCATTGCTGACAAGTGAATTCAAGCTCCTCTGAATTACTTCCACTTTTAAACGTAAGCTTTTTGGTTTACCTCTCACGACAGACTTAAGATACTTACAGGTTTTCAAGCTTGAGAACTACATAATTCTCTCCAGACTTATCGATAGCGTCGTAGAATCTGTGAGGCATTTCCGATGTTTCTTCTTGCTCGGCATCCTCGAATCTGAAACTTTTGTATTTACTGGGCCCATTATGCAGAAAATTCTTCGGACCAAGAGACCCCCATAAGCACCGATCAATTTCGCCAGGGTATTGTCCACTGATATTCGTAACCTCGTCAAGAACGTGACCCCACTCCCCGACGAAAGTGCTGTACTTCAGCTCGAGTTGTTGGTCACAATGGCTCTGAAGCCAAAACGGAAAGACTCTCCTCAAGTGTAGTCCTGCCCACATTCGGTTTGCACTGAGCCAGAACTGGAATTGCCCTAATATGAGGTCAGTCTTTAGTACGCAATTGAAAAAGGACTTAGGGATATGACCTCCGACAAACAAACTTTGGACTTGTAAGCAAGTATAAAACTGTTCTGAAAGTATGAAGCTCTTCACCCGGGAGCATAATTTCTCAGTGTATGGAACATTGTCAAGGTGTTTATCCCAATACTTCGCAGCATATGACAAGAGATGGTGTTCCATGATGTCTTCACCTGTATGATCTTTAAAAGTGTCTTCAGACTTCGTTAGTAATCGTTGGTATCGTGGTTGCCATAGGTATTTCAGGCACACATTGGCCATGACCTCTTCAGTGATCCAACACGCTGCTGGCGACTCGGATGTACTTAATATCTGGGGGTTCTTGACGAGAAACTTCCGCACAGAAGCATGGGTAAGCGTGCAGATCGGAACGGCTGACCCTGCCCCTACAACATCTTCTATTTGTACAAGAGGTTGGCATAACTTCAAAACCATATTTGGTCTGAGTCTCTCCAACCTATTGACATTGCTGCAGTCGTCAGTTCCTAGTACTGCAATCGACTCGCAGAGTTCATCGAGACGTAATGGCCGTTTTGCATGTACAATACATGCGAGAAGTTTTCTACGAAAGATTAGTGAACTGCGACTGCTGGTAAGTGCTTTTGATACTCACGAGACGAATATACGTTCGGAAGCTTCAATACTTTCTATCTTCTTCAGGTAGTACTTTTCGTAGCTTGTCGGCAAACCCTCATCCACCTTACTCTGGACCGCTGATAGAGTTTTTGCCTTTGAAACCGAGTCCAACATGAGTGCAGCCCAGAGAAAGCAGCCATCTGCTTTTTCACGAAGATCCTGCAAAATCAAGTTTTGATATCCTTCGTCCAGATCCAGGCTATCCAGCTTCATTATTGATTTTGATAGATAAGACTCGATATCAGCACTATTTGTATCTTTGGAGATCTCAATCACCGAGAACTTTGCCATATATGGCACCAAGTCCGTTCTGTCCTGGCTACTACACCATAAATGTAGATTGTAAGATTTCGTGCTGCAGCTAGCAAGGGCGGTGAAAAACTCCAATATGTCTGAAACCGCTTCCATTCGAGGACCCATATCACATTCCTCGTCGATACCATCCAAAAACAAAAAAGATGATGGGAGTTGTTCTAGCATCATTTTGATCAAAGTTTTCACATCTTGTGTCATCCCGGCAGTCGTGGTGTGTTGTGTGAAAGAGTGAATGTCCTCAGGCATATCTTCGAGATGCGTCCAGAGTCGATTAGCCAGCTGCTCGGCGATGGAGCGGTAGACTTGAAGAGAAGAAAACACTTCATCAAACGAATAATACTGATAAACAGGGCTGGATGAGGGATTCGTCTCTGAAAGCTTCTGAATTGCATATGCACAGAGAACTGACTTTCCCACTCCTGGGGCTGCTTTCACCCACTAGATAATGCAAGATTAGCTGATACATGTATGATATGCTGGCTTATCCCGCGAATAACACCGAATTAGAACCAGAAGAATACCTTGGTATGGTTTGCAGCAAAACTTCTAGCGGAGTTGTTGTGCGGGGGAACGGAGTACGAGATGGCACACTTACAAGCATGCGAGATCCTGTATCTGGGTCGGTCCAGTCCTTAAAAAGTTGATTTGAAGAAAGCCAGGAGCAAGTATCGGGACTACGGCGCTTTAAATTTTGCTCTTGATGTCGAAAATTGCTCTCATTTAGAGTCGTATGGCCTCGTAGCCAATTTCTCACATCTTTCTGTCGTTCGCCTAGCTAGATCAGCTTTGTTGTTAATCGTGTTGGAATGTTTCACATACTCTTCCTCGCGATAGCTCTCAACTTCAATTCTTCAAGCTGCTTTTCAATGAAAGCTGTCTGCTGATCTCGAGCGATGCCTGCTAATCTTCTTTCTTCCGCGGCATTTTCGCGTTCCCCTCGCTGAAGTCGTTCTTGCACCACCGGTACCAATTGGCTGATACGCGCGGCATTCCTCTCGATATCTTTAATGATGCCATCTAGTTTAGATGTGCTAAAAGAAGAGAGTGCTCTACCCATTCTGTTTGCAACTTTTGATAGTCAGCATCGGAAAATTCAGATGGAGACTGGGACGGACCGCATCGATGGCATTCCTTATCCACTCTCACCCAGAACCTTATAACATCAATGTAGGACATTTGCAAGAGCTCTTGCATCGTCTGCGACTTTCCAAAAAGTTCTTCATACTCGGTGAGTATATTCAACTGAATGGTTAACTCGTCAAGTTGGTCTTTGATATCGTCGTAAAGATTGAGATATCTTTGTGAAGTCTTTCAGAGGTTAGTGAGAAGAACCATTGTGTGTAGAATTTACGCACGCTTATCACAACTTTCATGCACCCCCAAATAATCGCCGTCGGCATAGGATCAGCATTGCCTGGTTATCGTGAGCTTCCCCGTAATTAAGATTTATGGATGGCTGCCATACTCATGGTTTCTACCACCCCCGAATAATCATCAAGGACTCTTATGACAGGTCTCAAGATCTTTCGGATATTGCGGGTCACTTTAGAATCCGTGGTTTCTTTTTCAAGCTTTTTCATCGCATCGTTCACATCGTCCTTGTTGGGGAGTTTCGGTGATTTCTGCAAGTCAGCAATGAATTGAGGAGTCTTGCTCTTCTTCCCTCTACGGTTGACATATTCATCGAGCGCTCGTTTGAAAGGTTCCTCCTTCGGAACCGGCTCGAACGACCTAAATCCATTTGTTAATAAATTGTTCTCACTGTCATACAACCTTAGCTATGAGGATATCTTACACAGTCTTTTGTAAAGGCATCGTAGCTCTGGATTATCCTTCTACTAGTTCACCTCGCATGTGTATGAGGGCATGTGCAATTCTCTACCAAGCTATTCAGATTCAGGATGGCAACAATACTCGTACAAAAATGAGAAACACATAGCTTATTGTTCGGGGGTGGGGGAGGGGTGGTAAGGGTTGCCTCAGCGGTGCAGTCAGCAACGAATAGTATGGGGAGCAACCGGGGCGGTTGATAGTGCTGACATGCCGGAATAGGATGGGAGGCGTTTTACTGCAACGAACTCCGCCAGTGCGTCCCCAAGTCGGGCATCAAGCTTTTGTTATGGATCATCGCACTGAGCCCCTTTTTTTTTTTTTTTTTTGATGGCACAGCCTGCGCCGGGTGAGACGAGTAGATCTTCGCACATCGATTCCGTATATCATCGGGTTCGAAGCAGACGCGGAGAATAAGCCTGTGTTGTGCTATTTACTTATGTAAGTAAATAGCACAACACAGTGTAAGTGAGGACTGACTACATATACGGCTGTGTACGCAAGGTTACTGTAAGCATGCAGTGGCACGGACCTTATCCCTGACCTCGCAATCGCTTCATCACTGCACCCCACCCCTCTTTGTACAGTCAGCTCGGCATGTATTACTGTGAAAACCCCCAAAGTGACGCCACTTCTAGAGAAGTGACAGTTTGGGCTTATATTTGGTTTCACAATCACAGCCATGCATCTTCAGCTCCGAGTATGCTCTCTGGACCTGTGAAAGTTATGCCGGCCCCCATCAGATCTTTGCCAAGTCCTGGTCAAGCTGATGCAGCAAAATGCAATATGCTTTCAACCCGGCAATCTCTTCATAAGTTGTGTCTTGTCTTCTTCTCTTTCTAACGTATATTACTTATCTCTTTCTGTCTTTCTACCTGGGAAAATATTTCCAACATTTATTCGGCGCTCTCTCTGTGTGTGTTGTTTACTTTAAAATCTGCTCTATTTTATCACATTAAGTCTACGCGTTTCTTTGCACAATTGTCCCGAATTCAATCATGGCGTCCCCAACGACCACGGCAACGACTATGGACACATCCGCAGAGCCGGCAGTGGGCATTAGACGTGTGCAAACTGATCTAGGAAATCAAGCACAAAGGTTACTGCGAGTAGACCAGATGTAAGTCAGGAAACATCCATGTTGTCGAGACGTTGGAAGCTAATAGTTTTCACAATACAGCTATAGCAGGTAAATACCCCGCACCAAAAATAACAAACAAAGACCCATAACTCTCTTTAGAAAAGACCGACAAGTGCATTTCGTAAAGACTGCGAAAGCTACAGTCAAACCTGATCGGTTTGGAAAGACAGCATTGGTCGTTCGTCGCATCATTAGCAAACAAGGCAAGCCCTTCTAGGTTGAAAGAAGCTGAGGAGATATCTGACAGTATGCCTAGGAATGCTCGCGCGCACGGAGATTGATGTGAAATCGACATTACTCCAAGAGACACTACTTGAGATCTTCGCTGGGGTTGATGGATTGGACTTGAACAAAACACCTCCGATGGTTTGAATTCTTCAACCCGCTGCAAGCATGCAGTAGCTAACAATTTGTAGGCATCGCCAGAGCTGTTCTTCCATGCCAGAGAAGCATTATTTTCAAAGAAAGAAGAAGAGAAGAACAAGAACGAGCCAAACCAAAATTTGATAAATGATATCGGCACAGCTTTACGATTTCTTCAGGAGGATTTTGGTAGTGTCATGCAGAATCTAGATTCGTTACTCGAAAAAAAAGAGATTACTTTCGACCTTCTTTGGACGATTTTCCCACCAAGAACATTGATAATCGCTCCTCTTCACGGATTAACAAACCAACCGCAAGCCATGGTTCTCAAATCCGAATCATATGAGAGAAGAGAGAATGGTGCCAAATTCTATTCAGTGACGGGTGATATAATTACTCATGATGGTGAGGATTTTGGATATGGTGCCTTGTCCATGGAAATAGACGAATTTGAAGGCGCGAGGAGTTTGACAGCACTCCAAGTATTCCCTCTGAGGTATCACCAAAATCAGGAAGCTGTTCGTAAGGATCTAATCGCCAGAGGCCGCAAGTATTTGTCCTTGATACGTAAGGGAAATGTCTGTCAAGAGTACACATATCTCTTTGGTGTGAAGAGTACTGAGTTGCCAAATGGAAAAGCGAACATCACAAAAACCAATGTTTGTTGTCCATCTCCCAGCCTCAAACGTTCTACTGACTTTTCTAGCTCCAAGGACGGGCTATGATCGATCCAGAAGCCTACCGATCAAGCGTTGACTCCAGTACTCTAGCCAAACCCTGGGTTTACCCAGCTCAGTGGATAACAGGTGAAGCTATGAACTTGAGCGATGATCAACTTCTTATATGTGCACATTTCATCAACGGTTTCAGTCTAAATCATAAAATATGGGGTCAATTCTCCGTTTCTGGCCTACAGGATATATCCTGGAATGAAGATGCCTTTTCAAAATTAGTTATCAACGACACTCGCCGAAGACTCATCCACGCCCTTGTTCGTTCTCACCGACAAGACGACGCCTCGTTTGATGATATTATTGAGAACAAAGGAAAGGGGTTAGTGGGATTGCTCAGTGGCAGTCCTGGTGTCGGAAAAACCCTGACCGCCGAAGCTGTTGCGGAAGTCACTGGTCGTCCGTTATACCAGGTCAGCACGGGCGAACTTGGTATCGATGCGGATGTAGTCGATAGACGACTGGGCCAAATTCTTGAACTGTCCAGAAGATGGGGTTGTGTCCTACTTATTGACGAGGCGGATGTGTTTTTGGCAACTCGTGGTGTCGATCTGGCAAGAGATACGCTCGTTAGCATTTTTCTGCGAAGACTTGAGTTCGTTGCCCCTAGACCTTGGAATTGTCCAAATCTAACATATGCAGATACTTCCGCGGTGTTCTCATCCTCACTACCAACAGAAAATCCGAAATCGACCCCGCTTTCCAGAGTGTGTACCTCTCTCCAAAAGATAACCGTCTCCTGCTAATTCGATCTCTCTAGGTCGTATACATTTCTCTCTCCACTACCCCGATCTTACTGAAGAAAGTCGTAAGACCGTTTGGGGTAACTTTATCGAGACAGTTGGGAAGCAAACCGGAAACGTTGTGATTTCCCCGGATGACGTTGCCAAGCTTGCTAAGCTTGATTTGAATGGAAGACAGGTATGTTATCTCTTTTCCATTTAAAGATGCTCAAGTGGCTATTTCACTTCCATGATAGAAAGGATATGGAACTGTCATCCTGCGCATGTTGCTAACTTCTGAACCTAGATCAAAAACGCTGTATCTTGCGCCGTATCAATCTCGAGAGAAGAAAATAAACCACTTACGCTTGAACATATAGAAATGATTTTGGGTATCATTAACTTGTAAAGCGAGGATAGAAGACAATGCATAGATGTCCCGAGGCAAAGACTTGGCATATGAGGTTAGATTGAAGTCATAGGAATGGGAATGGCAGAAATGGATATATTATTTAATACCCATGTATTTGAAATTGACACAGTCACCATATATAAACAGCAAACTGTTCTATGTGTTACTTGCGCCTTTCTTTTTCTTAAAAAAAAAAACCTATGAGCCAGGAAGGATGACAGGAGCTTATTGTATAGTGTATAAGTCAGAAATCGCCCTCATACATGCCATGCCATGCCATGCCATGCTGCGCTTGCTGGAATTGTCGACTGAGGATGAGGATGAGGATGTGTTGCATGCTGTGCTTACAGTATCTTTCCGACTCTGAGGGAGGGAATTGCGATTGACAGGTGGGAAGGAATAAGGGAAGCTCAGGAAGTGGAAGTAGAAGTATTGTACAACTCTACAGGTGCGACCTGGCCGCTGTGCTGCCCTTGAGCGAAATGCCTGCGGTGTTGGTTTGAATATCTGTCTGTCTGTCTTGTCTTGCTTGTCGATTTTGAAGGTCATGCATGCGTCGAGACTCGTAAAGTTTTATTTATCTACGTATGTACGTACTCTGCTGTTCATCCGTGCCGTCTATCTACACTACACTAGAAGCCGTCCAATTCTATGTAACCCTCGCCTGATTCGATCTACTCTCACATTCGTTCTCTTTCCCTCCCTCCTCACAATGTCAAATCCACCCCCTCCAACTTATACTTAAAATCAACCAGCCCCTCCACGCCTACATCCACCTTGAAAATCGCTCCCGCATACTCGTCATCTTCCTCCCCACCCCCCGCAGTCGTAACCCATAGCTCCGTCCCCACGAACACCGGACACGTGATATTCTTCGTGGGGAACTTCACCTCCCCGATGACCTTGCCCTCGGTGCTGATCTTCAGCACTCTCCCCTCTCCGTATATCGCCTGCCAGATATTCCCCTCTGCGTCGAATTTGAACCCGTCGGGTTCGCCTTGGCCGTCGTGTTTCCAGAATACGCGCTCGTTGGTGAGGGAGCCGTCCGCGGGGGAGTAGTCGAAGGCGTACATTTGCCGTTCGGTTGAGTGGGTGAAATACAGGGTCGATTGGTCGGCGGACCAACCGATGCCGTTGGGGATTGTGAGGTCGGTGCGGATGGTATGCCGGGTTAGGTCGTGATTGAAGCGGAAGAGTGTTCCTGATAATGGGTTAGTAGGGGAACTGTGATGGGAGAAGGGCGGATGAGGGGTTGGAGAGATGCTGCTTTCATCACGTGTGAGGAAGCATTGGATATCTCTCGACTACTTGCTTGTGGACGCCATAAGATCGCTAGATCTTAAAGACTCCTCCAAACCTCCGCATCCCATCCTCTTTCTTTTTTTTCTTCCACCTCATCCCTCAAACAAGCAAAAAAACAACAACGACGCACCTTCACTTTGCGGCTCCCCCACCCAAAAGTCATTCATCGTCCCAATCCAAAACCTCCCCTGCGGATCCACCGCCCCATCATTACTCCTCAAGCGCTCATCCTTCTCCTCACTATCATAAAACCTCTTCAGCAACTTGGTCTTCCCATCGCTTCTCCGCAACACGTAAATTCCATGCTTGCCCCCGACCAGAATCCGATCCGTGCAGTCGATCCCTTCAATATCCGCCGTCACGCCCACCGGCATTTCCAGCTGGATGGTCTGCAGAGACGAGGGCCCGACATTCAGGTCGAGCGTGTGCAGACGCTTTTTCTTGATGTCGACGAAGCGGAGACGGTTGGTGTGGCGCTCCCAGAAGGGGGCTTCGCCCAGACCGCAGGAGCTGTTGAGGTACGGGGTGGAGACGGTCCAGGTTTGGATCGGGGGGGTGGACATGGTGGCGGTGGTGGGATTTTGGGGCTGGGTGGTAGAGAGTGATTGATTGATGGATAGGGTTGCAGGGAACTGGGAACGGGAAATGAAGATCAACACAGTGTATTCGAAAAAATATACGAGTACGAGTACTGGAACAAAGATATGCTAGGTACAGTGACGTGGGGTATTGACGTCGGGACGGTACGGTACGGGCAGAGATACGTAGATGGAGGGGCAGAAACGTGATGTCATGTGCCGGAGAAGGAAAATATTTTGAGCGAAACGAAGGCCCAAAAATTCTCCAGTTTTATGACCAGTCCCTCTGCGGTGCGGTGTGGTGTGCTTTTTTTCACGGATAGTCTTAAATTTAGCAAGGAGATGGATGAACAATTATGAGATGTAGATTGAAGTATTCCTACATGTTGATATAAGGGAGCAAAAATTGCGACGCGACGGCTATTCACCTCGTTCGTGTTACCATTGGCAAAAATGCTCGGTTAGGCCGGGCCTTCTTCCGCTGCCAAAATGGGCGGTTTTCCCCAAGCAGATACTTCATATATTATACAAAGGATACAAAGATTAGAGAATATCACAATCCGAAAACGCTTTTGTCGGTGGCTAACGCGCTTGTCGGTGGCTGTATTCGCGTTCATGTTCGTTCGCCGGCAGTAGCAGCGGTATTTCATGCATAAGTGCGCAGATC
Organism: Clarireedia homoeocarpa; assembly: GCA_001465935.1. Classification (NCBI taxonomy): domain Eukaryota; kingdom Fungi; phylum Ascomycota; class Leotiomycetes; order Helotiales; family Rutstroemiaceae; genus Clarireedia; species Clarireedia homoeocarpa. The sequence continues at coordinate 206,913 of LNKV01000023.1, forward strand.
AGTACAAGTACTATGCGGACGCTGTGTTCTATTGTGTGTGTGTGTCGAGTCGTGTGCCAAGTGCTGTCTCAATTATTTGTTTTTCTCGTTCCCAAATCCTCACCAGATCTCCTTTTCCCCGGTGGGCGGAACGCTTGGGATCGGTCCAGAGCGAGCGAGCGACCCAGCGAGCCAGCCAACGAACCATCTAGTGCTCGCCCTGAACCATCTAGTGCTCGCCCTGAACCCGACTTCCATCCCGCACGCGAGTCTGTGTGTGAAATTTAAGGTCAATCCAGTACACGGCTCGCATGAGGCTAGCGACAGAGCTGCTAGTTTCATGTTCATTGTTCAGCTGCGTTATCGAAACCTTCCTGTCGCGACGATTATCCGTCTGCGATCTAGCCTGCGCTATTATTGTGTACAGCCTGGGCGGGCGAACGAACCGCTGGGGCTATGTCGTTCGCGCGTCTTGGTGCTCTGTGGACGTGACGCCGGCATATGTGTATTCTCTCAAGGTTGTGTGTAGTAGGCAGGCCGTGAAATCTTAAAATTGCTCGTTGGGCAGCCACCAAGAACCACACAAACTCTCCATGTCCTCATCTCGCTTTCTAGCAATCTCGAAATAAGATTATCCTCTGTGCTTTGGGAAGTTATGTGCAGGGCGGAACGATATGATTGTCATGCCAGCCCTCCAATCCATACTCGCGATATCCATGTACGGGTATTTGCGACATGGTCCATCCCCAAGCCAATTGCGCAGACATGGTATGGGCCACGGGGCCAAATTTTATCAGGTCGGGCGGTTGGTTGTGTATGCTGTGTATGATGACTTACTTGCAACGGCCATTAGCCATGAAAACACCACATCGGAGCGGGATTGGAAAAAGCTCATCCTAAGTGTCAGACCTTCCCTTCCTTCCATGGGACCCATCGAACCCATTTGCTCACCGAATCGAGAGGCAGGTTCCGACAGCACCGACACTTGCAAAAGCTATGCCACCAATCACTCAAGCACGGCCTCGGCCAACCTGAGTAATGGCCCCGGATTCAGTAATGAGCAGCAGCCTTCCTGCCTGTCGACAAAGGACGCGGCTGAATTGAGAATCGCTGCGTCGAGCTACTGTAAAGGAATGCGAAATGCGACCCTACGTGTTCGCAGTCCACACTCATGTCAATGATATGTGTACATACATGATCACACTGCAATGCTCAGTGCAGCCGCCAGCAGCGAAGAGCATTCTCACCGCCGATGATTGCCGCTCTCTCAGTGGTCTTTGGCCTTCACCGACACGGTCCAGATCTCGGCCAACGAAACAAAAGACTGGGGATCCGCGTGGGAATGATTCCACACGGGAATGGGATGGAAAACGCACGTTGGCACACGCATGAGAATCGTCACGACTCGGCGCTAGCTAGTATCTCACCACATTGCGCAAGAGACTGTTTGCCCGAACCCCATACCACTAACTTTACATAAGTACTACTTGCAGATTCGGATAGCGTTCCGTTGGATATACTGTTAGAGACAGACAGACCGCTGCTTGCCACGCGAATATTTCGCGAGCTGGAGAGTGGAACCCGCGATCATTCTTGTTGCTGAGGCAATCAAATGTAATCAGGTGTTCGCTACAGCGTCATGTCACGTGATGCAATTGACTCCAGCATATTGAAATTGGTGCACGCATGAATAAGCTTAATGTAAGCAAAGCAACTTAATGTAAGCAAAGTAACAGGAAACATTTGCTTTCGTGCCATGGCTAGATATTCCTTCCGGTATCGAGATTCCTCATGTCGTGTTACTGTCGGGACGGGAGTGTTGATGGATCAACCCAGCCCAAATGGTTATATTGGGAAAGGTGGGCATCAGCATATATCTCAATTCGTTTTAGTATACTTCGTAGATGAGCAGTGCGCACAAGCCGCTTCGAAGGAGTCTCGAATTCATTCAACCCTCTTTTCGTCCTTCTCCCCACGCTGCAATATTGGTAAGGATTGAGATCCTGAATTGAGGTAGCTTTCGTATGGAGGATGTGATGTAAGTCGTGGTAAGTATTCCCGAATGCGCCCACGAAAAATAACGAATTACCGGTGTTGCATAAAGCGGCTTTGGCACTTTTCGGGATGCGTTTTCCTTGAGTATTGCCAAGTAGTGCCCCCAGCCTCTTCATTTTCTGGCGGTTTCGTACTGCCGGTCGTGTCTTCGAACGAGGTGGCTGGGGACGTTAGCTGCACTGTACCTTTTCCACAAGATAGCGCGCAGTAGTATTGAGAAGCAGATCAAGCACTTGATAAGGCCAACGTCTTCGGGTCGATACATTGGCTCCCAAAACACATGACTGTCTTCCGCTGCGCGTCCGTTATGGAGTACATATGCGGTATCTGCACGTGCGGGGATTTAAACGTGCAGCTGTCATGGGTCGAAGATGTGGGAAAGCCAATCATCCCAGCCGGCCTCATCTGTGCCCTGGTTGAAGGGATATGGATGGCTGCCTCGTTTTGCTGATGACGGAAACATTTTGGTTGTTTTCCACGCATCATTGCTGGGGAAATTGACGGCTCGCCTTGCAAAATGAAGATCCATCATGAGTTGTTCTGCTTTCGAATTTTCCCATTGGCCCGACTGCGTGCATTTTTACGAAGTACTACGTAGGAGCTTAACTCTAAGCTTCCCTCTAAGCTTCCCTCTAAGCTTCCTTCACGGGGTATTTGGTGATGTGCCTGTCCGACCGCACCTTATCAAGCATCAAGCATCATCGGGGGGGGGGGTATGGGCCGAAAGGATTTCCTGGAAAATGATATCTGTATACATCCCATATCTGGGATGTATGTCGTCTGTGTGATGGGATGGGATGTGTTGGACCGTGGAAGCTTATTCTGTAATAGGCTTGACGCTGACATGGCGATTGTCGCCGAGTAATCAAGCTAATGTGAGCAAAATCCAGTTCGCTGGGATTCACATTAACCTCAACCAAAATCGGAGACCACGGAAGAAAGACCTACTCTGGAAGCTGGATGGTTTGGGAAGGGTGGGACAGTGTGGAGCAGATACGAAACCCTGAGAAAAGTGTGTGCACATCGTCCTTTGTAGAATAGGCAATTCACGATTGTGATCACAGGAGAGCCATTCGGCCCAGTTATGGAATGATGGAAGAGTATTCTGGAAAATGATTCGCGAAGGGGCTTTGTGGAGGGGCTTCGTGAAGGGGCTTCAGGAAGGGGCTTCGGGCTTTCTCTGCTGTTCTAGCTGGTAGAGATTAGTCAGCCTTGGTCCTTCGTACTTAGCACCGCACCTGAGTACTAAAGTACTACCTACCGCTGGCGAATCCAGCATTTCAAACATTTTGGACTTGTCAAAACATTTCACAGGTACGAGTTATGGAAGCTAGAGCCAAACATAGTATCAATAGTTTCAAATCTAAAAGCTAATAGCTGAGTGATGCCCTTGATAGAAGAGTCAAAACTGTGTCTCTGGCCCTTTTCTGGTGATAGGTCATCGACATCAAAGGAGTTGCAGAGAATACTGTGGTACAGTACAGTAGTCCCCTAGCTGTGATGCCAGCTCGATCGTTCATTTCCCCTGACCATCGAGAAGTACTCCTGGCAAAGACCTACATCTACCCTACCTTAACTAGATAGAATTGAGGCATTCTCGGGAGGGGCTATGGAAAACTACTCGAGTAGTCGAAGCGTGGTAAGGTTCTTCCACTTGGAGTTCATGGGGAGGGGAGGGGAGGGGTGGGATGGGATAGGATGGGATTATGAGAGAGACATGACCAATGGATGACTACGCCGAGGAAAGTAAATGGCGTGCCAATAATCGCCCGGATCCTCAAGACAATAGAACCGTTCTGTCGCTTGCACTGAAGATAGAAACTTTGCATCCCGCTCATCACGTCTTTCAATGTCTCATTGCTCAATATGAGTCTAGTCAATTTTCCCATGGCACAGTGCTCATCTTAACTTATGCCAATTGCCAATATGTCAGAAATTACTGATCGACACCGATCATCAAAGGGAAGCCATCGTCGCCATGGATCAGGTATGTATGCTTTTCGGGCAGCTATGCGCACGAACATTCCATCGTTATGCGGTATGCGGACCACTCTTTGGGGTTGTATCGTCAGCGGCACGGCGCGTGGCGCATGACTTCTTCCCTTTTTCCTTTTTTTCTATCACAGAGCCGGACAAAAGGCAAGAAGCTAGCAGAGAGAAACGCGGAGTGTATGTATGTGTGTACGTATGTGTGTGCGTGTGTAGCTTGCTCCGTAGCGGCACCTGTGGTCTTACTCAATCTGATCAAACAGTGATTTGGTAGCGATTGCTTTACTTCGTACAAGCCCCAGTGGATCCCTTCGTCGAATTGTATGGCTGAGGGCTGTCGATGATGGTCATATCTGAGTGACGGTAACACTTAAAAGACAAAATATGCTTTCCAAGAGACGAGCATGGCATGGCGCTCTCCCGGGATTCTCAAACATACATACATCAGTGCGTAGCAGACTGGAACTTCATGCAACTCATCTCTGCTTGCCGTACACCGGTGCTCTGGTCCATACTTAATTGTGGCGGCCAACCCAGCCGACGACCAGCGGATCAATTTTCGTCTACCAGGATCATTGTAAAATTACGGCCCCAACGATCAAGGAAAAAAGATCACCGAGGTGTTCGCCATAACCATGCAATTCCTAGCTTCCGAATTCGAAGTCTCAATTTCTTTTCTAGAAGAAGCAAAGAGCAGGTTGACACGAGAAGCGACGCCATGCCGTGCTACATGGCTGCGTATGCAACATCGTGAAGAAGCGACAGCCAGTTTATATCTCCGATTTGATGTCATTTTTGTGAAGCCCCTCCCCCTTCGTACGAGGTATCATTTTCCTAATGCTCCTGGAAGGTTCCGAAGGATTATGACATGCATTTGGGCCACGAGCACACACAAGCGCACAACTAGACTAGGTCCTGCTGCTAATCAATATTGTAGTTTCAACATTACCTACCGAGGCTTGTCTGTCAATTCAATGTCGCCCTTGATCTCGTGCTAAGTTGGGTTAACCGTGAATTATTTTATTTCGGACTGGGGACTAGGAATATCGGCGGGAAATGAGGTATTTTGAACACACAATAATCGAATGTGCTTCGTTCTAGACGCCCTGTTCCGCGCCCGTCCGGCAACTCTAGGCGGAGATGATAGACAGAAGGACTGCTGTGTAGAAGATACGATACATCTCCGCAAAACGATTCCCATGTGCATTCACAATATCGGGATAACTTGGGGGCGTCCAGGAAAGAGAAAAGCTTCATCTGTTTATGCAAAAGCTTTCCCCATAGTTGAGGCCCAAGCGAGACAACAACTCTTACGATGCAGCGCCGTACAGGAAAGTCTCCATAAGCCAGGTCATTGCCTTGTTAGCCATGCAGCTGCCCTGCTGTCAGAAACCCCGGGTCATATACCTAACTCATCAACCACCCAAGACCTACTCGGTGGCTGTGGCGATCGGAAAAGGCGAGAAAAGGAAAAAAGATGCTCGGGTCAGATTATCAGATAGACTCATCGAAATGGCCAGGATTATTGCCCACACGTCAAGAAATCAAGGGGGAAAATTCCACCAATTACCCAATTGGGACATTTTCGAAAAAGAATTCATTTTAATCGCCGTTTTCGTGGATTATTTTGCTACGAATTGTTGCTGCCCGTTGTACAGTACATCGTACAATGTACACTGGCACATTGCCTATGCTCACTTGCAGATGCAGATTCCTCAATGCAAGATGATAGCCAAGGTCATGGTCATGGTCACTTGCTCATGGTCACCACATCAAAGAAGTTACCAACCACTGTGATTTTGACCTGCAGACTGCGGATATACTACTGCAGAGCGATACCGTATCCATCAATCAGAAGCCATTAATTCTGCAAGGCGTGACATAGGAAGAACGTGCGTAGACTCGGTAAACGAAAGACGCTCGTTCGTGCCATTTTAGCCTGATTCGGGCGTGCTTTGGGCTTGCCTGGGTGGGAATACCAATACCTACACCTACCTGGCTAATCGTCTAGAAGGGGAGCTGGTGAAGTACAGGGTTGACCTCTCTTTCACAGGCCCGTGGCTTCAGCACCTTCCAGTGACGTGCTGCTATCATAGGATAGCATCGTCTTCCCCCGAACGGAATCCTTGGAGCAGCACACCTTGTCGGGTACACGAAAGCATTTTTTTTTATCTTTTCCTGCGAACTCAGGCCTCTGATCATCCTAGAATGGAAGGGAAAATGTCTCTACCTCGCTCAAAGAAACAGAAGCTTTGTCACCCAATGTCCAGAACCCAGTCCAGATGTTCGTTTCTTCAAACTCTGGAATACACAAAAAACGTTCCGCTGGGCTAGGTACAGCCGCCGTGCTTTGAACTTGGAAAAGTCTAGAAGGTAATATAAGCACCCGTTGTGAAGAATATATTTCGAATATATATCGTCTTCCAAGGTTATCCTTCCGAGCCAGGTAGCATGGAGAGGCTTATCAAACAGCCGCCCTTTTCAAAAGGAGAACTCACTACAGCTTATTATTTATAACGTGATACACAAGGGTACAGTGTCTCTGCGCGTGGTTTCCCGCCTTCCGAGTACTGGACTAACCTAAGGTACGGTGTGGGAACGGTAAGGGCATGGGCTCCAGAATGAAGGTTTTCCTGGGACCTTTGCTCACCTTGTCAAGAATCGTCTTAAAGAGATACTCCTTAGGCCCTGGTACCTTGATTATACCATAATGCCTGCAGCCAACAAAGCACCCCCAGTCGGTGCCTAGAAAGAAAAAAAGACCCGCTCCACTACAACCCTGGGAAAACTCATCCCATGAACTCTCTGTGGGTGCTTGGTGCGGTGAGAGGGTCAGTGTCTGTGAGCAATGAGCGTGGGACTTACTGGGACGGGTTCCAAGCACCACAAAGCTTTGGGTCTTCCTCTATGCAGAAAAGCTATGTAGAGCTAAAAGCGTCATTATTCCAGAGGCGTTCACCATCCCATCCATCATCTATTCCCGATATTTTTCTTGTATCTCTTTACATTATACTAATAGACTATTACTACTACATCAGCCTGTAAAAACAAACAGAGCTGGGTCATTCTAATAGCACCACTACATCTACATCTCGCGGAGCTCTCTATCATTCGTGAGATCCCATTCGTGAGATCCGTGGCGTGAGTGGTGCGTTAACTCTAGTCCTCTCCACCTTACTGTAAGTTTACTCCATCCTGTATTTGTCCACTGTCCACATAACTGGTCATCAATCATCGAGTGTGTCCATTTCTAATGCTCAGTGACTTTGTCTTACAGTCTACCAAGTCACTCATCTAATTTGAGGCAAGGTCCGCCTTCACATCTTCACATATCGAAGCCCATATCTTGTGCTCCGAGAGGATCCTTGTCGAACCACCTCATCTCACAGGAAGCAGTACAAATACATATAAGACGCGCTGATGCACGCAAGCAATGCTTTCCCATTTGACAATTAATTCCGAACATTTCGACTCATAAATTTGAGGAAAAGTAGCAACACGCGCTGACGCTCACCGCTCGCTGGGAAGCCTTACTGGCAAGCCCACCTAATACGCATTCGATCTGGCTGTACAAGGCCCTTTGAGTCGGCCTTTGCACGAAAGTTCGTCTTTCGCTGCATTAGCTGAGGAAGCACATCCGTCCCCGAAATCTAGTCCCTTTTCCGGTACACGATCTTCTGAGCTACTCGAGAGACGGCTTGCCGATTTTGTTTCCAAGCTTCAGAGCTACCAGCAGAGTTGGCAGGGTGAGGAAAAACGTCAATGTCCCGGTCCTCGAGACCAAGAAGGGTTAGGGGATCAGGACTCGATGTCGCAGAGGCCTTCTGCGTCTCGTCCTGCATCTCGCTCACCATCAGAAGGTCACAAAATTACTCTCCCACCAGTTCAGGTGCGAGATGACTCTCGACATGGAGGGCGTCAAGCAGACAGACAATCAGAGCAAGAGAGCCGAGGGACACAGCAACATCATCAGATATTACCATCTCCCCAACCTACACGGACTCCACAGCCGGGTCTAGCCGGTGATGATTGGAGAAATTTTGGTCCATCGCGCGACCTCGGCGTTCACTCAATTTTAAATCCACCAGAAGGCGAAAGTGCGTCAGCATCAAGCCGCCCCTTCAGCGGCGGCCCCACGGACTCGCCACTTTCTACTACAAGACAGATTTCACACTTTGGTGCAAGTCCTTCCACCACAGCGGCCCATCCTTTCTCCAGTCGGCAATCTCTTCCCGTTAGCACATCGCCTTCGGAAAATATCAATCCAAATTTTGCGAGAAATCCGCACCGCAGAATGCTAACCCCCAGATCGCCGCGGCCTGTCAGCATAGGCAGAGCACCTGTGTCGGGAACCATCAATGCGCAAGATTCGCCATTCCTACCTCCTAGAAGACCATACATGGGCGAGACATCCCATACCCCTGTCTCTGAAACCCCACCAATGCCTACACCACCACCACCTGGGCAAGCTCAAGCTCAGCATTATGGATTCCCTTCCTCAGGACCAAATACTGCGGAGCGTCGATCGGAGAATCCACACAAGCAAGCTGCAGGAGTGACTCAACATAGCACCAGTCCTAGTATGTCAACATCTTCGCAGAATCCTTCTTCGAGTCAAACATCTCCAGCTTCAGGATATCCATATTACCAGGGAGGACAAAACCCTCCTACCAGTGGATCTTACTTTCCAGGCTCGAGTTTTGGAACCCCAGTTCAGCAAGGAGGCGGATCACAATTACAAGGACCGCCAGCGGCATCAGAAGGTCCGTATACAGCTCCTCAGATGAGCTCATCACTCCATTCCAATACAAGCTCAAGACAGGCCCCTGCCTCAGAGCCCTACGGTGTCTTGACAATAACCACGGCGCAAGGCGTGGCTTATCATGTACCTGTGGATACGCACCAAGCGTCGCGGTTAGCTGACGAGAAGCGTGCGCGCAACGCAGGAGCATCGGCGCGATTTCGTCAACGCAGGAAAGAAAAGGAGAAGGAGGCCTCATCCAACATCGAAAAGCTTCAACAGCAAAACAGAGATCTGGAACGAAGACTTAGGGAGACTGAAGGAGATAGGGATTTCTACCGAAGCGAGAGGAACCGGTTTAGGGATGTTTTACTACGGAATCCTGGCATGAGAGAGGCAGCTATGCATGCCCCTCCAAGTCCCAGAACTATGAGACCAATGTCATATCCTGGACCATCACCTCAAGGAGGGCCTTCAGCGATGGCTTACCAGTCGGATACAGCTGAAAGACCCGCGAGGCGACGAAGAACTGATGCCCAAGGCGAGTTCACCAATGTGCCTTATTCACATTCTCCCGCGTCGACATTACCACCAGTGCAATCTGGGTTTGCACCCTCACATAGTCAGGGCCTACCAAGTTTGCCTCCACTACGAATCGATAACGCGCCAACGTCTGCAACGACCGGGGCTCCGACATCATCGGTATCTGCTGGTCCGACATCATACGAACCCTTCTCCAGAGGGCCGTATGATAGAGGATGGCCAGGTGATGGAGCAGGCCGGAGATGACACATTTCCTTATAGTTTAAACCATGATGATCGATGGTAAAACAGCACATCGACACTTCATACGCTCATTTGTATCTCCATGAAGTTATTTTCGAACCAATACCTAACTAGCTAACCTACAATTCGTCCGAAGGGGAATGTTACCTACATACATTATAATCATATCAACATGTATATTAACGCTATTTCAGACGACATTTTCATTCATATATATCGCAAGATTTGCACAGAAAGACTGCATACCTTCGGGCGACCGAATCCTCCATTTTTGCTTCTGAATTATTTACTCATTTCAACTATACCCCTGGCGGCTGTTTTTCTAATTCTTACGTTCCTTATTTCTTTTGTGAGCGGTGAAGCGGGACATTTCCTTAGCTTTTTGGGAGTGAGCGGGATTGCCTATTGGAATTGGTCAAAACATCATTTACTTTGTGATACCATTTTTCATTTTGGATCGTGTGGAGCGGTGTTATATTTGGATGTGTGGTTTTTCTTTGTTTGGGTGGGATGAAGGGAGGCGGGGAATACAACTTATGCAGGGGAAATGTCCGGTGGGAGGCCAGATGCATTGTCATCATCGTCGTTATATATCTACTTATCCATACGTAATACCTAGGCGGGAGCGGAGGCAAGAAATTTAAGGATCAAGATTCATGAGAAAGGAAGCATGCGGAGGGAAGGTCTGTATTGAAGATCAAAGCTACCTTTGTGGAAAACACGGATGAAGGTTGTGGGGGTTTGGGTATGGATATACAAAAACATCATCGATCAGACTGTACTACGATATTGTGTATACTTTTACAACACTCTGTTGATCTGGAGTTGGGGCGGGCGGGGTCGGGGTCGGGGTCGGGGTCGGGGTCCTCTTACTGGTTTTGTGGAGGCACGAACAGATTCTCTCTATATATACATATATACTTGCTAGCATGATGAGACAGTTGAGACTCAACTCCTGCTCTATCCTAATTTATATCACATTCATCTCATTTCATGTTGACTCTCCACATTTTGCGTGCATAAGAGTCGAAAAGGGGCTCTTGCGCATTCCACCATCTCATAAAGGGGAGGGGAAATGTTCCACTTTGTAACAGTTTGGTACTCTGCCACAATATGATAGTTTCTTCGATAGATGTCCAATCTCATCCAGATAACAACTCCCTTTGACAAACGCGCAAAAAGATTTGGGAGTTATCTCACAAGTTGAGAAATTTATATGTAATACTGGAAAATTTATATGTAATACTGGATAACTACGGATAGCTACGGCTATCTGATGAAGCTTATACGGGATAGGAAGGGCTATCCGAACCCCTCTTTTATCTTTTCTCCCTATCAAGCAAGTAGCTGCAACCTTCACCACGCACACCCCGCACTTACACCACCTATGGAAACTCACTTGAAAAGCGTCGGGGATTTCCCATTTGTTTCGTTGCCAGATGTCCAAACATCTACTTCCTCTGCCATCATATATTCGTGGCACAATCCATCGAGCAATCTCATCTTCTCAGTGTAATAGAGTTCCTTCATTGACGACTACGATAACCTCCACGAAAACTCCCAGTCTGTCACCAAGAGCTTTTCGCAGACAGTTTGGTGACACATCTATCAATATGTCGGACCTAACTGTTGAGCTCACAGCTCCCAATGGCAAGAAATATACCCAGCCAACTGGACTTTTCATCAATAACGAATGGGTCAAGAGTAGCACTGGCCAGAAAATTACTTCTATCAATCCTTCGTATGTTTACTCAATTTGGCACAAATGCATTTCAAGGCTAATCCCGCACAGAGATGAATCCGAAATTGCATCCGTATACGCCGCCTCGGTTGAAGATGTCGATACAGCAGTCAAAGCTGCCCGAGCAGCACTGCGCAATCCCGAATGGCGCGACATGTCCCCTACCGACCGCGGATCCATGATGATCAAATTGGCGTCGATTGTCACCCAGCACACCGACATTCTCGCCACAATTGAAACATGGGACAATGGAAAACCATATGCAGCTGCTTTGGGCGACTTAGAAGAGGTCGAGGCTGTGTTCAAATATTATGGAGGATACGCGGATAAGATACATGGTCAGGTCATTGATACTGGCGCTGCGAAATTCGCATATACGATCAAGGAACCAATTGGTGTATGTGGTCAGATTATTCCATGGAATTATCCACTTGGTATGGCTGCGTGGAAACTTGGACCGGCTTTGGCTTGTGGCAATACTGTGGTTATTAAGGCTGCTGAGCAGACACCGTTGAGCATTCTCTATCTTGCCAACCTAATCAAAGAAGCAGGCTTCCCACCTGGTGTGGTCAATATCTTGAATGGTTACGGCAGGGAAGCAGGGGCTGCTATTGCTACCCATTTGGATATCGATAAAGTGGCTTTCACTGGTAGTACCGGAACGGGAAAGGAGATTATGAAAATGGCAGCGGTCAACATGAAGAACATCACATTGGAGACGGGAGGTAAATCTCCACTGATTGTCTTCGAAGATGCAGATTTCGAGCAAGCTGTCAAGTGGGCGCATTCGGGTACGTCCTGTATACCCCTATATATCACGAATTATAGTTTCTTTTTCGTATCAGAATCCTTCCAATTTCCGAAAAGCTAACCCCCACGCCCAGGCATCATGTCGAATCAAGGACAAATCTGCACAGCCACGTCTCGGGTATTGGTACAAGAATCCATCTATGACAAGTTCCTTGACGCCTTCAAAAAGCAAATCAAAGAAGTTTCCGTCATCGGTGATCCTTTCGCAGAGAATACCTTCCAAGGACCTCAAGTCACCAAGGCCCAATACGAACGTGTACTAGGTTATGTCAAGGCAGGTAAAGAAGAAGGCGCCACGCTCATCTCCGGTGGTGAAGCATTCACCAAGGCTCATCCTTCCGGAAAGGGCTTCTTTATTGCTCCAACCGTCTTCACGGATGTTAAACCTAGTATGAAGATCTACCGCGAAGAGGTCTTTGGACCATTTGTTGTGATAGCCAGTTTTAAGACGGAAGAAGACGCCATGCAGATGGCTAATGATACTACATATGGACTAGGAAGTGCGATTTTCACAAGGGACTTAGAGAGAGCACATAAGCTGGCTAGGAGAATTGAGGCGGGCACGGTTTGGATTAATAGTAGTCAGGATTCGGACTTTAGGATTCCATTTGGTGGGGTGAAGCAGAGCGGTATTGGGAGGGAATTGGGCGAGGAAGGTTTGAAAGGGTATAGTCAGACTAAGGCTGTCCATGTCAATTTGGGGACGAAATTGTAAGGGAGGAGGTGTATGCATGGTTATGATATGATTGTGGGTACTGTTTGAATGTACGAAAGTATACTAGCAGTGAATGACGTTTAATTCTATGAGCACATAGTTGGTGCATGCCGTACTATTTAGTGAAGATTTGGTAAACTGTTGATGTTTTTATTTGCAAGGGCACAGCGCTTTCGCTGGTGCAAGACCACGCAGGGAATCACATCACGAGTGTGGCACGTGTGTAACACATCCCTTCCCACCACGATCCTAATTCTACTCTCCTCACACGAAGTACGGTGCCAACTTCTTCCCCAAACCACCCAAACCAAACCCTCCTCTACCTCTTCGCACTCTTCCAGATTTCCCTCGTCCTCTCTACCGCGTCCAAATTCTTTCCCTCCAATATATTCCAATACGTCCTCGTCCCCCTCCCCAGTACTCTCTGCAACCCACACTTCTTCTCGTTATCCTTCGGCCGTCGCAGCCCCACCTCATTCACGAAATTCCACTCATTCCCACACTCATACCTGCACTGACACGGCACCCATTTTGCGAAGCGCTTCAGCGCCTCCCGTCGATCCTTGTCGATTCCCTCGCTGCCGTCGGCTCTTGTCGGCGGGTTGTACTTGTATTTCGAGAGGGCAGTCTCCATGTGCAGCATGTAGATGGCGGACATGACGAGGTCTTTGGGGAGAGAGGTCTGCTCCAGTGGGAGCGGGTTGTCGGGTCGGAGAAGCCGCTCCCAGATGGATGTTACGGTTTTCTGAGAGGGCTCGAATTGGTTGAATTGGTTGAGGAAGGGTATGTCTGTTGTTGTGGCTGTGTGTTAGTATGTATGCGTGTATGAGACGATGGCGAAGTAATGGATCGGCATAAATTAACTGGCTTACAGCTAGCTTTCGTGGCTATCCTTCCCCTCCATACCGGCTTGCAGTTGTTGAAGATGCGCTCGTAGATGGTGTAGGAGTCGAGCGTTAAGTGGCGCCAGTAGGAGGAGACGTCGCGTTTGATGTGGATGGGTTTGCTGCTTAGACTATAGAAAAATTTGGGAGGCACGATGGTTGGTGGCGGTCTGGTGATGGCATCTGTGTGATTCTCAACTATCAGCCTAATTGGTACTCCAAATGCGATTTCAAAACCCCCGATACAAACAATCCTTCTCATCTCACCGCCACCATCACCTGAGCCATCTCCATTGTGAGCATCTCAAAAAGCCTTTTTCAAGATAACAAAATCAAGCAAACTCCTCATATGAATTCAAAGCCCGAAAAGACGCACTTTCCTCAGTTCCACTCGCCTGTCTGAACTTAAACATCCGCTCCCTCACCACATGATCCACAACATAAACCTCTGTCCTCGCTTCAATGATGTTCCTCTTCCTTGCCTCATCGAGTCCTATCTCGGTGATATCCGGCGGGTTGAACCTAAGATATCCATCCCGATTCGTCAGCTCCGTATGCGTCTCGTAGAAATTATTCGCCGATCTCTCTGTCTCCGTCGCGATGTCGATGATCGACTGTCCGACATCTCTCAAGCGTTCGCCAAAGGCGGATAGACTGGGCCGGCCGGTGCCGATGGAAAGGAGACAGCGGATCTGCGGTTCGAGAGCGCCCGGGCCGAATTCCGTTTTGGCTTCGATCCAGAGCCGGTTGATGGGGTTGTTTTCGCCGAGCCCGGCGTCCACAAAGGTCCGGTAGATGCCCCCGCTGAGGATCTTCTTCGGCTCGAAGAAGGTGGTGGCAGCGGAGGTGGCGAGAGCCGCTTCAAGGATTGTTATGTTGTCGTACATGGCGGATTCTCCTGGTTTGTGATAGTTGGTGAAGTGGACAGGTGTGGCGGATTCGGCGGACATGGCAACGACGAAACTAGAGTTTTGTTATTCAAATTCCACAAAGAAGAATGACAAATTTCGTCCGTAGCAAAGACACAGAAACATACGTCTTACAAGTCGGAATGTCAGCAACTCTCATTGTTGAACCTCCATGTCCAGCCCTCTGGATCACATTCGCTATACACCTCTCCAAAGCCCTGGTATCATACCTTGCCTGCACTTTCCCATTCGTCCACCTGAACGGAAGCCTGTGAGATCTCACAAACACGATATCCATCATGCTGGTAAAAGCTTCGATGCACTCATCGACAGACATTTCGAGTCTTCCTAGCATGATTGCAATCAACCTATACAATGTCATCAACCAACCTATCAGCATCTGGGGGAAGTGAGCGAGAGCAGATAAGGAATACTTCACTTACCCTCCAGTACTCGTCCCACATATCATATCAAAAAACTCGCATGGTTTCTTATCTCCCACATACGACATGATCTTCTTGAGTAAGTAAAGCGAAGCAAGTCCTCTGATTCCTCCTCCATCGAGACATAGTAGACGAAGCTGGCGATCCGCCATCTTGCACAGCAAACTTTTCCTCGTGAAAGTATGTATGTATGTGTTGTATCAAGTGTAATAACAAAAAGTCTGCACGTGTAAATGCTTCCAAACCTCCTCCATACTCTTCCCATCAAATACCTCCCTCAAACCACTCTCCATTGCAGCCTAAACGGCAAGTCTAAGCCCCTTGTCACAACTCCATAAAGCGGCATTCGATCAGCACGGCACAATACAACATAGTACATGTTTTCCTTTTCCTCACTCTCACCATAAAGTCCAGTTTTGGCGAGGGGAGGATTTAAGTGCGATCCTTATTCAGCTGCTGGGACGCGTGAGTAGGATGGTTTCGGCGAGCGCGACAGTCTAGCGAATCGTGTTCCATATTCGAGAGAAACGTTCTGATTTCGGTAGGACGAGTGAAGCTTAATGAATGAATGTATTTTCAGACAGAGTTATACCTCGCTCCAGAACTTGGATATCTATTCCTCTCCACAAGGTGCTGTATTCATCAAGCAAATGGTACATATTGGGAAAAGCAAACCTAGAATACCGACAGCGACTACACCCGAAATCTCAATATTCGTTTAGTACTGGAGGATGTAGGACTTAGGGACCTTGTGTGGCCTGAGTAGTTAAAGAAATATTACAGTCACTGGTGGTCTAATCATTACATCCTTCTGCTGTTCTACCTTTCTGGATATACACGCAAACAACCAAATAACACTCTCTCCAGCCTCCGTCTTTATAACTATACAAACATGTAATCTCCAATTCTTTCACCCTGGTCCACACGACTAACTCCTTCCATACTCCAACATTCTCCCATCATAAATTGTTCTTCTCCCAGCAGTACTAGGCGCGGGTGGTGGAGGGTACGGTGTCAACTCATTAACCCAGTTACTAACCGCCGACTGCTGATATTCAGCAGTCGGCGGGCCTGGCGGATCAACCGCTTTCTTAATCCTTAGGGTTCGTTGTTGCCAGAGATAACACATGGCAGTGACGACTACGACGATGAGTATCACGCCTCCTACGGCGCCTGCTACGATTATTTTCCAGATGTTGTTTGAGGAGGAAGAGGAAGTAGTGGTGGGAGATTGACCGCTGGATGTTGAGGAGGTCTCAGTAGGAGGGGAGCCACCAAATATAGTTGGGTTTGCGTTTGCGTTTGCGTTTGCGTTTGCGTTTGTACTAGTCGAGGAGATCTTTTCACCAGTACGGGTTATGCTTGCTAGAACAAGGACGTTTGTAGAAGCTTGTCCGCATGCAAACGAATACCATGTACTAGATGCCCCGAGACTATAAGATTTGGCATAGAGGAAACAGGAAGGATTTGCTGCTGAGCTGTTGTAATATCGTGAGTACATAGAAGACCTGAGGAGAGTAGGTAAACTCACCAAGAAAGTATCGATCCATATACACTGGAACAATACGCAGCATCCTCGTAGGCGCCGCATAGGTCATCTCCTTCATTTGTGCACCTCTGCCAGTCTCCAGGACATTCGACGTCGTTGCAACACGCGAACCTTTGTTGTCCTAAGAAGCCTTGTTTACTTGTGCACGTGTATCCTACTTGACATGTTAGAGGGTAGGCTAATAAGACGAGGTCGTTAGCAGCTAGCAAGAAAGACATCTGATAGGAACCATTACAAGCATTGCCTCGAATCCATCCACAGGTGGCGATATCTCTGTTGAATAAATCTTTAGGAACAATCGGAGCTGGTGTTATCGTCGGATCGCGAGGAAGGTTTAGAGCTGTTACATGATATCCGATAACTAGATAAGTGATTGCGAAAACCCAGAAACGTTGCATGTTGCTCGACGAAATTTAGACTATATAATTTTGACTTGGAAATCAACAGAGTAAAACAGAGAATGAAAAGTAGTCTCCACTCTAAGACTTCTGATTTCTGATAACGTAGCACAAGCATACACAGATTATGAAGTATGAGGCTGATACCAAAGGCTTCAAGCGGCATCAGTCTTTCTAGGTACCAGCTACTTCTTGATACTTTCAGCCCGCCATGAAAACACACCGAAATAGATGCTGCATCCGTATCGATACGCCAATGTTCTTCAAACGTACAACGCGGCACGCCACATATCGATTCCCGCAGAGCGAGCGTCTAAGCGGTCGTAATGCAATCACTGGGACGGTCTGCATGGGAGATCACGCATCCTCGGGCCCTGGGCGCTTTTTTACTTTTGGTTAAAAATTCCAGTCACCACTCGGGACGAAGAAGTTATTTTGACTTCTTGTGTTGCATCGGCACCTGCTGGCCAACCATTTCTAGGCATCTCTCAGTGAATTCAGCCACCATTAGATGCCTAACAGCATTGAGACATTCTCCCACATTCCATTCAGAGCATTGCCATCGTTTCTGGTTCGTCGACACGATTAATCGATTCGTTTCTAGACTTTTGATCGAGACTTCAAGAGCGCCTCTTCAAGATATAGATTGGCTTTTGTCGCGGTACTTGCCCTTCGCAGCACCTCAGAAACCTTGAGAAGAAGAGGTTAGCCATACAATTTGGAAGCTTAGCATTACTCCCGAGCAAACAAGCTTTGAATAAAAGGCCTCCAAATATTTTCCAGTGGTCTCTCAGATCGCCCCGGGCAGCCAGGCCCTTTCTTTCGTTGGGACGTGAATGTGTTGCCCTGCAAATCATTCGGAAGAGATATAATCATCACGGCGAATTTCAAGTATTCCGCTCGGGATAGCAAGGCAACATTACGAAAGAAAATGATGCACTGTTTCAGAGATTCTTGAGGGAGACGGGAGAAGGGAGAAGGGAGAAGGGAGAAGGGAGAAGGGAGAATGGGTCGGATCTACGAGTAAATTAAGCAATGGGGTGGGCAGGTGGGCAGGCGGGCAGTTAAGCTTCGACCCCACTAATTTTACGGTACTACTTTTCAATGTGAATTATGTTCTAGTCCTGCAGTAGGTTGGGATATGCTATAGCCACAACAGAAGAAGCTGCACGGCCATGCAGACGTCTAGCGCTGCACGTAATCCTTCCAGCCTGCGATTATAAAACCACAAACTGAACGACGTCTATCCTTCATCACGAGCCCTACTACCTTACTCGTACGCGAAGCTTTTATGTCTGGTTGAAGACGATCAAGATCAGGAAGGATACACTGCAGAAGAGCAATTGGCTGAAATAATGCGGATTAGCGGATTTGGAAAGACAATACGATGAAACTGTTGTACAACAGGAGTTCCGGTAAAAGATATCCGGCCCTTTACACTTTTCCACTACATAAGAAGACCAGTCGGTACAAGGGCAACGCAAGTCGGAGCGATCCGGCAATGGGAGACAAGCGTCTTTCATCACCTATCTTCGTATAGGAGCCCTAGGCGAAGAAATCCTTAGCTAGTGGAAGTCAAATTACCAAGTCTTTTACATGACTTACGACTCCCGTCATTGCTATGTTGACGATGATCCTCTACGCCCTAGTAATATTGCTAAGAGCGCTTCTCCGGCAAACGGAAACTAACCATCATATATGGCTGATCCTAATGGTCGGTAACTGTCAGATTCATCATGGTTCACTCGGAACGAAAAATTAGAACAGCTAGGCCAGCTAGCGGGCAATTTAGATCGTGCATCACAATGGCCCCGAAGAAGTCCTGAGACCGTTCCTGAAGATCTTTGCTCCACTCTGCTAAGTCTACTTAAGCATAAGATATTTATGGATATTCTTCACTTCTTGATTTTGCTGCGCATGCTAGCTCCAGTTGTTCCGAAATGGGTGATCCGTGGGTGATATATTCATGTCTAGACGGCAGGATTACGAAAATTGTGGATAGAGTCCCTAAGATACGAATGTCATTTGGTCGTTAACTATTAGTTCTACATTCTAGCTTGAGAGAAACTCTTCAGAAAGACTAGAGTTGGCGTAACATCGAGATCTTAACCACAACTCACTCCGCCGTTGAGGTATCATCCCAAATTCCATTTTTAGACCTGAACTATTACACATCAAATGGACATCCTTGTATCATTGGACATTCGTTGGAGACTTAGGTGAATTGTACAACTTAAGTATATATAGTAGATGAGATTCTGAAGATTGTCCTCAAGCCATCATACAACTCCTCACATTCGTTATCAAGATGAAGTTCTCAACCTCAACATCATTTATTTTTGCCCCTGGCGCATCAGCTGCCATAATCCGCCGTGACCAATGCAGCTTTACCATTACTGCATCGGGCGGCCAGTCAGGTGTTGTCGGACAGCTTTCCGACAGCCAAAACAGACTTGGTGGTGAATACCCGACAGAGGACTACGCCATTAGCAATGGCCAGATCACTGATTCCAATGGTAGAGGGCGCATTCTCACGCCTTCCGTTCAGCAATTTCAGTGTGATGCCAGCGCAGCTTCAACCTCTGGCTTTTCTGTTAGCAGCTCAGGAGAGATTCTCTATTACCTTCTACGTATGCTCTGCTTCAGACTCTGAGTACAACATCTATACTACTCCGGTGTCTGGTCAGAGTAAGTGTGTTGAAGTAATGTTGTCGGCAAGTTCATGCTATGGTTCTCCCAACACATCAAATGCTGCATCTACAGCCCCAGGCAGAACATCTGCATCAAGTTCAACAATCTTGCAGTCCGCCAGCCAGGAAGAATCTGTACCGACCCCAACTATCGACAAGACTACGACTCAGCACAAGACCACAGTTCAACAACAAACACAAAAAGAAACAGTCACCGAGCAAGTGACCAAGACTGAGCAAGAAACGTCTCCTGGTTAAACTATCACCCAGACGCAGCAAAAATCTGCTTCGATTCAAACCATGTTTGTCACTCAAACCCAGACTATTCAATCTTCCTGCGTAGCTCAAATCGTGTTCACCACCTCTGTCATTAGCGCGAGCGATGTGACATCCACTATTCAAAACACTATTACCTATACGCAATCAGGACAATCCACTACTCTGGTCCAGGCCTTTTCTAACACTATATCACCCATATTATCCTCTAGCAGCCAAGTGCAAATCCTCTCTACATCCGCCCCCAAATCATCTCCCATCCCCTCATCATCCATTCCCGTCCCCTCAAACACAATCTCAACCTCCGCGTCCTCCTCAAGCTGCCCCACCAATCTCAACGGAGAATATCAATACCCGCACCTAATCTTACCCATCTCCTTCGCCTCTCCCTCTACGTCCCTCGGCACATCCTACAACGACGTCATAAACAGCACCGTCTTCTCAATTTTCAACTTCGAAATTCTATCCACCTACACCGGAACTTGTTCACCCGTCTTTCTCTTCCCCACCCAAGATCAACTCGAGACGTCTTCTTACACGTTCTCCGGAAATGGCGACGTGGATTTCGCTCAACTGAGCACTATCGGCACTCAATCGACTACTTACGACAGTATTGGAAGCGTGGCGAAGGATCTTGGCACTTTTACTTTGACGCCGGGAAGCTCGACGGTTATTAGTACGTTTGCTTGTCCAAAGGGGGAGACGGTTAGTTATCAGTTAAGCGAGGGGGGAAGTGGAACGACAGATCTTTGGTATCTAATCACTACTAATGATGAATACATGAAATGACTTCTAAGTATTTACAAAAATACTTAGTACACGAATCGATGCACAATTCATTGGCCAGATTCGGACTTCTAGTTACTGATTGTTCAAGTAGAATTTGGACATTAAGAACTTATACATATACTCTCTTACCTTTTCGTTCTCCATATCAAATAATATAAACTTACAAGTCTACGGGAAACATTGAGTAGAGCTTGATCACTGTTGTCAAATAAATGTATGGGGACCCTGAGACAATGTAATATATATATATATACCTTGTCTGAAGGTCTTTCAGGTACTGTTATGGACCTGTTATTTCTGCGCCGGAGAGGTTACTCTTCGGTACTGGCGATCAGAATGTGAAGATATTGCTGGCTTCAAAAAGGCGTCCAAAATGCTGGAATTGGTGAAATTGAAACTCAGTGTTTCAGTCGGCAGACCAACTACTGAATATAATGGTTCTTTACAATTTTAGAGCTCAGGTTGATAGGGACGGCAAGTACCCAACAACAAAAAATTTCACTTCTGTTCTTCTGTTCTTTTCTCTTCCTCTTCTCAATTGAGCATCTACCTCGGATTTCAATTAGTTATTCGCTGTATGAGCATGTATCAATTCACTTACTAACTTCGAGTACAGCACGATGAAGTCCCGCCGTCCAACTCGACTTACACCACTCAAGATCACTCTGCCTTCCAACATCAATTGAGTAAACTGAGAATTAACTTACTCAGTATGTCATCGATTCATACAAAGAGTCAAATGCAACGCCACGCCCAGAGGCTTGGGCATTGAATCGAATCCGAAAGATGCCAACACCATTCGAAATTCGACCAGAGTTATAAGAAACCACTGTCTTCGGTGCGGAAATGACAAGCTGACGATAAGATCCGAAAGGCTGTTGTTCTTCTGAAGATCATAAACACCATACCAAGTGGCCAAGGGTTCGCTTTCACACGCTGTTGGGCTTGGTACTGGGTACCATGTACCACATTGGTAAGATAGACTGGTCTGAGCCGTTGGCTCTCAGCTATTGCCGTCAAATTGACCTCGACATGTCCCATTTACGTGGACATGATTGGCGTTTGATATTCGAGGATGTCGTGGGAGAGTCGTATGCGTTCAACATGACAAGAAATGGTTGTCACCGCAATAGTAAGTTCTTCATCAGTCCATTTAGTGAATGGTACATAATTAATATAGAGTTAGCATGGAACCAATGTACACATGATTCTCCATGTAGCCAGGAGAAGGCCAAAAAGCAAATTTTTAACTTTCAATTTACAAGATCCGGGGATCAAAGCTTGCAATCGTTGACGCAAGAGGACCTTTCAGGTCAAGCAAGGTATTTTCCAACATCATCCCCTTGGGGTCTACTTCCTGAATACCAACTAACCTTTGATATTTAGTTCCAAGCTCAATAAATGTGCTGCCCAGGGTGGTGTTCTTGCCCTATCGGATGCAGAGACATATAAATTCACTAAATCAGTCACGAAAGATCTCGTTATGCAATTGCTGAACGACATTGTGATGAAGATGAAGGAGGAACGAAATCATTTCGTCAATCTGCCACCTACGAGATAGGACCGTCATACGGAGGACAGGGTATTGATGGAAATTCATATGCCTCCGCCGAATTAGTTGCCATATATTTGTATACGTTTTGATCCCCTCGCTTCCTCAACTGCCTCTAACAGTGTACTTATAAGCTCCCATACGGAATGCAACGATATGGAATTTGGAACTATCGATGGCATTAACAACCATTTCCACACAAAACACCACCAAGTACTAAGAAAGCTCTCCGCAAGGGCTGCTGCATTCATGTGTCACTACAAGGTGTGCAAAAAAGGCTTCTTTGACAGTCATGGTCGTAAAATCCACTTCGTGCGAATACATATTAAAGCCAGGCAAAACAACTAGGTTACGAATAGTTGGGTAAGTGGGCCGGGTGCTAATTGCTTGGGATGTTCAGTGCCGAGACAGCTGATGCTCAATTGCTAGTGGTGGTGCTAGATATATAAAAATCTATGCGTTTACCTTAAAATTGTATATGTGAGTTCTCGATGCCCAAATTTCACTTCACAATCAGACATATGATTTAGCATAGCGAGATGAACAAAGCTTTAATGTTCACATTCCACTGGATTAATCAAACATATGATTTGATTAAACATGGAAATCTGAAGTTGGTCGATGAATTACAGTAACTCTCATGCACTGCGCGATGAGCGAGAACCGCTCTCCCTCCTATTAATTATTCGTCTTCCCGATTCCTTCATCTCAGCATCCGCCAGGAATATTTTCCCCAGTACCAGGAACCAGATTATACGCCTTGCTGAAAAGATTCTCCGGATCATACTGCCTCTTCAGCTTCACCAGTTTTTCATAATTTCCCCCAAAGAGATCTTTGGTCCTCGTGTCACCAAGTCCTATATTACTCATCATTAGCTATCAATCATTCTCTCGCAAGTCCCTCTTAACCAGAACACAGAAAAATAAACAGCGAAATCAAACCTACCGTCATAATTAACATATACCCCAACACCATCCCCTTTCTTCTTACCCCCCAGTTCCCTCTTCGCTCTCCCCGCTATCTCCCTGGTCCAACCCCTACACCTCTCATCCCACTTACTCTCCGTCCACCCCGAAACAACCACCATATTCCCCCATTCCCCTCTATTCGCAAACGCCATCGCGTTCAACGGGATTTCCATAATCTTCCCATTGTGTATAAACTCAAAAAGCATCAACGTTTTCTTCGCATCAGGTATCTCCTCCGTATGCCTAACATATTCCTCATAAACCCCATCCACAAACTTCCAATCCAGCGGGTACGTAAAAGTCCCCCCTTTCATCGCCCTCCTATCCCCATTTGGAGTCGACGCAGTGTGCAACGCGTTAATCTCCGGATACGGCATCATTCCCGTACGATCCATCAACGGACCCAAATCCTTCAACGGCTTAAAAACCTCCCTCGCCTTCTCCACTTCCCCATCGTAAAATAACACCGCGACAACACAACTCCTTCCAATAGGTGGCGGCGTCGCAATCGCTACCATCATCGTAACATCGCCTCTCAAATCCTCCCTCTCCATAACCTCATTCGCAAACCCCACCACCCGCTCGATTCCCCCCCGTTCAAACATCATCACCCCACCCCACACCATCCCGCTATGTTTATACCCCCTAAACACAAACTCACTCACCACTCCAAACCCCGCCCCCGCGCCCCTCAACGCCCAAAACAATCCTAGGTTCTCATTCGCTGACGCCCGCGCTACTGTCCCATCCGCAAGCACCACCTCCGCCGCCACCAAATTATCCACCGCGAGCCCGTACTTCCCGCTCAGATACCCATACCCGCCACCGAGCGTCAGCCCGCCAATCCCCGTGCGATTGACCGTCCCGCCCACGGTCACAAGCCCGTGTTTCGCCGCGGCGGCGTCGACGTCGGCCCAGAGGGCGCCGCCTTGCGCCGTGATGGTTTGCGTTTCCGGGTTGACGAGGACTTCGTTCATAAGGGATAGATTGAGCGATACGCCGGTGTTAGTGGAGGATTGCCCGCTGGTGGAGTGTGTACCGCCTGCGACGGCGAGGTCGAGGTCGTGTAAGCTGGTGAGACGGATGGTGTGGGAGATGTCGGCGGTGCAGGCGGGGAAGACGACGATGGGCTTTGAGGCGGGAGGGTGGGGTTAGTTATATGTGGGATTTTGGTGTAAGAAGAAGAAGGAGGAGGAGGAGGAGAATAGGGGAGATTTATTAGCAGGGATTATACTTACAGCTTCCTTTTCGGCAGTGACGGCCCAGCGTTTGATGGCTTGTTTGTAGTTTTCATCTTGCGGTGTTACGATGACAGCATCTTTTGAGAGTACTTCTCTCAGCTCTTCTTCGATCATCATTTCAATTGAGAGAATCGTATGATCGCAAAAAATACAAGAAAACTTTCACCAATGTACGTATGACAAATAAGCACGTCTGGAATCCAGGCAGCTCTTTATATGTGCTCCCTCCTTTACCAAAGCCAACCTGTCGGTAGACACAAGCGTTGCATAAAGACAAGTCCCACAACATTTTTACTCACATTTTCTTTCAACTATATGAAGCTTGAAATTATTTGATCGCATTCTTAGAACGTGTTTCAGAAAGCCGCAAACTTGCAGCTTTTCACCCCTCGCTTCCGGTGACAGCTCACTAGCTTATGCATGTACTAGGCGGCAACATCGGTACCTGAGTAATGCCATTTATGGTGTACTAACTATCCGACCAACTTCTGACTTCTAATTGTTCGAGTCAATTTTGGACATTGAGAACTTATATATCTGATTGCTCAAGCGAAAGTTGAGCGTTGAGAACTTATGTATACACTTGCCGGAATAGAGATCTCCAAAGTATATATTTTACTTGAATATGGAAGTTTTTGGAGATGTTCGATGAAATAGTACACCCAGTGGTGGGTGATCTAACTTAGCTCTAGACTGTACTGATGTCTTAGATCTGTACATTAAGTGATTAGCTTCTGAGCTAGGAACGCCTCAAAACGCCATAACCATACCGACGGGATACATTTCGTCGGCTATTACAATCTAGCTCTCATGGGGTCTTCATCTATCGCTTCCTCGATAAACCTCATCGCCTCTACGAGTCTCCTTTCTTGCATCTTTGGGGCAATAACTTGCACACATAGAGTAGTATTCAGGTATACTCTTCTATCAATCGTCTTCTCGTCCCCTGTTCTTCATTAGAATTTATATTGCATGTACACTGCGAGACAACTTACATAGTTCCCTATTTACCTCATCCCAACTTCCCAGTGGTTTACCGGCGGCAATCTCTCCCTCTAAATCACTTTCTTTAAACTCCCTCACAGGTAATGTCGCCGCAGGATAATCTAGCAAAACGAAACTGCTCGTGTAACTTGAGCCATTCCATCTATCAATTGGTGGGGTAGGGTGTGGAGCGACAGGACAAATAATCGCATCGATCATCCTACCAGTTTTCGGATCTCTCCAAATCTTCAACATCTCCGTCTCTAACTCTATCTTCTTCGCATGTATATCGACGAGGTTGGGGAGAGTCATGGGAGGTTTCCGTTTCAATCGAGTAGATAACCAATTGATGAGAGGTTCAGAAGTTTCTTCGAGAAGATCAAACATAAAATTCCCTCCGTCGATACCGAAGAATGCATTCGCAAGGGACTGGCATTTTTTGAACGCTGCTGCATCAATTTCAAAGACTTCTTGGCCAGATTGTCGAAGCTTTTGGACTATCTCGTCAGTTACTTTTGCGATTGGAGGTAATGGTGTAATGAGTCCATCCGTTCGAATCACGCCGATCAATGGCTTTTCATGAATTGAACCTTGTTCATCCCACATTCCATATGCAACAGCCGGATCCCTTTCCCATGGTTTCATATTCGAGATTGTTTGCAGGAACAGTTCGCAGTCTCGCAAACTTCTTGCGATAGGCCCTGCACTCGCTTGTAATCCGATTTTTGATGCTCCAGGTTTTTGTCCTCCTTGTTGTCCCACATAAGGTATTCTTTGCGCCGACGGTTTGATTCCGTACAGTCCATTGCACATAGCTGGAATCCTAATACTTCCACCAACATCTGTCCCAACTCCCAAAACACTCCCTCGCATGGCCACCAAAGCCCCTTCACCACCTGAACTTCCACCAGCAGTAACCCTCCTATCCCTCGGATTAAGCACCCTCCCAAACAAGTTGTTATCCGAATCCAATGCCATCAGCGTCTGCGGGATATTTGTCTTACAATATAGGACCGCACCCGCCTCAAGCAGAAGATCTACCAGTAAAGAATTCTCCTTCGCTGGATTCTCCGCTAACGCAGCAATCCCAATCGAAGCATCGTAGCCTTTCACCTTAAACGTATCCTTGAGCGAAACCGGCACACCATGTAAAGGACCAACTGGTTCGCCCGTTCGCTTGTATTCGTTATCCAACCATTTCGCCCGCGCAATCGCATCATCGAAGAAGATTTCCGTCAAGCAGTTGCAAAGTTGTTGAGCAATTGCTGCGCGTTTGCAGAATGCAATTGCGACGTCTTCCGCTTTGAGATCGCGGGACCGAAGGGCGAGGGCGAGAGAGGTGGCATCGTAGCACTCGGTAATGGATAGTTCAGAGGGTGTTAAGATGCCACTTGTGCGAGGAATTGATAGGACGTTAAGAGTTGTGGCTGGTGGTGGATTGGAGAGAAGCCATGCTGATGGGATTCGCGATTGACGTTCTTGCTGTTTACGTCGAGCGATTGCGCGCCAGGGAGCTGGTGGATTTCCGGAGGAGGGTGGCAGCTTTTGCTTCATGGTGATGCTTAATACTTTGTATATGTTAAAAAGCCGATACTGGTAAAAATCTCATCCTGGGGACATGATTGATAGAGCTTGGTGTGCGGGGTGAAGATGCGGAGAGCACCCTGCTTGCTTTGGATGGAGCTATGCCAGCGCCGAGGATCAGCTTGTTGCATAGATTATGCAACCATTTCATAAGATGCATAAAGTTTGCTTGGTCGCAAGAAGTTTATTCACGCGTTAGACCTGGGTGCAGGTATGGACGGTATGGATGAGGACAAAACCTGGCTGATCTCGATCATTCGAAGTATCGTTGTACTGTAAGTATCAGAGAGATAACATCCCTCAGCCCGGCATACCCGGACACCAAAAATATTCATCCTCCACCGACCTCCAACTCACACCACCACCGACCCCCTTTTCAACCGACCACTGTCCCCCTTTTCAGCCGACCGCCGTCCCCCTTTGCAACCGCCAACACTCATCTCCTTAAATCTAGACTTCCGTCCCAGATCTTTCCGTTCCTGCCCTCCTATCCTAACTATTCGACCTTACAAATTCGACCCCTCAACGGACCTCTCTTCTCGATCCATTAGCTTTCTTGAAAAATTCTTCACACAATATTGAAAAGGCCATGTTGGTAGACCATTTAGATAACCATATTGTAAAATACCCGACAGCCGCTGGCTGCCGCTTTGGAAATATGATTCATCAGTATGTATATATGTCCTATCACTCAAGCTTAGGAGGCAAATCTTCTTGACAAGGGTTATTTCTCTCTGTATCGTTTTCGATTGTGGTCGAAAGTTACATACGTTATCTTGCGTTTGCCACCATATCTTTCGTTATTGTTGGATGTTAGTAGTTGAAGTGGAAGTCGAGCATAATACCGGACTCGATTGACTGTGAGAGGAAAGTTACAACATCTCCCAGGTCGATCAAGTCGGACATCGTCTTTACAAAGAATAAGAAGATCATACCACAGAATCTACCAGAGCCCATGATACTTCTTGAAATTGGAAACAGTATACTATCAAGATCCTGAAAGATAAGTATTATCTCATTTAATCTCATATCTTCTTTCTTCCTTTGCTGGAAATTCTTTTCTTTCTTCTATCGTCTCGCTTTTCCTTTCTCTCATTTCTCTCTTCGTCTTCATCTCATCTCCATCCACGCATTCTACACATTTCTATCTTCTACACCCACCGTCCGGACTGAGCCGCAATCATGCCCTCAACAACAAGCCGTCAACGCCCTTACTCCTTTCCCGAGCCCCTTACTATCACTATCCCCCAATCTCGCTCTAAAACCCGACCTATTTTATTACAGCAAGACCCTTCCGAGCAGAAATCGAAATCACGAACCACCCAACGAAAACACAGATCATATCAACCCACCACAGATACTAGCTCCAACACAACGAAAAAGACCAAGCCCACCCCTCTTTTCTGCTCCAGTCCTACATTTCGCGCTCCAGATGCTCTAATACCGGCTCGATACCCAACAACCCCTGAATCTGCATCACCATCAGAAAATGAGACATCATATTTCTCATCCCCATCCCCAGACTCTTCGCCGGAATCTACATATAACCACAGCTACAACCAAATCTCCACGATCACACCCTCCTCCCCATCCCCATCCCCATTCCCATCCCCTCTAAAACGCCAATCTCGCGCTCGCCCCCGCGAACGTCGTCTTCACAAGAAGTCCCAGCGAAAGTCCAGCGTCACAATTCAGGTTGCATCCGCGCATCTTGCCTATACAGAAGATCAAGGTATCGTGTCTGCCGAGTATTGGTTAGATCAATATCAAGGTAAAAATCAAGATTCGTATCTGGACCAGAGCCGAGACTATGATCTAATTTCACCTCTTTCACAACCTCAACCACGAGTAGAGCCCAAAAGACAGACCAGATCTTACCGAAAGTCTCATTCTCGCTCTCACACACACGCCAAATCCCATTCTCATTCCCACTCACACACCGAGCAGCAAACCTCACGCTCGCATAGACAAAAGTACGAGTACGAGCACGAGCACGAGCAGGTATACCAACAGGAAGAATATCTACCCGGCTACGCCACAGATCAACGATACGAATACCTTAGAGAAGAAGCTCAAGAAGAAGACTGCAGCAGGTCAAGGCAACAATACTACTACACTAACTTAGCAGCTAGATCTACTTCTTCACAATCTTCTACAACCGCGGTGGTATCAACTGAACACGAGCATCAGCATCGCCACCAGAAAATAGCTACCTATATCCCATCTCGTTCTCACACCCACTCACCCCACCACCAAACAACATACATCCCATCGCACTACTCACCCACTCCCTCCTCCTCTCACAACCCTCCGCCAAACACACCCTCATCCCTTTCCTCACTCAAATCCCAACAACCTGGATCTCAACCCCCCTCTAACCCCACCCCATCTCACCAACCCTCACCCCCCAACCCCCTCGAAATCCAAAACCAGCACCTCCTCACCCGTCTCCTCCGCTCCCGCCGCTACGGCGACATCGCAGAACACGCTCACGCCACCGAGCAAAAGCGTCAGAACTTGCTTACGCAAATCTCCGTTCTTAATGACGAGTTAGAGGCGTTGAGCTATCAGGAACGGGATCTTGTTGCTGAGTTGGTGGATTACGGGGTTGATGAGGGGAGGCTGCCTAGTGTATGTATTTTCTTTTTCTTTATTTCTGTTTTTGTTTGGTTTGTTTGGTTTGATCATGCATTGGATGGGCTATTGATTAAGGCTTTCGTAAAAGTCGTTTTCACCCAGCTGAACTAACCCGTCAAATAGTACCTCGCCGAAACCCTCCACTGGCGTACCTACCTCCCGCCCACGGGCGGCTACTTCGGCGGCTGGGAGCAGTACTGGGAGAAGCGGATCACGGCCGAATGGTACGGGGTACCTATCGAGGCGCTCGCGGATACCGGGAAGAAAGTCGGGGTGTGGAAACGGTGGGGGAGGAAGATGTTTGGGCGGTTTTGGGGAGGTCCTGATGCGTGGAAGGTAGATGCGGGGAAGGGGGAAGCGGGGAAGGGAAGTGAGGGGGATGCAGAGGGTGAGTGGATTGGTGAGAAGGATTGGAGTTGGGGAGGAGGAAGCGAGGGGGAGGTGAATGAGAAAGAAGGGAAGTGAAGGCGGAAAAGGCGAAGAATAGGGGATTGAATAATTCTATCAAAACGATACAGTAATCTAGTGTAAAACCCCCGCCTACTCATCCACACCACATAACTAATAAATCCTCCCAAGAATATCGACAGGGACAGTAAATTCAACTCCAGTATATACATGAATGAAGCCCACAACCACTCGCAACGCAGCGCATATAAAGCCGACAACGACGTAGAGACACGAAAGAGTAGAAACAAAGATACCTAACAAACTAGTCACATTAGAGAAATAGGCAAATACAGTAATGTAATTAGAATAAAATAAATATAATTAAAAAACGGTTCCGCGAAAAGAGGAAAGGAATAATTTCATCTAGTCTTGCATTCTATCTATATATAAAACCTCTGACCCAACAGATAAATAATCAATTAATAATGCATGCCAAAATCCAAAAAATCCAAAATAAGAGAATGACAAGACTGAAGAGAAGGCGGGGGAACGGAGAGGGAGGGAGGGATGTATTCTTGTGTACAGTAAGTAGGTGGTGGGTGGTCTGTCGATCAAACAATTACCCTATCCTACCCTACCCTACTCTACTCTATTCTACACGTATGAAGAAAACCAACCATACATGTATGACCTGCAGATCCAGATTCCCATCCCCAGAGAAGAGGTTACTGGTTCCGCACGCTCGACATTCGAAACACGCAAAAGGCATAAATACAGCTTACGCGGCCGGGAGACGGAGAAAGGGGGGGGGGGGAAGCGCCCAATTTTCCGTCACATAGAGTGAGTGAAAACTTTCGGGATCGGGGGAGCACACTTTTGCCTCGTCATGCACCACTATAGCGAGTAGAAGAGAAGTGGGGGGGGGGGGGAAGAAGCTGGGTAAAGGTTAGATTAAATCTAATTTAGACCATACCATATCATGCTGTATCAATATACTTAGTCCAGTCCCGGTCTCAGTCTCAGTCTCAAAATCCCCAGCGCCAAGAACCAAAACCTCCAAAGGAACTAATCTCACCCGTGAAATGATTGAGAGTGCGGGTTAAGAGGCGATGAAAGGTGTAGTCAGCGAGCGCACAATGGCCTCATCGAGGACCAGTACTATAACTTAGGTAGTCTCCAAATAGACATCTGCGGGACGAAAAAGAGGCGAATGTACTCATAAGGGGGCGAGTATTAGTCATATAGCACAGCTGTAGCGGCAAGCGCGGTTGAGATATGCAATGTGATTCACAGGAGGAGGAGGAGATGGTGGTGGTGGAGAAAATTTAATGGATGGATAGATAGGCAAGGTCAGTTAGATGGTATTGTATTGGAAGTGGAGGCAAGCGCACAGTTTTGCCAGTGAGAAGAAGTGAACAATAGAGGCGAAGGCATTTTTTCTCCTGTATACGTTATTGACACATGTCACCGCACATTCTCTCCCTTTTCATAGCTGTTGGAAAGTTGGAATCTCGTACATGATACTAATCACGACGAACTTCAAGATCTGGGATAAACTTGAAGCACACTCCACATATTACTAGCACATCGTGCCTCTAGAGTCAAAATCAAAAAAAATGCCACCTATCCAAGCCACCGCGCCCACTGACCCATAGAATCTAGACCCAAGATTGAATGAAAACTTTTTCCCGTGTGGATGGTCTCAAAAAGGGTCGGCGGTCACCTGAAAATATTTTCCCATCAACATTGCCCCATCATTCATCTGGCCGTAATCAAACCCATACAATTTCGTCATCCGACCTATATTGACCACCTCAGATTTGGTAGAATCTGATCAGAGCAATTTTCATGAATTATCCTTAAGGGAAAGGCACTTGCCACTTTCCCCGGTAAAATAGGCTGGAAACTCCCCCTATCTTTGCACGGACCACCACCATTCATCTCTCTTTCCTATAGAGTCGATTGTAGAAAAACCTGAAGATATTGCTGTCCGGTGGATAATTAATTGTCGACCCCTGCGACATTCTTTCCATACATACAAGTAACTTGGACGTCCAACGTCGAGATTGAACATCATGGTTACACTACCAGATCCGAAAAGGTATGTTTCAAAATCATATTCAATGCAACATCAGCTAATTCACGAATGTAGCACCGATTGGCCTGGAGTAAGAAGAGTGTACTGGGCCAATTTCCAAGAATTGTGGGAAGACCATTTGGAAGATGAGAAACAAAAGGATCAGTTCAAATTCTGTTTGCTGCTCCAGCGCTTGATCGACGTTTGTAAGAAAGCAAAAGGAACAAAGCCGATTGAGGCACTTTATCATGACGCAGTTCTCAACCTGCGAAGAATGGGTGTGAAAAAAGAACTTATGAGCCCTGAATGGAGGGGTTATATCAAAGACCAAGAGGACGAGATTCTGAAAGCAGAAAGAAAGAAAGCCAGAAAGGATTGGGAGAAAAAGAAGACCAAGGAGATTTACTTGTCCAGACCCAAACGCAGGAGAAAGGAACATTGGCCAGCAAGGTCATTGGTCTCACCGGACTCGGATAGCGATATCTCTGTCGTGAAACGGTCACACGATCCGCCGGACGAAATCACCAAAAAGGTGAAAGAGTGGTATCCATCCGACAACCCCGACTCCAAAGAGTGGCATCCACCGCCGCGTCACGTTAAGTTTAAGAAGGAGGATTGCGCCAGATCTGATTGTTCACGGACCTTTCACTACGTACGAACCACACCTAAGCCTCCTGCTCGCCCTCCCTTGAAGTGGGTGTATCAAAAAGTGAAATGTGAGGTATACGGCTGTCCCGGAGGCTGCGGTAGGAAGTACCATCGGGAATGGGCCCTAGTCGAAGATGAAGACGAAATTAAGAAACGTGATGAAGCCGTGAAGAAGAAAAGCCCACCACCGAAACCCGTTTACTTCACAACTGGATAGCCATAGTGGACAATTTACCCGAATCCGTATACCGTATCAGCACCTTGCTGTGAAGGCACACTCAGCCTCACATTACCACCATACGCCTGCACTGGCATTTGGGCAGTATGACATTGATGTGTGAACGTAGAGGGCTGGCGCATGGTTGACTTCAAGCTTCATCGCAGCAACGCTGTTTCGGCAGATGGGTTGTAGTAAAGCCATCAATCAGCCTTGTGGAGCAAATCCAGCATGCACGGCACCAATCTCGACGTACTTGTATTGTTTGCGAGACTCAAAATAGAACTGTTCCCCACATCGTTAATCTATGGGCGAATCAGAACAAGGGGAAATTGCAGGAAGGCACGAATTGGTCGTCAACAGACTTCTGATTCAGCTGCACCGGGATACTCTTTTGAAATAAGTGGGCTACGCGCTGGGGTCCGCTTATATTTGTATATTTGCGCTGGGTCTGTGCTGGTGATGAAGCTCGTCTTCGAAAAATGGAAGCAAGGAAGGATTAGTCGGTCGAGCAAAGTGGACGCGATGGAGGGCTGAGGCCATAAATGCTTCGAGGAGGGCTGGAATATGATCAGGCAATCGTCAACTTCAGACAAGCATGTTTGGTGTGAAACAAATGGGTGATGTTGTCGCATCGGGCATGAAAAAGTTTCAAGGTGCCGTTTTTGGATGAGTTGGTTGTTGAGACATTTTCGGCAACAATGAGGTTTTCAAAGTAGAGCTAGTTAGAGATCATGTACATACAAAAGTACTTGAAGCATGACAAGCTTTTCCATTCACAATCAAACGCTTGTGGTAAAATGCCGGACGTCCCAGGTGTTCACAAGGCAATTGCCGTGAAGAGATGATGATATTCACACATTTGATAGATAGTTCAGGGTCACCACCCGTTTGGTGTTAGGGGCTCCTTACTAGCTCTAGCAGATCTTCCCAAATGCGACATTCATACCAAGTACTTTTTTCTCTTATGGCTTAGGGAGTTCACACACCACCAGTAAGGCCTGTCAAAAGAGTGCACGGAGTTCCCGGATCCAAATGATGGAGGTGGGAAGCGGTTGAGTGATCTAAGGAGACGTGAGGGAGATGTGAGGAGACTGGAGACTTGGGAAGGGATGGCATTGAGGGTCGTCAAAAGTTGTATGTAGATGAGTGCATTATAATGATTGAGTGACGGGTAATAGACAGATGATGAGTTTTTGAAATGATGGTGAAACAGTAGTGAAGACGACATGGGGAAGAGGACGAAGCCATGCTATTTCTGTGCTGAGCCTTGATGGCGGTATAAAGGACGTGTTGAGGTCGAAGTCGAAGTCGAAGTCGAAGTTGCGATAGCTTTCAAAGTGAAATGCCGTGGAAGGTGGAAGCGAAATAGAAGCATTTGATGGTTTGATGATTTGATGGTTTGATGATTTGATGCTTTGATGATTTGATGATTTGATGATGGAAAAGTCTCGGGACCGATAATTAGGCGACTCGGCAATTCTCAACGTCCACTGTCCGTCCGAGGCCCACCTCTAGCTCAAACTTATGCTAGCTTGCTACTTCGTACAAAGTAGTTTACATGAGGTATAAAAGGTTATGCATTAACCAAGACATCTTATTGGATGAAAATGAGTGACTAAACCTTTCCTTTGTCCTTTGGATTGAGCTCGGATTGAGCTCAGAAATTCGGTTCAAGAGGAAAGCGTCTATTCTGTGTGGCTAGGATTCTTTTATATCCGGGGTTGTCGAGAATTTGCTGTTCGAAATTCAGCGTGGCCGATTTCCACTGGCGACTGGAGACTGAAGACTGGAGACTGTTGTATCTGCCCGAGTGCGGTGTCGGCTTGATGAAACGGGAGTTATTATTGACATTGACCATTAAGATGATCACCGACTACTTACTGTACTAGGACATTCCCTTCTCTTCCCTTCAGTTGTCGCAAGGCATAGTGCTGTGGTGCTAAGACAAGGGGGGCAGTGCATGAATGAGTTAAGGGTGTCTCATGGACATGACCGTCACAAGGCGGGAGGGGCAGTGGGAATAGCTACATGCTTTTGGCAGTGCGGAATAGAACAGAAACAGAAGAACGGTTAGCTCTGTTTTGAAGAGGTGAAGGAATACTCCGTCAAAATGAGAGGTGAGGATCAATATACCCGACCGGTCTTTCCACGGATAATGTGCGGGACAGCTGTTGCTGTTACAAAGTATGTTGATGAGGAGAAATGCAAAGCACAAAGTACATAATGAAAGCCCGTAGCATTCGTCCCATGTTCTTGTCTACTCTTGATGCCCCCTTTCCTCCTAAGCACTGCACTGCACTGCGTCTGGGTTCGTCTCATCTTCAAAGCCTCCAGAGTCCACGAAGCAACTTATACTTCAATAACACCTGTCATCAAAGCTACGCCCTCGCCCTCACCCACGCCCACGCCCACGCCTAGCAAAGTAACGGTTACGCTTGGTGTATACTCGTAATTGCAGCTGCAGGTGCATACGAGTTCTTGTTTCTTTCCTGATTTCATTAAGAAACGATTCGTATAGAAGCACTGCCGGAAGCATGCTACCTCCTCGCTAGGAATTGTCCCTTTTGTACGATTGGGGTTGAACCTACGAAGTGCTAGCTCTTTCTCACCCCTCGCACTTCCGAATCTCCGTGCTCCCGACCCTTATCCTTACCGAGCCACTATCAGCCAATCACAGCCACCCAAACTAGCCCTTTTTCCCTTGATCGGTAAAACTTTGACCCTTCGACCTTCGACTTTTAGAAGTGAACGCGCGTCGTTCCTCACTACCCGCTTTCCCGCTCTGATCTAAGCCACTCTCTCACTTCCCACTTCTCACCTCAATCACCTCAATCCCCAAAACTCCAATCAAAAGTCCAAAAGGTCTAAGGCAACAATATTTCCCGACTTTCACTACACACATTCACCCTTCCTTCTTGATTGTCTCAATTCCCACCTTTTCCAGGACGCACCTTGGATCTTGTTTCTACTGAACGAGGAACTTGATCAACAAACAACATCAACCCCCCCGAAACGAGTCTACCTAAAAATACCATCAAGTCTATCGTTTTATATCCTCAGAAACCCTTCATCGATCGCGATACGAACTCAACATACCCACTTCCGCCATGAAATCCGAGTCCAGCATGTCGTCGGCTTCGCCCAATCTAACCACTTCTCAGGGCGGGTGTTTAGATCCCCTCGACTCTCTAATCGACTTCTCAGAATACGAGACTGTATCATATCACTCACCTTCCCTCTCGCCATCTATCTCGAAATCACAATTCGCACGACCATCTGCTGCGAGCACCCCTACCACCTTAGCATCGTCGTCTTCTCAACCAACACTCTCTGGCCCGAGCCATCAATACGATCTTTACCGTCAACAAACCGGAATCCCACAAGGTGCCATTGCAAGCACCTTGGCAATTAACCAAAACAATGCGCACATCAACAATAAGTATGGATTCTCGGATGGATACTTGTCTGGATTGAGTCCAAGTGAAGAATTTGTTGACTTTGGAACCGCCCCATCTCAAACGCCATTCAATCCATCTGATGTCGATATGGATTACGAGTCAGCACATCACGATCCAGCATTCTTCTATCCAGATCAATCAGCAGAGTTTGTTGATCCAAGCAATATTGGTGCGCAAAGCCTACCAGTCACGACTGTTCTTCCTACACAATCAAGCAATGTTGGTCGCCTGTGGCCTGGTATGCATCAACAACAAGCCGCCTTGGCCAAGGCTCAAGCACAACAGAAGCAGCAACAAGCCATCATCCAACAACAACGTCAGAATGCTCTAGCTGCAGCTGGTGGCCAACAAAGACCGGCTCAACCACAGCGCACAAGAGCGCATGGGTCTACTGATCCTGTTATCGAAGAGAAGATCTCCCAACTCCTCAACTCAATGAGACATAGCAGCGTTCTCACAGACGGTGGCGACTCAGGAACATCAAACCACATGGCTCATGTACAAAAAATGCGAAAGGAAGAAGAGGATATGGATGAGGATGAGAGATTGTTGGCTAGTGAAGAGGGAAAGAAATTGAGCAGCAAGGAGCGAAGACAACTCAGAAACAAGGTCTCTGCTCGTGCATTCAGATCGAGAAGAAAGGGTAAGCAACTTGATTTCAGTCTAATTATATCTTCATGCTAACAATGTTCTAGAATACATCAGTCAACTCGAAGGCGAAATTGCTGCCAAAGTTAATGAGAACAGCGATTTACGATCACAGAACCGAGCATTAATGGAGGAGAACACTCGCCTGTCAGACTTGACTCGCATGCTTCTCTCCTCGCCAGCTTTCTCTGGCTTCCTTGATACCTTGTCATCCAACCCTGCTGCACAACAAGCACCACCTGCGTCTCAACCCACCCAAGCGGAGCAACCACGACAAGTCCGAAAAGATGTCAATCCATATGCCGCTCAACAGATGCAACAACAACATATCGGTATGGCTATGATACCCGAGCAAGCAACAGACTTCTCTATGCTTAACATCAACGCCGAAGGAGGATTCAGCTACCAACCTCAAGTCTTTTCTGTTCTTTCCATGCCCGAGCCTGTCATCGACTCTTCTGTCCTTTCAGGAAAGACTTCCAACTTTGTTGGAAAGCTCGAGTCAGAGGATGAGAAGATTGAGCTCCCTGTTGTCGAACGTACTTCAGTGTCTAAACAGCCAGAAGCCGTCGCTGTTGTGGAAGAAGAAATTGACGAAGAGTTTGATGCCGATCCTGCATTTGCTCTCTTCGCCGAGAACACCACTTCACCTGCCACCTCTTTCGAACTTCCTGAAATTGACTACGCTGCTCTCGGCTTAAAGACACAATATGAACTTGTCGTTCGTGATCCCGAAGCAGAAAAGGCATCTTCCGACAATGCTTTCGCTAGAGCAACAAGGATATGTGACAGTATGGAAGCTGCAGTCTCACGGCTTGAAGCTTTAACTTTCATGTAAAACTGTATCTCCAAAATGGGGTGGTCAACATATGACTTGTATTTGTTGCTGCGGTTTAGCGTTTCCTTATATTATCATCACTATATATATCTCATCACCAAATGACGCCTGAGTCTCTGTTCTGTTCTGATCTTGTCTTTTATTTTTCATTTACATATCTCCTTTTTTTTTTTTTTTATGGTCTTTGCGCCGGGGTACTACAATTTTCATTTTCACTTGTCATTGCGGGGAATGGGAAAGGCTTGGTTGGATCAAGGGATGGGAAATGGCCATATAGTCGCCGTATCTGGAGGGAATTTGGGAGGTAAATCTGTACTTGGTATCACATCGCATCTCAGCTACCTTGTAAGAAATCATTAGGATAGGCCGGGGAGTGAGGGATAGGGAGAGGGATGGCAAGCAAATGGTTTACATTGTGGTATTGGGATGTGGGTTGGTTAGTTGGTTGGTTCTTAGGAGGGGGAATAAGATAGATGAGGGATTTACATGAATTCGAAAATAAATCACGATTTTTAACGAATCACACTTGTGAATCTTTTTTCGTGTTGAATATGAGTCGCAAGTAGTGGGAAGGGATAGTGAGTTGAAAGGCAAGTGGCGAAATATGGCTATTCTCCAAGTTATTTACTCCCCCTTTTTGGATTTTGTGGCTGTGGCTGTGCTCCTTCCCTTACTTCTATTCTAATCCATTCCATTCATTCTCAGTCCCTACAGTCAATACATCCATCCATCCATCCATTCATTCATCCATCCATCTATCCATCCACTGCCGACTGCTGACTGCTGACAACAGGGACAGACTGAGGGATTAATGCGAGGGCGATTAATATTCATATTGATATTTTCAATTCATTTCAATTCATTTCAATTCAATTCATTTCAATTTCGGCTCAGTTCAGTTCTAGTTTAGTTTAGTTTTGTTCTAGTTCAGTTAGTTCGGTTCGGTTCGGTTCGGTTCTAGTTCAAATTTGCGGACTTTGATTTGTAGTTCAAGTCGTACGGAACGGGAACGGGAACGGGAACGGCTTTGGGGAGGGAGGATCTAAGGCTAAGGCTGAGGCCTGAGGTTACTTCTCTGCCTCCTCTTCCTGTTCCTGTTCCTGTATTGTACTCGTAGAAGCCTTGTGTTTGTTGTTTGCTTTCGATTGGTGCTGGTTTTCTTGGGTTCTTTTTGGGGCGGGGGCCAGGGAGGTGGGTTTGATTCTGAATTTGGATTGCATTGCATGGGATGGTTAACTCTTGCTGTATGTATTTGGGTTTGCATTTGTTTTCTTTACTGGTGCTTGCTGGAATGGCATCTTAGTTCAATGTCACATCTTGTCTGGTGCCTTTTGATGCCATACATTCATGACTGGAGCAGGATTTTTGGAGTTCTATATGGATCTACCTTCGAGCAAAACTATTGATTGGGGAAGCATATATGGTGAACAGATGAACGATGGGTGGGGAGGAGTTTTATATTGCTTGCCATCTGGTAAGGTTTCTCCCAATATCTCAACTCTCTACGGCTCGATGTGTGTTGTCGGCCATGATCTTATGTGGTAATCTATACGGTGAGCTAGTCCTACTTATCGACGTCTTGTACCTTTCTCATGAACCGTCGGCGTCACGTTCTCAAGGGCCTTGACTAAAGCCGGTTTAGATTGTGCTGTTTTTCTCGCTACCTTTTTCACCTTCGCAATCTTCTTTTCTCTTTTCTTCTCCTCTTCTTCTTCGCTACAGTGAATGTTCAGCGAGTTAACACGCTTCGCCAGCGATTTAATTTCCGAATCAGTTTCGCCTCCAGACGAAGAAGAATCAATATCCATTGGAATAGTTGGTTCATCATCCGTTTTATCCTTCTTGGTCCCCTTAACATGGTGTGGTTTATGCACCCGTGCTGGTGGAACAACTTTATCATTCAGTCCATGGAGGCTCGACTTCTTTGCTGCAGCCGCGGGCGAAGCAGGGCGAGATGTGGAACCGGAGTTACTAGGCTTGCCAGTCTCTGCTACCGCCTTTGGCTTGACTACGACTTCTTGTTGCTTCGCTTTAACTACTTGCTGCGGAATTGGCAAATCAGTAACTTGCTGATTAGCTACACTCGTCGCACCCAGTGGTGTATTAGATCTTCTCAAAGTCACTGGTTTTTTCGGGCCTGACCTTCTGCTCGAAGACGGCGCTGTGCCTTTACGCAAATTTTGTACTTGTGCCGGTGCTGGTGCTTGGTCTTTCTCATTAGGTTGCACTCGCTTCGCGCTTCGTGGGTCGGGAGGTCTACCGTCATCACTGGACTCATCTGCTTCATCTGCTTCATCTCCGTCCTTCCAATCTTGGATGGTTTGCGTGTCAGTCAATTTTCTTCTTGGGGTCTTGATCTTTCTTCCTTTGGCGGCGGTGGAGGTGCCGTCGCCGCTGCTGCTGCTGCTGGTGTCTCTTGCACCCTTTCTAGTGGCGTCTTCCTTATTCTTTTGCTCGACCATTTTTTTGGGTGTGATTGGACTGACAAATATATAGATATACGAATCTTCAATTCAATTCAGCTGAATGTAAGTCAGGAAACAGACCAAAACTTTGATTTGAAGATGGCAAGATGAAGTATGTGCAGGCAATAAATAGATATCACAAGATTGTCGAAATAGGAAAACCAAAACATCAATAGATAATTAGATATCCTTCGACCCCAGCATCCCCAGAAACCCAGTATTATATACCCCTTCCCTGTTTCCACCTTCTCAAGGCGCTCGTTTTGTATTCCTCGTCTAACTGTGTTACATGAGGAAAAAGAAAACTTCTCAGCCAAACAACCAACCAGCCCGGCCCACGACCCCTAATTCAACCTGAACTGAGCATACTGTAATTAACGAATTACTCGAGTAGGTAGCTTAGCCAGAAAGCCCATCTAGCCAGCCAAAGGGGAAAGAAAACAACAAACTACCAACGAAAAACAGAAGAGAGAAAGGAAAGAAGAAGAAAAAAACACAACGTCAATTGCTCCTCTCACATACAGACGAGAGAAGCGCGGTTACGACCTACGACCAGTAACCAACCAACCAGCCAACCAAACCAAACCACCATATTATATCATCATACCCGCCAGCCAGTCAGGCAGTCAGTCCACCCAGTCAAAAAGTTCATAATCCGTGGTCCCCGCCGGCCTCGATGGACTAAAGAAAAATATAGAAATAACAACCAAAATCTATTTCGAGCATCCTTGAGGCAGAGGGACGTGGGTTTTTCTTACATAATGCTCCTCTAATTGTACTGTACATGATGGTTAAGTTATGATATGTAGGACAGTAGGTGGAGAACTACACACACAGAGTATTTTAGTGTCAGGGAGTTGGAAGAGGCTTACATCAGTATGATGATATGGCCTTTTTAAGGCTTGTTTACGTTGGCGCTGGAGGTTTGTTTACGTCGGCGCTCGAAAACAAAGCCTAGATCGTCATAGTTGCGAATAGACTTTTTATAGAATAATAGGAAGGGTAAACTCTAGGAGCATGCCAACAATACCAAGTTGTAACGCGAAAGGTCGCGAGGCAATCGAAGTTGTTTCGCGTCGGTGAAGCATTTCCATAGAAATTGTAGTGAGGTGCTTGCTCTCTCACCTTTCGTTACTCTATCCTATTCCTTTACTTCGCACTCTCTACTTTTTATTTATTCAATATGTGATTCTGTTCATTAGAGTGATCATATATATAGAGAAATCTAATTTCTACTAGTTCCCTTCACTTCACCTATTTTGTTACCTACATCACCTTCCAACGCTCTCGTTCAATATTCACCTTCCCACCCTCCAGTTCAATATTCACTGCCACCAATCCGTACTTACTCTTTGTCTTTTCTGGATTTCCTGCTCTCAAAATCATAGGTCCTTCGTCAGATCAACTACATCTGCTCTATCCCTCTTCTCATCTCTATATTGGTATCGTATCTGTTCCCTTACCGGTGTAACATAATACTAATGCTCTTATCAGACTTCATCTTCGGCTTCACTTCATTTCCATCATGTCGACCATTCCGGCCTTTGTTAAGACGTTAATTAGAGTCGAGATGAGAGATGGGGCTACAAAAGGGTTGAATGAACCTTATGATGTAGCTCGATCTATCCCTCTTGCTTTAATCGTCAGCGAGAGCTACATATATCTTGGCGTGAGGGTCCTCGATTGTCAGCATCTGAGTTATAGGAGATTCGTGGACGCGGTCTCTGAAGTCTTTAACCTTCCTATCGATGAAGATGCTGTTGA
Source organism: Clarireedia homoeocarpa (assembly GCA_001465935.1). Classification (NCBI taxonomy): domain Eukaryota; kingdom Fungi; phylum Ascomycota; class Leotiomycetes; order Helotiales; family Rutstroemiaceae; genus Clarireedia; species Clarireedia homoeocarpa. The sequence continues at coordinate 249,141 of LNKV01000023.1, forward strand.
ATTTGGATATGTCAATGAAGCCCCATGTCCTAATGCAACACCTGATTACTTTGTCATTAATAACGACCTAAGCTTTCGAAACGCGGTAGGTGTTTTACGAAGTTCAACAAAGTCCATCTCTTTACCTTTGTTTTTCTTCACGCCCAAACCTCATATCCCGCTCCGCCCAGGTAATCCTCGGTATAATTATATTATCCGGTGCCGTCCTGAAACTCAAGCTCGAATTTCTCCTCCTGGGTTATCCAAACCAGCTGATCTGGGTTCGTGTGCCAGCAGCACAGAGCCAATTGATCCGCCGCAGATCAATGATAGACAACCATCCTGCAGCCCTATTGATGGAGAGCATCTTCCACAACCACTGACGACTTCTGAGTCTGCAGCAGAGAACGCCCCAGAGAAAATGTTTACGTCATCGAAAATGTATACGCCAGTCGCGAAGAGAATGAAAATGCTTGATTCTTTCGCGGAACCGGCAGCAAGTAGCAGCTCGAAAGCCATCAACGAGAATACTGCACTCGCAGTAAAGCTGTTTAACCGGTACGCGATAGCACAAGAAAGGGTGATCAATATGGCGAATACGCAAGCGACAGTGGCATGTTACATTGCAAGTCTGAAGAATCACCTCGAGAAAGGAGCAGTCCCAACCAAAAACCAACTCACACGTATGTGCACGGACCTCGAGAAGGCACTTCAAGGGGGAAATGGGGAGTATATCTCGGATGTAGCCGCAGCAGAGGAGATTAAGAACAGAGCGGATGTTGACAAAATCTTGGAAGACATCAGCGTTACATACCCGAACATTGTTATGTTGATGAAATCCGGGATTGATATAGGATCTGGGTTCGGTAGCGGTGTCAGGTTCTGGGAGGGCGACGAAGAAACCGCAACAGCAGTATTGGCAGACTCGCAAAAAAGTATTCCTCAGACCCCATCACTAATTCCAGAGGCACGGCCACAGGAACAGTCCGAGTCAGAGGTAGAATGAGGCGTATATACAAGGACATTGTCAGAACGGCGTACACCACCGGGGTCAGAGTCAGAGCCAGGAGGTAGAACTACGCCTAGAAGTGGAAGAGGAAGAGGTGAAGGAAGAAGAAGAGGTGAAGGAAGAAGAAGAGGTGAAGGAAGAAGAAGAGGTGAAGGAAGAAGTAGAGGCAGAAGCAAATGGTGTTGATATCAGTCATCTTCTCGCTACTACACGGGATACGGATCAAAAAGAGTACGACGACTTACAGTAAAGAAGGAAGGCCTGCCAAACGAGGATGATTTTAACTTCCAGATACGTTAGAGGTTGAGTCTAGTTCTAACAACCACAATTCGTATATAGCTTCGCAGAAGGATTCCTCAATACTAACTAGACTTGGTCACAGTAGATGAATGACTTGGGTGCTTGGTATCGATCAGTATTGGCATTAATGTTAGTATAGAAATAAATACCAACATCAACGTCAACAACATCCACATAGCATCCATCCATCTATCCATTATTCATTCAGATATCTCGTGAGAAGGGTTTGAAAAATCTCCTTTTAGTGTGGATTTGTTTTGTTTTTGTTTTCTTCTCTCACACGAGCAGAAAGAGAATAAATAGTCTGACCCAGCAAGTTAGTTGGGTATGTATACGATGGTGATGGGGGTTTGTGCTGTCTTGATTTGCTTACTTGTCTATTTGCTTGCTTGTTGTGTACTGACTTACTTGGTTGTCGACTTGTGTATGTACTGTACTTTGGTTGTCTACCAACCTTTGTACCTACTTAATTACCTGCTTTTCTCCTCACTTGCTTTTCTTCCAACTTGCTTGCGGAATCTAAGATTCTATAATATGTTATTCATCAAATAGTCTTTTCGGAATTGTTGTTGTTGTCGTCGTCTGCAGCAGCAGTGTTATTTCTGTAAAGACTGTAGTGGGGAGACAACCATCTGTAGTCTAATGTGGTCTTAGCAAGGGCAATTTTTTATATATCTATCATCTTAATATCTACCGATATTGAATGTTTATTAATCTACCAATCACACCATATTATCTTCATGTCACGCCCTCTGTCTACCTCCGAAAATCATGCCTTCTTCGTCCATTTAGTTCATTCAGTTCATCAAAATCAGAAAGAGCAAAGTCTCGGCTTGCCTGTCCAGCAAATTAGCTCGGTGGTATTTACCCATCACACTTCTTCTCCATGCCTATTCTCTCTTCCTTATTCATCCCATCTTCCTTTTCCACACCCTTTCCCTTTGACTTGTACCCCTCAGCTGTGTTTGGCTCGTTCCCATTACCCTCCGCTGCCACCCCCTCAGGAACCGAACTACTATCCCCCGACCCTTTTTCCCTCTCCTCCTTGATCGTCTCTAGCGTAACCTGTTCCATCGCACCTGGTCCCTTGTCTTTCGATTTACGTTCCTCTCCCATTGCCATCAATGTACTGACACTGCCATTAACTTCTTCCATCTCTCCACTGCCATTTCCATGTTCAATTCCTCTATCATGTCCCTCACTCACCGCCTTATGGATATTAATGAACTCCATCCCAGCTGCGGAAATACTTGTAAGGCAAGCTGCTGAAGTTGCCACTACAAACGTCGCTGCAATCGCCATATTGTATGCGTGTAACACTTTGGGAAGATTCTGTTCTGGAACAAGACGTCGCAAGTCCGTGGCACCCATATGGAGAATGATATCTGGTGTCAATGAAGGAATATCAAGATACGAGAGGCGTACGACGAGAAAATGAGAGAAAACAAGCTGAGCCACTGTGACGAATACCGCACCTCCAAGGCCCTGAGAAAAGAACATCAATGCCATGCCTGTTGGGACATCATCTCGCGGAAGGCAGGTTTGGGCGGCGAGATTAGCTTGTTGCATCCCAAGTCCTATTCCAAACCCGATAAAAACCTGCCATCCTAGCCACGCGGGCGGTCCACTATCTACTTTTAAAGTAGTGAAAAAGCCCGCAGCGATAGAAGATATTATTGAGCTTAGGACTAGCATGGGGGCGTAGTAGCCGGTGATCCTGGTACATATGCCAGCAATGATATTTGCAACTACCAGGGCAAGAACAAGTGGCAAGGTGTGCAGACCCGAATTGATAGCATCGAGACCTTTGATTGCTTGAAACCAGATCGGCAAGTAGTAGATTAAAATAAACATGGCTCCAGGATTGAAGAAAGAAAACCATACTCCTGCCGCAATTGATCGTTGCTTGATGATACGGATTGGAACTGTGGCGTTTTCTCCAGATTGGAATTGAATGATGATAAAAAGAATTAGAAGAAGGCCACCAAGAGTGAAAAGAGTTATGATTCTGGCACTTGCCCATGAGTATGTGCTTCCGCCCCATTGTAATGCTAGCAACAGACATACAATTCCTGGTATGAAGACAATAGTTCCAAGCCGGTCGAACTTCTTTAGTTGTTGACGAAAGGAATCCGTGGTTACACTTCCTGAGCTGTCGATAGTTATGAGTAGAACTGACACAACCAGGGCTCCTATCGGCAGGTTGATGTAGAAACACCATCTCCAAGACAATTTTGTGGTAAAGACGCCTCCCAATAGCGGTCCACATGCGACCGCAATCGCAAAGACACCGCCGAATAAACCCATAAACAAAGGTCGTTTGTGAAGAGGTACGTTGGCGGTCATTATTAGCAGAATTCCATTGAAGATGCCTGCGGATCCTAAGCCAGCTGCGTGAATCATCAGTATGAGTATAGACAATGGAAAGGAGTGAAGGATCAGTAAGTGTATAAACAATGGAAAGAACATGGATGGCCTTACCAATGGCTCTACCGACAATGAAAACTTTCGAATTTGGTGCAGATCCGCATACAGCTGACTATATCTAACGTTAGCAGAAACTCTAGATGGGACTATCCACGGTGTCACTTTCGCCAACTTCGAAAATCCCAATAGCTGTCAGAAGTACCCATTTACGGATGTAAAATTTGTATATCTTTCCGAAAATGAGTTGTGTTGCGCAGCTTGTTAAGAGGTACGCCGAAGCATACCACCCGACATCTTGGATCGAGTGGAAGTCGTTTGTAATTGTCGGGATCGCAGTGCTAAGAATCGTCCTATCCTGTTGTGTGTCTGCGTCAGCGATGCAAGAATGGAGATGACTGCAGAGGGGAAAACCTACGAGTGCGACAAGAAACATGGACAGATATAGAGACAGCATAATCATAGACAACTTGCGCCATCCTGGGAAAGACTCGGGTTGACCCAAACGAGGAGATGGAGCCTGTCTTCCTGGCATTTCACCATTTACAACCATACGAATTCCGCCTTGGATCTCATCAGGGTTGCTGACTGCCGTCGACGCACGTACAGCTTCTGGACTTGAAGACATGTTGTACTCGAATAAGTTATGCAATCCACACTGACTGCAGTCACTTGATGTATTTGAGCAGACACGGAGAAGCTGAGACCAAGCTTGATATGATTCGTTGTCCTGAAGAGTTCGTTTTTGGTGCCGGATGAGGATGATATGTCAGAGGCATTGAAATTGACAGAGAGGTAAATTCTAGTAATCTGGCATGTAAAAACGGCGAAATCTCATAATGTGAGAAGGATTGAAGGGAGGTGAGAGTGGGCGTAGTAAAGGGGAGCTCGATTCACTGAAGTAGATCGAAGTAAAGTACAAGAAAACAAAAGTTGAACAGAAATGAAAATGTTTTTGCTGGTTACACGACGAATCTACTCAGGATCGTGTTGTTGCCCATCATGTATTCTGTGTACCCTACCTAGGTGAGAAGTACTTGGTTGAGATGGGATCAACTGGCATTGGATTTCTCGCCTCTGACCATTTGAATGGACTTTGAGATCTTGGACAAGAAGGGGAATCACGAAGGTGATGCTTTCCTCCCCTCGCCGCCCTCCTGGCCCTTCCCTTCCAACACTCACCTCCACCAGTGGGTCGGGAGCAAGTCCAAACTTCAATATCTAACCAACATATATACCTTTTGAGATTTCCATTGTGACAAAGGTATATATATATACATATATACATATATACATATATATATACATATCGTTCTTGATATCCAAATCTGACTTGAACAATCATATATATATAAGTTTCTCAATGTCCAAATGTCACTTAGACAATCAGATAGATATCTAGTATCCAGAGTTGGTCAGCCAATCACAGCGAGGATAAAACAAAGCTCAAAAATATGTGAATGTGAAAATGTGCGTCGGGACCGATATTTACCCGAGGTTCCGATCAACCGATACCAGCCAAAGAAAAAAAGGACCTCGGACGTCCCGGCGAACACGCATTGCGACTCGTACTGTCAAAAGCATCAGCACATTGTGAAAGATTTGGAGTTCATGATTGTTCGTCTCCTGTCATCAGCTCGGGCATCCGAGAATAGCCTCATGTGCTACTGTAGCCGAGGCTTAGAAGTCGTCCCAGACAACTGATTTGCCGGTGGTGGTTCTCCATAGACCTCCAAACGCCATCTGCACCGCACCATTCGCAGAAGAAAGCTACTTCCAAGGTTCGAAAGTCTAAACGCCCGCAGTTCCCGAAGCTCCGGCCGGGTGACAAATTCCTTCCTTCCTTTGTACCCGTCTCATCAACCCTGACCCGAAATCACAAAAGAACGAACAACCCACAGTCTCCATTATATACCCTCCTCCAACTATGGAGGCATCTCCTCAACCTCTTGGCGCCATAGTAGCCACAGCTCCAGCCTCAGCTCCAGCTCCAGCCCCAGCCCCAGCTCCAGCCCCAGCTCCAGCTCAACCTCCGGTGCAGCAAAAGATAACTCGAGGACACTCCTGCATCCTTTGCCAACAGCGTAAAGTGAAATGTGACCGACAAAAACCTTGCTCAAACTGCATCAGGGCACGTACAGAATGTATCCCCAGTCAACCTCCCGCACCACGTAGGAGAAGACGTAAGCTTAGCGAGCTGGATGTTGCTGCAAGACTCAGAAAATATGAACATTTGCTACGAGTCAATGGCATCAAGATTGAAGATGATGGAGTGGCAGCCGGTGGAGGCAGCGGTGGAGGCAGCGGTGCTGAAGATGTTGAAGAATCAACTCCCAGTCACCAAGCTCATCCTTCGGGCCAGACTGCTAGTTGCAGCACCGAATCTCAACCTCTCCAATCAATGATAGGTCCTCAAAAATGCCGTGGTTCGAAACCTGGAACTGGCCAACTGTTTTCTAAACATGGACACTCACGTTACATAGAAAAGTAGGTGTTGTCTTGGGTTTTGCATTGGTTTTTGCCTGTGCTCGACTGACTTCTATCAGTACTGTATGGGAAAATCTCAGCAGTGAGTTACAAGACCCAAAAGATGTCATTCAGGCATCATCGGAAGAAGATGATAACTTCGAAAGCCCTGCCTATCCAGAACCTTCATTACTCCTCTTGGGACATACTTATATTAATCTGCAATCCTTTCATCCGCAACCGGTTACAATCTTTAGATTATGGCAGTTGTTTCTGACCAATGTCAATCCTCTGGTTAAGCTCTTTCATGCTCCAAGTGTACAAGAAATGATCCTAGAGGCCACTTCGGATATGAATAACATCCCAAAGCCCACAGAAGCCTTGATGTTTGTTATCTATCTCCTTGCTATCGGTTCGCTGAAAGATGATGAATGCGAAAGCATATTCAATGAACCGAGAGCGGTGCTTATCTCTAGGTATTCTCATGCTACGCAACAAGCTCTCATTAATGCCAAATTCCTCAAGTCTTTGAATTTGACTTCCTTACAAGCTTTTGTATTATTTCTAGTAAGTTACATCACTCAGAAGTTTCCGAGTGCCTACCATTACACATCAGACGACTCTAGTTACTAACGTACATACCCTCAGCTTGCATCTCGTAGAAATTACGACGCGCATGCGTTCTGGGTCCTAACAGGCTCAGCTACCCGGATTGGCCAAAGGTTAGGCATTCATCGTGATGGGTCTTCATACAATTTGTCTCCATTCGATACCGAGATGAGACGGAGGGTATGGTGGCAAATTGTATTTCTGGATGGTTTTGCAGCAAAATTATCTGGCGCTGGATTTCCTGCTGTAAGTGTAACCTGTTTCCTTTATGGCCTTCGATCATAAGTATCTTGCATCCCCTCCCCTCAGACATAATCACCCAATACACGACAGAACTAACTTGATCAATTCTAGTGGTTGGCAAAGTTCGATACAAAACTACCATTGAATGTCAGTGATAGCGACCTCACTCCCGACATGATAGAAACACCGCCAGAACGTGAAGGCGCCACAGAAATGCTTTACTGTTGTATTCGATATGAAGTCGCGCAAGCCATCCGAAAAGCAAAAGCTTACAGTCAAAGGGGAAATGACCAGTGGGATATGGCTATCAGCGAACATGTGATTGCGGAGAAAGACAAGACTATCGATGAACTTGAAGCTAAGTTACAGAGCAAATTCTTGAAGTATTGTGATCCTTCAATACCTCTCCATCTCCTGGCCACATTTATCGCGAAATCTGTCATCTGTACAATGAGGTTGATGGTCCATCACCCTCGGCAATATCCCGACAAGGGGGCAAGCATGTCGCAAAAAGAGAAAGATATGCTTTTCGATAATTCATTGAAGATGCTTGAATACGACGCAATGGCTCACTCAAACAAGCTCGTACAAAGATATCTATGGCATATACATGTTCATTTTCAACTAGATGCGTTCATATATCTACTCAGTGAGCTTAGGTATCGCGAGCCAAGCGATCTAGTCACCAAAGCTTGGGAGCAGATTGAAATGGCTTATGATTATCGCTCAGATATGCTGATGGACACAAAAAGTAGTCTTTACTATGCTTTGGGGAATTTAGTATTGAAAGCATGGGCGAAGAGAGAAGAAACTGGAGATTCAGGTCAGGGCCCGTACCAGGTGGCACCACCAAGGTTTGTATCGCTCTTACGATCACAACGACAAAAAGAACCCCAAAGATCTATTGAAAGATTAAGCGATATCGAGAACCCATTCAGAAATATGAGCCACTCACCAACTGTGTCATATGTCAGGCAAAAGCCTCCAGACTATATACCTCAACAAACCCAGCCGTCCCCTATGCCTCCACGACAGGAGAATTGGCTCAATGCGGACTTTGTGCTCGATAATTCGATACCTGATATAACTCCTATGGACTGGGAGTACTGGCAAACATTATTGGACGGAGACCTTTCTGCTTATACAGGAGCAAATCACACTGTCTACGGGCAAAACTGGGAATGAATGCGCCGGGAAATTCTTACCTGCTTCATCGGATCGGCAAAGTACATATTGATCAACACTTTAAGCCTTTCCGCGCATATGAATATCCATTTCCACAAATCAGCCTCGAGTCTGTCGCAGGATGACTGCATGAACCTACTGCAATGCGACTTCCTTTACCGGACTATCGGGCGATAACTACATCTTAGAATTTGGCCCCGCCATGGCATGTGCTATGACTGACATAAATTCATGCTTTATCTTCCCCGCTTCTGGAGGTTCGAATCTCACCAACAACCACACCGTGTATAAGCCCAGGCGAGGCTATGAATTCTTCAAAGAAACCGGGCACTCCGTTACTGCATCTCATCAATATGATGAAAAGCTGTTGTCCTCGCATTCCTATATTACTAGGTGATTGATCGCCTTCCAATGCGAAACGATCGTTTCTTGTCATCACCTAAAGCATAGATCGCAGAACCTTCGGAACTAATGGCTCCAATCATCCAACCTCAACCACAACCCGATCCGTCACTGCCACAAATTACACTAGCACCTCGACAAAACGATGGCCAAGCTGTCGCAATAACTCAAACTATCACTCGCGCTAGCACCACATTCACCACAACTGTCATTCTCAGTCCAAGCAGCACATCGGATTCCATACCAGCCGTTGTAACCATCTCCAATACAATTCCACCTGCCGCTACCAATCCGTCTGGTCCATCGAGCGGTGTCATCGCCGGCGCCGTCCTCGGTTCTATCTTTGGGTTTCTATTCCTCTGCGTCTTGTGGTATAAATGCTGCGTTAACGGGCGCTCGGCGATTCGCGTCTCGCGATACGACAGCGGAAGCGATGACGATCGGTACCGACAGCGGGAATGGAAGAGTGGGAATAGAGGTGGTGGGGGGAGGGAGTGGGAGAGAGAGCATGGAGTAAGAAGACCGGGAAGAGTGGCGACGAGAGATCGGGAGAAAGTTGTTAAGACGTACAGGAGGAGGAGTGATGGAGTGGTGTATAAAGAGGAGAGGAGACCGGGAGGGGTGGTGAGGATGCAGAGGGGTGGGGTTATTGGGTGGGGGTTTTTGAGGCCGGAGGTTAGGAGGTGGGAGAGGAGGGAAAGGAGCGATACGGATCCATTGGAGTGGGGGACTCCAGTGAAGGCGTGGAGGGGACCGGAGAAGGAGAAGAGTAAGGGGGATAGTGATGGAAAGGGAGGATTGAGGTTTAATGTTGCGGATTGATTGGTTGGTTAATTGGTTGATTGGTTGACTGTTGTGTAGCTAATGCTGTATGTGCTCGAGATTATGCTTCTTTATTGTGTTTTTTTCTATACCGCTGAGAACCTTCGTTCGGTGGTATATAGTAGGCACTTCAAGAAGTATGGATGTCGTGTGGCCATTGTCCATATTTTAATTTAATGAATTGTACCCTTACGATGTTCTCTTCTACTTGGCTCTCACTTCTCTCTCCCATCTCTCATCTCCCATCTCCAGATATATAAACATTTCATTCCCCCCTCCCCCCCGCCAACCAACCTTCTAGACCGCTCTCATTCATTTCCTGCAAGCACTTCACTTCTTATGACTCGCATTGGCATAGCATAGCATAGGTTATGTTATGACGAGTTTCCCTCCCTCTCTCTCTCTCTCTCTCTCTCTTTTTGTTTCTTTCTTTTTGTTTCTTTCTTTCCTTTTCCCTCCTCCTCCTCCTCCTCCTCTCCCCCCAACTTCGTTTCATCCCCTCCCCTTCCCTGGCAACTCCCGCACTCCGGCACTTGCTATGTATGCTATTGTATTGTATTTGATTCTAATTCCAACCCCAATTCTAATTCCTACCCCATGACTCCAATAAAAAAAAAAACGGTCTCGGTCCGTCTGTGTCCGGCCATACATACATACATACACGCGTAAGGGCCCCCCCCCCTGGAAAGGTCCTTCGTACTCCCGCCGATTTTGCGGGGATATTCCCAACTGCTCGGAGATACTCCGTACGGTAGGGTACGGTAGTATGTGTCTGTCTCATCGCAATGACATGACATGTCTCATCAAATTGATTTATTCTTGTGGGGGGGTTTTTCTTTTTGGGCTTCTTTTTTTCTCTGGATCCATGCGAACGGACGGACGGGATAAATTACATCACGTATAATCAAATCCACTTTGTAGTCTTGTCTTGTCTGTCTGTCTGTCTGTCTGTCTGTGTGGAGCTCAGCCCGGGTCAGGTGAGGCGAGGCAGGTGAGCAATTTTTCTTTTCTTTTTCTTTTTCTATGGGGTCGATGGCTGGGTGGGGTTAAGTCGGGTGTCGGGTTCTGTCTGTTCTTGTCTGTTTGAGACAGGACAGGCGAGACAGGCGAGACAGGAGACAGGGGAAGCATGGGATGGGGGAAGATTCTAGAACTTTTATGGGGAGGGAAAGAAGGAAAAGAAGCAAGAAGTACTTGGATGTACTTCGTATGTATGTATGTATGTATGTATACCTCTTTGCTTTTTCTGTCAAGACTGCGGCATTTAGTTTGATGGTTACGAGGATGAGTGAGGAAAAACAAGACAAGACCAGTGGATCGATCGTATTGGGTACATACGAAGTACATACATTGATTATAAGGTTATGGCCGAGGCAAGCGAAATACATGATTTATGCAACGACGTTTTTTCTGCTGCGGAGACATACTTAGTATTTATTTTTCTGGGCCGGAGATATATATATATATATATAGAAACAAGTAACTTACATAGTACATGTATAGAGTGATACAGGATAGTTATGGATAGATATACTTAGTATATAATATATATAGATGGTATAGCTAGGTTGAGTAAAGAAACTCTTGCTTGTATTTCCTTATTGATCGATTTACCTGCGGACTGTACCGTACTATACTATACTATACTATACTATCCTTTCCTTTGATATATATTTGGTTCTTGCGCGTCCGTCCATCCATCCAATTCCCTCGATATTTCCACCGTCGAGAAACCTCGCAAAGATTACGGCGCCGTACTGTACCCAGCACATACATACATACATACATACATACATATTCTTCTAGTCGAGCGAGGAGCATTGAAGATACGCATCGATTCGACCAAATAAGGGCGTGAATGAAGTAGAGGGGCAATACAGTACGAGAAGGAGGAACATATCACACATATCGATACATATATATCGATACATATATAACATCCACACATACATACATACATCCACACATACATACATACACCTACAAAGAACAAACACCAGGCCCCGACCGATATAAATACCGAAAGATGTGCGAATACCTCCTCACGCACCACACGTGCACGCACGCCTCGCTACTACTGCTTTCTACGTGTGAAAAAGTCTCGGAGCGACCGGGGAGTAGACAGGGGAGGGGAGGAAGACCGTGTTCGTTTGAGAGGGGGAAATCGGGATTGGGATTGGGATTGGGATATAGAGAGGTTTGGGGGGAGGAGGTTTGTAAGGAGTGTGTGATGAGGGGGGAGGAGGAGGGGAGTAGTGGGTTGGTGAGTTTGCTTTTTTTATTTTGCTTTTTTTTTTCCTTGCTTTTTGTTTTGGTTTTTTTCTTTCTTTTTTCTTCCCTGTATTTTGGGGGGGGGGTATCTTTGAGGTTTGGTGTGGTTGGGGTTGGTTTTGTTTGGGGTAGGGGTAGGGGTTGGAGGAGAGGGGAGAGGGGAGAGGAAGCAGGGAGTGAGCGAAAAGGAAAGCAGGGAAGTTAGTGAGAAAGAGCAGGAGGAGAAAGACAGTGGTGCAGGATAGTGCGAGATTGGAGTTCGATTTAGGGTTTCCATACGAGCGAGGAGTGCTTGAAATCGGGGAAGTGAGAAGCAGAAGAGCATCCAGAAGATGCAAAACAAACAAAAGACAAGTGTCTCGGCCAAACCCCCCCCCCCCCAGCCAACCGCACACACCTCTCTCGCGCCTCCCCCAATCTCAAGTGAGAATCTCCCCAGCAGATAACTAAACCCATTCTTCTCTGGCATGCATATAACTAACACACACTCCCTCACAGGCAGTCAAAAAGGACACATTCCGGGACATAGTGCGCGGGCTCCTCAGCACGGAGATGGAAGGCTCGAGACTCGACACCGCCAGCGACGTGCACCGAGTGGGGAGCGCGCCTGGGCACGGGGCCAGCAGATACCTGAGTAGTAGCAGGAGTGGTAGCAGCAGTGGTAGTAGTATTGGAGGGGGAAGATTGACGTCGTGGTATGGGAACCGGAATCGGAGTGAGGGGGGGGGGATGCGGTCGGTTTCTGCGGGCGGGGTTGGAGGAGGGTCGGTTGTTTGTTAGTTGGTGCGAGAGAGGAGGGGATGATGATCATGTTAGCGCTTTATGAGGTGTTTTTGGTTAAAGCTTACCTTGGGCAATGGAAGGATGGCTTATGGATGGTGGTGTATACAAAGGCTGGGAAATGGCGATAGCGGGATTGGCGTTAAGGGATTGATGGGAAGGGAGTTGCATACTGGATACCATTATTAATTCCTAAAGAGAGTCCTACTCTTCTCATTGACTACATCACTTATGCCACGCCTTCGTGATGCTAGTTATAAATGTGTGGGTAGTATGTCTTAGGAAATACTTTGATTTCCTAACCAATGCTTCATCTCTCACATCATCGTAGTTGTTAATTCATAAATAATAATTATTAACCCTCGCGCAACTTCTCCATGGATAACGTTATTTAAAATCCTTCCCAAATAGCCAGTTCATCCAAATAGCCAATCCGCCCATCAGATGCAATGCCCAAAACTTTCCCATCAATGACCTATTATCCCATAAATCTCGCTAAATAATTCCGTATCTCACAACTCCTCGAAAACTACTCTTCGGCCCTCTTAGCCCATCCAATACCAATCGCACACCTAGTCCCTCACTCACCTACCCTCTGATCCCAAGTGCCCCGACACATAAACTCCATCCCCTCCACCACATTGACCTTTCTCTCCGCCTCCAGCTTCCCCGCCCTCCTCCCCCATGCAGATAGCCTCCTTCCCAACCCCTGAAACATAATCCGAATTCTCAAATAACTGACTTTTCCCCTATTTCTCTTAATCCCTGTCCGCACTTCTTTCAATAAGATCTTCGCTTTCTTAAACACGTTTCTCTTGGCTTTGGTACCGCGTCTAAGGTCCGGTCGAATGAAGTATCGTTTGCGTTTGCGTTGGTGGTCTTTGGTCAAATGGGGAGATGAAGATAGGATTGCAGGGGAAGGCGGATAGGTGGAAGAGGGGAAAATTATTTGGGAAAGGAGGCCTTCTCGGCGGAGATGCTCGGTTAAGAGGTCGTTTTCAAGGCTGCTTTGGCTGGTGCGGGTGGGAGGAGTGGGAGTGGGAGATACGGTTGCGAGAGCGGGAGGATGAGGCAAGCTAGTGCAGGAGGAAGATATGAGTGTGGCGGGAAGGATCGTGGCTGTCTGAGATGGAGCAGGAGAATGAAATCTGTTCGGAGGGGCCTCGGGGCGACGATCTGCAAAGGGGAGAGTAATTCTGGTTGTTTTTGTTGTTGGGTTCGCTGACAAGCTTAGTGGTGAAGGTGGGGTATGAGGCGGGGACATAGGGGGGTTGGCAATAATGATAGATGTTGATCCTGAATGATTAGATGCCAGTGGGACATTAGAAGATATATGATATGCGCCAGTAGATGGCATGGCAGGCTCGCTCGATACAACTTGTATGCTAGATGCACGAGGTATCGTGCTGGGAATGCCGTTGATATTCTGTTGAAATGGGCGACGATAGGGACGATTCATTGGGGGAGGACTTCGCACTGCCGATGCGCTTCTTTGTCCGACGCCGTTGGACGGTGAAGAACTTGGTGAAAAAGCTCCACTTGGTACTCTTGCTTTCGGAGGAATACGACCAATCTTTAACCCTCTGACAGTTTCAATGCTCTCGCCATTAGATTCATTAACATCTACCATTGGCTCAGATACTGTACGGATATGTCCTATGCCATTTGGTAAGTATACCTTTGGAACAACATAGACTCCCTTCTTTCCTATCCTTGAGGTATTCAATCTCGAGGGCTTGATTTTTTCCATGTGGTCATAAGCTGTATGGCCAATCATTCCATAATCTGAACTGACACTCATGCGGTGGACGTATTTTGCCTCTCCGAATGCATTTTTGATGATCAAGTGCTCGGGGTTATTAACTAGAGACGTGTCTGAATGCGTTTGCGCGTTGATGCGCTCCGAGGGACGCGTATAAGTAATATCAGGAGCAAGCTCAGTGGAGGGCTGGTCACTGTAAACATATGAAGAGGAGGACAATTTCATCCTCGCTTGTGGCCAATCTTCTGAATCATTCTGGTTTTCTGTCGAATATTTTGAAGGAACTGAGTGAATGTGTACTGGAGGCGCGATATTGCCTCTGTCTAGTTTATCGTTCGACTTGACACTATTGAACTGCGGTTTTGAGTGGTGCTTATCAACGGGAATCGTAGTAAATGGAGAATCCGAAGAAATAGCGTCAATGCCGGCGTGTATTTGTCGTGCACGTTGAGACTCTGCGTCATCTTCAGAGCTCGAAAGTGCACCCCCTGAACTTGCATATGTATCACCGTTGACATGCAATGGTGAATCCCTGTGTATGATAGTTGTATCGTTTGTTTCGACTGGCTCTTTAGCTTCACAGATAGATGGTAATCTCATGGCTCCCTTGGTCCGTTTTGTGTACTTATTCGTTGTCACCCCCAGGAGAGGCGAATCAATACTTGTTGTGAAGGCATAAAACGCTCGGCATTGTGCATAAAATGGTTGCTCGTGTTGTAAAGAGATCGTGAACTGATAAGGTGAATTCGGAAATAAGGGATATTGCCATGAGCCCTTGTGCGTGAGCTCGCTGCAGAAGAAAGACTCGGAGGGCACATAGAGAGGATTGGAAATTGGGCGTACTTTCTTTACCGGCGAAGGGCGCGGAAAGTGATTCGCTCTACCCATTACATCAAGTTCTGGCTAATGTAGAGTTAACGGTCGTTGGATATAGATGCTCTGACGGCAGGAAAGCACAGGGCCCATTCAGGACAGGCTCGCTGGATAGTTGAATTGAGGGGTAGCACTTCGAGCGCGGATCGGAGGGTGAATCACTAGAAGCCAAACATGCCGTCAGATTGTATACTCGATCTTGATCTCCGCATGAATATACCAAACGATAAACGTCACCAAAGTGATAATTTAGCTCAGTGAAGCCACCTGAGTCGGGCTGAGTGTATCATAGAACGAGACATAGCGATCGTCGAAACCAAACTGTTGAGCAAGTGAAGCAGCTCCAGAGCCGATAGAAAAGGTGGCTTGCGATGATGTCAATCACGCAACCATCGTGGAAGATGAGTCGAGTCATCCCGAGATATTCACTGTTTTGCTCTTGCTATTTTGTGAGTAGGACGAATCAATGCCAGCTCGACGGCTGGCGAAAGAGCGTGTGAACATGTGACACCACAGCCAATGGCAGACGGCAAGTAAGCTCGTTGTAGAGAATGAAGGATGGCCAAAGAGTAAATGGATGGCCAAAGAGTAAATGTTGCAGGTAAGAATAGAACTATCACACTAATTACACTTTTGAGCCGAAATGATGGTGACATAAATTCATTAGGAAGGTCCTTTTTGCCCCTCCCAATGCCATTCCCCCCAAGAGATGTACCTCATCCACCTCTTAATCCAATGGGGATCACGGAAACATACCTTTTCCTCCCCTCATCAAATCAAGATCAAAATGCTTTGAATGGATAACTTTCTTACAATGCTTCCTCATAATGCTTCCTCACAATGCTTCCTCACAATGCTTCCTCACAATGCTTCCTCAAAGCAACGACGCATGTTTCTCAATGCACTCGCCGACTTTGGTCAATAGCTCTGTCTTCCTCTCAGCTTCGCACCAACTTCCTTCAACCGCATTTTCAGCGATGTACTTCCATTCCTTGATATCCAATTTAAAGGCATCTTGGACGGCGACATAATTATCCAAAATGTAGCCGCCAAAATAGGCTGGATCGTCGCTGTTGATGCTGAATCTTACCCCCGCATCTAAGAACTTTCGAATTGGCAATTCCGACACGGCCTTGACACATCGCAGACGAACGTTGCTAAGTGGGCAAACAGTCAACATTGTTTTCTGTTCTGCGACCCGCTTCATCAAAGCTGCATCTTCAGCCAATCGAATACCATGGTCGATTCTTTCAACATGACAAAGATCGAGAGCCTTAGAAATGTAGGAAGCGTCACCTTCCTCGCCAGCGTGGGCAGTTCTTCGAACCCCTGCTGCCTCTGCAGAAGCATAAACCTCTCTGAAAATCTCCGGCGGGAAGCCAACCTCGCTACTATCAAGTCCAATACCTGCCACCGTTCCGTTAGAAAAGTGCCCCAGCGCCACAGCTTCCTGGTATGTAGTCTCGGCATCCGTAGCCGACAAGTTTCGCAAGAAGCAGAGAATGAGCTTCGAGGTGATTCCAAATTCTTCCTTTGCGCGTTTCTGCGCGGCAGAAAGACCACTCACAACAGTATTATATGGAATTCCACGCGAGGTATGGGCCTGTGGATCGAAGAAAATTTCTGCATGGTGGACGCCATCCGCATTCGCGCGTACGAAGTATTCGTAGGCTAAGCTTTCGTAGTCAGACTCGGTCTGCAAGACCGACATGCCAATGAAATAATAGTGGAGGAAATCATTTAACGAGGTGAACTGTTCGTAGCGGGCTGCCAATGTTTCGGCGGATTCGAAGGCGGAGTCGGTTGAAGGATCCGGAAGCTTGACACTGTTTGCCTTTGCGAGATCGAACAGAAGAGTCGGAGATAGCGACCCCTCGATATGGATGTGATGTTCACATTTTGGGAGCTCCTTCAGGAACTGTTTCATATTGGCCCCACACATTCTGAAGTTTGGAATCTCTTGGTATACCTGTTCCAAGATCCCTATTGCTAAATAATGCGGATACAGTTGTACTCCTGGTTTGCAACGTAGTATCGATCTAGGGCCCTATTTCTTACCACAGGAACCTATCCGGAGGAACTACTCTGATGAACTACTCTGATAACCGTCCGATATAGAAAAAGAAGGCCGAACTAGACGTCAGGGTCCTTCTTCTGTTAGGCAGTTTGAGAATACGATTCGATGACTGGATGGGAAAATGAGAAAGGCGTATTGTTATTAGGGAATCTTCAAGGTACGAAACAAACACACCAGATCACTGATCCTCGGTGAATCTAGATACAATTACTACAACATATATTATCAAAAAATTGTACACTGCGGAGCGTCGTCGGGCAATTGATGAGTCAATAGATGGAGCTCTACTACGGCATTGATGCGATATTCAAGGACAGCAGAAGATTTTTGAATAAAGCTAGCGAGCACCACCGAATTTAGCAAGAGAGAAACTTTTCACGCCTATTCTGCAAGCTATCAAGCCATATGTCGAACATCGAGCCAATCTCTTCTGTATGTCCAGGCTGCTGCGGGGAAACTAATAGAGGATTGACAAGGAACAACCAGGACAGCCAATCGCAGAACGGCGCATTCCGAGGTAAGGCAGGTACGTTTTTGATTGACATAATTGTTCTTTAACTTCTGCTAAAATTTTCTCCGCTTGTTCTTGTCTATCGAGACTTATACCGGTCCCAGCTTCGATGGTCCAGCATACCATATTCTTCATCTGGTAATGGTCGTGTCGATTTAACATGGGGAACAATAAGGAATTAGGAATTAATATAAGCCCTGGCGAAATGGAACGTTGATTGAGGCTCCACAATGCACTTCCCTGCATTCCCATTCCTTTTTCCTTTCGTTGCTACGAAGTACGTACCGAATCTTGCTCGGCTGGGTGGTTTGCTGTCGTTGAGGCCTGTAGTTTTGGTTTACACGGAAGTTACCTTTATCCCATTACTACAGATTATCCTTGTCAGCGATTGTCAATCTACCACTCACACCAGGTTGCCCAAGGTTGCTCAGGTCGTAGATTTCGACAACGCTGCCATCGTACGTGGGGAGTATCACAGTGTGTTTCATTATACTCCGGGGCGGATACATACCTCATCTTGTGCAGCATCCGAGAATACAAAGGGTACAAATGATTGACCGCCATGTTTGTCTACCTTGCTTTCCTAGATTACACACCGACGTGAACCCAGTCTTTGGGATCATCTTCCTTTTTCTTGCTCGGCACAGACTTCAGCAGGGCTGCCACACGGTTTTGTCCCTTTTGGACCATCACCGAAGCAAGTTGGGGAAATGTTTGCGACAAGTAAATCGGATTTTCACACAACTTACCGAACAACTACAGAATATTACCGTCTTGGAAATCTTGTTACACAATACGTTGTTCTTATTTGTTGTAACACAACTGCAGCATTTTGGAGGAGAATGTACAACGTACAACCATAGCGGGGGGGCATCCCGGATTCAAACCTGTGTTTCGCAAACGAGAGGATATATGCTTCATATTGATCTTGGCCACAGATCAGAAAGGTTACTGTAACATCAAAATAAATGCAAAGACACCTGCCTAAGAACCTTACTTTCTTTTGAAATCTACACCACGAAGTACACTGTACAGTTTCGAGGAGACGTGAGAGATTACCGTCTAAGGCAAGAAACTTGGCAAACAACCATGTTATGTTACTTGCCTTGTTCTCCCTAGGGTCAAGCAGCGATCGACAATTTACATTGGACCGAATTCTCCGTTCCTGGCGGCTGGTTCCTCTGCAGGGCATGTGACTACCATTTCCGGTGACATACGGCTGGCTAACCCTCATTGTTACCTTGACATCGGACGTTTCAGATTCGCCATGAATGCAGTCTTTTGGTTATGTTGGATCTTCCCGCGCCTCTTCAATTTCTGGTCACGAATCAAAGACTGGTAAATCATAATCTGAACGGGCCAGGGTTCGGTTCAATATTATGGCGAACCTGTTTGCGCGTTCCATCCTACACTAAGGTTACAAGGTATCTGCGAACCTGTCGCGACCCAACAACCGGAAAAGGTCAAGGCCATGATCTGCTGCATCTGCTAGAATGCTCTTTCTCTTCGGTAAAGTCTACCGGCATTCAACCTGATCCATCGTAATGCCTACCTAATCGTACTCTCGGCGTTTAGCATTTCGTGCTAAAACAGCCGGGCATCACCGAACCCTAGGGGAAGAAACCCACATGATTAGTATATACGCAGTGCGACATCATCGAGGAGCCACTGACAAACCGCTGACAAACAAGCAACTTACGTTACCTAACCAAAACAAACCATGTTGTATTCAACAATCCTCACCAGAAAATTGGATTAAGTCTCGACCTGATGATCCAAATACTATGCTCAAATCGTCGATCGTATGCGTGAGAAGGCTCCGGAAAGCACCCCAATAAGGATAGCATGTCCGATCTTAGACATTACTCTTAGCCTTTGTCGTCACCTTCTACCTTTTGACACATTGGTTTTACTCCGCACGAGTGAGCAACTACACTATACCGGGTATCAAAGCCGCTGTTGTGGAAAGGGCATTGTTGATATTCATTCCTGAAGCTCAGATACGAGAAACACGAGGAGTAAACAACAAAATAAGGCGGGACAGTGTCGTTACGCTGCATTAGCCAACTCTATGCCAATATATTCAGCCCGCAATACTGAAAAGGGAAGTTGTTCTCAAGTAAGGAACAGCCTCTGGTGACGTACCTACTTCAAGCAAACAAGCGCGATTTGGAATCAGCATTACCCGTTCGTCGAACGTTGGTACTAGAAACTTCAAGATATCAATTTCACTATTCACATTGACTTCGAGATCAGCGGACTGGAAATTGCTACCGTACTGGTCCTTCCGAGCCAGGGGCCATTCAGTGTGCAACACCAGGTCTTGACATCGCTCATCTTAAGCTTCACAATTAGATCTGGCCAGACCCAAGAACCCAGCTCCTAGATACTCTCGTAGTTTACATACTAACATAGTAGCTACGCACTTGCATAACGGGACGAACTTCGGTCTCGAAACATGGAATCCATGTGCAACGGAATAGCGTCAAAGTGATGCCAATGTTACTCTTACTGGGTTCACTTCCCCATAGTTTGAGGTTGACAGATTACCCGTACGGCGGTTAACCCTGCTGCAAAGAGTCCCTTTGTCCTCGGCAAAAAACACAGACTTCACAACCTTCATCAGTCCTAGCCAAACTTCAGACATCTAGAAATTTACCTTTGGGCTTCGTAAACAGACACATGATGGATAAATTTGATACCATCCTAAGGTTTTCGGTTCATTAACGCCACACCTAGGTGGATATAGGTACGCCACTACAAGTCGCAATTCATGCTGGCCTGGCAAGGGGGACGTTTAAACAAGGACAATAATGGTAGCCCCTCTAATCACACATTTAAATTTGGACGAAACTCTGTCTCCCCTTTCAAGGTTTCTTCATCCGCTTCATTGCAACGAGTCATCGCAGTGCGAACTGTCGAGTCAGTCGAATCGCGCGAATGCGACTTGAGAAGGTATAATGCTATACGGATGGGACTTTGCTGAACTCTGGGGTTGAATGTGATTGAAAGGCATAAATCCCCCGTCCCATGCCATGATCATGCGAGCACGTCATGGATCCAATGCAGCATGTTTTCTTTCAGGCTATGAGCCATGATACTCAGATCGCATTCGGCAGCATCGTTTGATATGCAATGTCGAGATGATACCTTGCAGAAGAATCCAACGTTTACTGCCGCGATGCGAAATGTACCACATCCGCTTTAATACAAATACAGTGTTGCGATTGGAGTTCAAGGGTACTTCTTATAGAGCACAGACATCCGTTATTGAAAGGTAGTGAGCATGATTAAAACCATGTCACGGTGCGGTACCGATGTACTCTTTTCGACATCGTCCCCTCATTATTCTGAGGTTCCCCACCCTCCAACTTTGTTAATTTTATGCCTCGGAACGAGCCTATTAATTAGGATTTTGGATTCAAGCATTAACATGGCTTTCCTACACACCTGGATGCTTACTTCCTCCCCCTTCCCTTGCGGCTGCGGCTGCGGTATACAGGTTCCATAGCGCGGAAGTATTTCCTCAGCTTGCCATTGCCTTGTTGTTCATCACACTAGTCTAGGAATTGCAGAGAAAGTCCCCGAAGAGCTGCACAGACTAGAAAAGACTAAAAGGATCTATACTCGATGCGAGCTCTAGAAGGAACCACTAGCTAACGGCTGTCGGAATTTCTGTTAGGCCTGTACGGGTCGTGTGTAGCCGGATACCAGATTCCTTGCTCTATTATAGCTGTTGAAGAACCGGAAAATCAGAATTCCACGATACCATACCTTGAATGCCTTTGTCTGGAACAATCAAGCTATATTTATAGACGCGGGGTTGAAGAAACGTTGTGTGATAACTGGCTTCACCTTCCCCCGATTTTACCTGCTGAACAGCCTTGCATATATCTATCATATTTTTGTCATGCACCGGGAGCATGGCTAGCAACGCTGATCTCAGAGACACGACATGCTGTCGAGACAGACCCTTGTGAATCGCTTTCAAGGAGCCCATACCGGCTCAGTGCGTCCACTATAAAAGTTGTCCGTAGCATGGATATACAAGGATAGCAAGTACCACCAGTGCCTTATCTCCATTCATCATACTACGCTGCTTGTTCCCAGTTATCAATGTCTATCCTCCTTTTGCTCGGTTTGTGCCGTTTCGCCTAATAATTCTCCTTCACACGCAAACCGTGCATCAAAGTGCCATCATTGTCATTGCCGTTCTAGACCAATCTCGGGTTTCTCAGATTTCAGCACTGTTCAAATACATATCCGCAGTTGGCGTTAAAAATTAAAGACCGTGAGAAAGACCACTAGCTCAGATAGATCAGACATACTACTTTACTTTACCTCCTGGCATTCACTACCCAAATTGCACAATTCAAAATGAAAAAGAACACAGTCGACTAAAATGGCCCCTTGGACCCTTTTGACCCTTCATAAAGTTACTTCTTTCTTGGTAGGAGATCTTTTCTATCTAGCTATCAAGCGTCCAAATCTTATACAATCCATTATTGGTCATAGCCACTGGGTCCCTCCCCAGACGCTTACGTCTCCCCTCGTCCCTCCAAGATATAATCCCACATTCATAATTCCCCCGAGTCATTGGAATTCACCCTATCCTATCAACGGGCCGAACCTGTCGGTAGCCTCTGCCGGAAGTGGACTGGAATCCGTAGACGTATGCAAGCGAACCACCTGGGAACACCGACACCACGCCACAACCCGAGAAAATCTGCATGGGTCATCCTTTACCAATATCAGTGGATCTTTGAAGTAATCGTGCAAGTCAAACGGACTCCCGGTATGTTTTTAATTAATCTGAAGGAGATCTACCCCTACTTGTACTTGGTGTTTTGGAACGGCTCCTCATTACCGAGCAAGGCGCGACCGCTTACCCTACCGACGGGGAG
Source organism: Clarireedia homoeocarpa (assembly GCA_001465935.1). NCBI lineage: Eukaryota > Fungi > Ascomycota > Leotiomycetes > Helotiales > Rutstroemiaceae > Clarireedia > Clarireedia homoeocarpa. The sequence goes on from LNKV01000023.1 coordinate 271,758, forward strand.
AAGACCAGCTCAAGTCCGCAATAAGCACTTCATTTCATATCAGGATGTGCGATAGGAATGCTGTGCCGAGCTCGTTCCCAAAAGAAGTTGTCTCTTTGCAAATAGCATCTCAATTGGGAAGGATCTCATGAGGAGTTTGATTTGCCTCGTGGCCGTACCCACATCAAACAATCATAAACCTTGCCCCCCTTTATTGTCCAATGCACATCCTACCTTTACACCAACCCCTGTCTGAGAGAAAGATCCAATGGACTGCCCTGTGCCACGAGAAAGTCGGCAGCGAGATTTTACCATTTCTTCCATTATCCACAACCCATAACTCATCACCCATCACCTATCACCCACTACCCATCATCAGCCGTGCTATTCCATCCTATCCCATCACCATCCCATCACTCAAACACCCCTCACCCTTCACCCATCACCCATTACCCATCACCCTATCACTACTCTAAAATAATAGGAGACCTAGTATAGACATGGGTTTCCGGGTAGCAGGGGAAACTAGGGCCTGGCAGGCTTTGGCGAACTTCCGACGTTTGCTTGCCATCAATCTAATGCTGGCCTTGGCGTTCGAATTACTCCAGATTTCCCAAATCAGCCTTAAAGCGGATGCCCAATGCTTGCATTGCCAGTCCAAAAAAAATGCGTCAAATGCGCTCACATTCAACCAGCCCACACAAGTTTCATGCCCTTCAAATAAGAAATAAGAAAAAAGAAAATACAATAGTCACTTGATTTGGTTTTGTCGACATATTTCTTTCCCACTTCTGCAATCCATTTACCGCCCTAATGGTGGTGATACTCTAGATGCATTTATCTCTTCCGATATTCCACCATTTTCTTTAACATAACTGGCTGATATTTCGCCCTGTCACAGACTCAACACTTCCCGCCGTACGGATCAGCTGCCGACTTTTGGCACGTTTAGTTTCGAACAATCAGTGGGGGGAATTCTAGCTCCAACACACTGCAGGCTTGCATCGGATTTTGGCAGCACCTTGACGTTGTACAATATACCGTTCCCCGGCGGCGCATTGCTGGATCCACCGGATCTCGAGACTCCTGAGCTCTTGCCACAAATTGTTACCCTATTAGAAAGTCCAAATCCTAGAGAGCGTAGACATTTTTGAAGTTTCTTGTTGCTATAGGTACTGTCGATGATCATTTTTGGTTGAGGCATATCTTAGCTACAACTACCGCTCGACACTTCGAAATCCCCGAATCACTTGCCGAGCTGATGGGTCCAAACATCTGAATATCAATTTCTATCTTCGGCCGCCACCTCGGAAATAGAATTTGCTCCTAATATACTTTACATCACTTCTACAACCAAACTGTCTTTGCCTGTAATACGGTCCGCAGGCTTCGAAAATGGCCGATCTACAACACAACTCATACCCCAGGTCTCCGATACCGTCGACGGGATCTTACGATTCTTCATCTGTCTCCTCTGCGACGTCTCCAAGGCCCCAAGGGATGTACGAAGGGGGATTAATGGGAGCTTCACCTAGGCCACTAAGTGGACATCTTCCTCACCACATATCAGCACTTCCAATGAGCCAAGGTTCCTTTCACCACAGCTACAGTCCTGCTGCCGCCTCACCTAGCGGGCTTGGTATAGACTCAATGGCATCAACAGCCTCATCAAGCGGCACTCCCGGACCATCCCTTGGACAAATGTCCTCGGCAAGCATGCAAGCACAAAAACGAGCTTATCGACAGCGCAGAAAAGACCCTAGTTGCGATGCTTGCCGAGAGCGCAAAGTAAAATGTGATGCGACTGAAACTAGTAGCTGCTCTGAGTGCTCGAGTAGAAGCGTCAAATGTCAATTTACTAAAGAGACAAACAGAAGAATGTCTTCAATCAAACAGGTCCAGGATCTAGAGAAACAAATTGCTCAAATCAAGCGGGAGAACGGACAACTGCGGGCAATGCTCAGTCTCAAAGAGGGACAGATGGATATTGACAGCGAGGGGCCTGTTCAAACACCTTCTATACACCTACCAGAGATTGGATCGCAACCTAAAAGGATAGCGAGAGCAGCATTACCCCTAGGCGATTTATCCACAGTCCGATCGAACCTGAGGAACCATGGCCGCGGCATCTTCAAACCTGCTGCGCCTTATCGACAAAGCGGGGCAGCCCCAAGCCTACTCTCCCGAGGCCCTGAGCTCCCACCAAGACACATCGCAGACCATCTACTAAGAGCTTACTATTCCTCCACGCACGCAACACTCCCAATCTTGCACTGGCCTAGCTTCGAGCGTGAGTACGAAGACGTCTACAAAGCTAGCACCCTAGACAACAAATCCCCGATCTGGACTGCCCTCTTCTTCTCCGTCCTCGCCCTCGGCGTTCTCTCCAGCACCGAGGCCAGCATTCAGAGCCCCTACAAAGGCAAGGAATACCTTGAAATCGCGCGCAACCTGATCGATCTCTTGACCGACGAGTACTCGCTCGACCACGCGCGCGCGGCTCTCCTCATGAGCATATTCCTCTACGAAGCGAACCTCAAATCCGCCGCTTCGTCCTGGCTGGGCGGTGCCGTTCGCATCGCGCACGATTTGGGTCTGCATTTGGAAAGCACGGTTGCAGGCGCGCATGCAGTTGATGAGGAGATGCGCCGCCGTGTCTGGTGGGGCATCTACATCTTTGACCGGCAGCTTGCGCTCGAGTTGAAGCAGCCACTTCTTATTAATGATGAGGACTGCGATATCCAGCTCCCGAGTCCAGGCGAGGACTTCTACCTCCCGAATTCTGGCGCCTATCTCCCCCTGAACGGGGCTCAGCCTCCACCCAGAATGCAAAATCTCTTTTTGCCGACTATTCATGTTATGCGCTGTGTTGCGCCGGTATTGCAGGCTTGCAAATCATCGTTTATACCACCTTCTACTCTCGTAATGTTTACTGCGCATTTCAACACCCTGTATTCATATCTTCCTCTTTCTTCCTCCTCCTCCCCTTCACTTTCTTCCTCATCTGAACCACATCCTCCTCTTGAAATCCCCTACCTCCACCTCCTCTCCCTCCGTCTCCACCTCTACGCACACAACCTCTCGCCCTCCACCCCGCACGATCTGCGCTCTTCTGCCCTCGAACAATGCATCCACGTCGCGCTCGACACCGCCGAACTCTTGGCCCGTGTCCCAGCGTTCGCTCTCGCCTCCGCATACACATGCACGCATATCTGGCGCAGCACGCTCTTCCTCCTCTACGCGAACCATCTCGAGCAAGCGACCGCGCTGATCCGTCTCTGCAAGACGATGGAGAACCGTAGGGAGGTCCTGCTGGGCGTGGGAAGGTATTTGGCATTTTTCCTGGGACAGCTGATTGATCGGAAACAGCGCGGGAGAGACCGTGAACGCGAGAGAGAGTGGGATGAGGAGATTATGGCGTATATGCTGGGGGATATGCAGGATTGGATGTGGTGTGCGGTAGGGGATACCTCGCCGCGCATGGGGTTGGGATTGGGGCTGGGAAGTCCGTGTGCGAGTGGAGGAAGTGAGGTGTATACGAGTGGGTCAAGCGCGTTGCCAGAGGCGGAGGCGAGGGATTGGGGTGGATGGGAGAGGGTCTTGTATTTGGTTGATTTTTTGGGGAGGCAGACGAGTGGAGGGATGGGGGGAGCGGGAACGGCCGGATCGCCGTATATGCCTGAGCAGCCGAGAAGCGTTACACAGACGACGACGATGGCGGGGCCTGGCATGGGTGCGGGTCAGGCGCCGAGCCCGACGCAGAGGAGGACTGGAAATGAGAGAATGAGTATTACGAATATTATTTGAGAAGGTTGATGCTCGTATTTCTCTCCGCTGCGGTATGGAGAGAACTCAAGTCAGGCCAGGTCGGGTTGACCTGTATATATATTTCCGACTTGACTGGCTTGGAGTTGATGGAAACAGCATCGTGTTGCATTGCCATTGCATAATTGGCGAGCTAGCGGCGTGCATTTGAAGGAGAAAAAGCAAGATGGAAGAAGAAGAAGAAGAAACAAGAAATAAAAATGTATTGAATGGCGTTGGGGATAGACGTGAGTGGAGTGGATTGGTTGGTTGGGTGATTCCAAGGTTGGATTGGTGACATAGATGATTGATATCCCTGTGAAGATTTCGTTTGCTTTTTTGTTGTTTGAGTTTTGGTTTTTTTTTTTATTGGAAGTTTTTTTGGCTGGTACATATATCCCCATGAGCAAGCAAGGAAGGATGGCTGGAGGGAGGGAGGACTATAGGGTAGGCTGGTTAATATACACACTCGTTTTAATATAATATAGGAGAGGATGGATAATATCTAGGAGGTGAAGGGTGAGGAGGAATAAAGTGTGGAGGTGGTTGAAATAGGGTAGATACTGTAGTGAATTGAAAGATGGATGAAGAATTTTAAGAGCGAAATGATGTGTCCCTCTATGTTCGTGCCAGTGATATGCTATGTTTCTTCTTGAACCATGGTTGCAACATAAAGGAAACAGCAGTTGGTAAATTGAGGACTGACAACCCCATCAATGTTTGAAACTCGCTAAGAGAAGCGGAGACGCGGAAGTATAATAGCAAAGAAGAAGAGCGTATTATGAACGTGAGATCTAATCAAATTCTTGGTGGCAGTTCAGGTATATACCAAAGTCGGATTCATTGAGATCAAAGGAGATGATAGTAAATATATATCGAAGTTGTGAGCGTGGATGTTTGTAGCCATAACAGATAACACGAGTTGTTATATCGTTTAACTAATCCTATCTGCCTATTTGATCCTATACCCATCCTGCCCAGTCCCGCCCAGTCATACCGTATAACCCAATCTCAAATCCGGAGTCCATTTCATACAGTATAAATTCAATCATGTCCATCTGATCAAAACACCATACTCAAACGAATCGAGAAGCTCTTCGTCGCCCAGTCGCTAGCTCATTGACTGCGGCAAGCGATCTACGCTGTGAAATGATATCCACCTTATTCTTCTCGGCTTTGATTCATCACAACACCTCACTTTCTCAGCTCGAAAGCAGTAAGTAGCTAGCAAAAGGTATAAACACAAATGCATATCTCCCTTCTCTGACCAGTTTCTTTCCCCGTCTTCCTTTCCTAGCCACCAAACCTCCTGCAGTTTACAACGCATCAGCTGCATCACTAAGCACATTCAGTAGTCCCACCGCTGCGCCTCCCAATCCAGCTGCAGCAAGATGATCTCTCCATCGTGTTGGCTTTCCCGTTTCTTTGTCCTTTTCCTTATCTCTATCCCCACCACCACCGCGCTTGCTTTGCGAAGAACGGTGTCTATGGTGGCGACGTCGGTGTTGCGGAGGATTTTGAGCAAAAGATGAGGGAGAGGAGGGGGAGTGGGATGGCGAAGGATAGGGGTTATAGTTATAGTTTGGATTGTAGGAGTTAGAGAAGGAAGAGGAAGGGGAGTGAGGATAAGGGAGAGGGGAGAGATACGGCTGTTGTTGTTGTTGATCCGGGGGATAGCGCTGGGGAAGAAAAGATGGTAGAGGGTCGTTGGGTGTGTAAGGTTGCGGTGGGAAAGGTGGAGGGTAAGAGTGTTGTTGTGGGGGTGCAGAAGCGGTGTATGGAGGTGCAGCGGTGGGAATAGGCCAGGGTCGGGGTGTAAAGGAGTTGGTATGCGGTGAAGAGGATGGAACTTGATGGTAGTTATTGTTGGCCATAGGTGAGAACGTGTATGAAGGCTCCGCTTTTTCGTATCGTTCTTCGTGCTCCTTCTGCCTTCCTTCACGGTCCCTTGCTTTCTCTTCACGCTCTCGTTCTCGGTTCGCATACCTTATCTCCCGCTCTCGTTCTCTTTCCTCGCGTTCTTGTTCTCGCTTCTCATATCTGTCCGCACGTCGTTCTCCCCGGTGCTTTCTTTCATCATCCTTTCCCCGTCGACGACTGTTTCTTCTTCTATCATAATCGGAATCGGAATCGGAATCGGAACTAGTCTCCGACGAAGTCGACTCGGATGATGAAGAATCGCTTTGTCGGTTTTGTCTCTGTTTAAATCCAGGACTTGGTTGAGGCATAGATGCTTGTTGACTTCTCCAGCGATTTTCTCGTAAAACATAGGAACGAGATGCGTAGTCTTGGATTTCCTCCTTAGTGAGGATACCTAGTATAGCTATGAATTCTGGACGCCTGTTAAATTCTGTTAGCAAAACTGTATGGATTTATTAAGAGCAATGATTGCAATTGTTGCAATTGTGCTTGGTAGGAGAAAACGTACGCTTCATAACGTCTACCATCCTGGTCCAGAACCTCAGGCGAGACCAACGATCTTTTGATCTTAGTCCAATTTGCATCTGGCGGAATTTCATTCCCATAAGAATCTGGAGCCAATCTTGGCAACGCTGATTCGGGTCTGGGACTAGTACTACTACTAACGCTGCTAACTTGTGGTGAAGAATGACGACCTGGGATCTGAATAGAGCTTGTACGAGGCGATAGATTTTTACGATCTGAACTTCGTTTAGGGCGAAGAGCAATCGATCTTTTGGCATCTTCTGGCTGTGAGTGATATGCTGAAGGCGATGGCGGTAGGAGTAGTTGTGGGACCGAGCTCGATGGGAGTAGGTCACTGGTTTGAATGATTGAGCTTTTGGAGGGTGATTTTGCACGATGCATGAAGGAGTCTGATGATGATCCACTATTTTCTCTTTGCCATTTTGTTTCGTGCAAATCTGCGGTGGGGAGCTTGATGGTAGGTTGAGGAGAGGGTTGATTTGGAGTACGCTGGCGTTCTCTCTCTGGATAAGGATCAATAACATCGAGTCCTCTCTGCAATTTCATGGAAATTGGGAACTTCGTATTGTCTTCCTGCCTGATCATTTCCTTTGCACCGTCCTCACCTCTACCAGTCTTTGGAGAGTCGAATAATGGGGGCTGATCAGAAGGTACCGCACGCGTAGAATCGATCCATCGTTCTGTGTCAGCACTTTCGGGGCTAAGGACTTGAGTATCAGGTGTTGCTTCGTCCAGTAGACCATCCTGCTCCATCTTGCGAATATATGCTCGAAGAACATCCTACAGATGTCTTAGCAAAAAGAGATCAATTCCAAACGTCACAATACCACATACCTTATGTTGTTGCAAGACATCACTCGAAAACCCCTCCGCGACCAACTCCCTCCTAAACTGTTTCCAAACCTCCTTATCATCATCCTCATAACTCGTCATAAGACTTCCAGCGCTTTGAGCCATCTTCGCCGCAATATTATCCACCTTGTCCAAAATTATATCCAATTGTTCGCCCTGCAAATTCAAATTCTTCGACATCTTCCCATTCTCATGCAACTGGATCGTATCCAGGAATAAAGTCAGACTCGTCTTATGCGATATCAATTTAACTCTTATCCCGCCCAATTGATCCATCTCGTTGCTCCCAAACCTCATTCGATCCCACAACATCCTCCCACCAGTCGACCCCATACCTGCATCCGAAGCCAGCCGTCCATATTTCAGCAACAGCTCATCCAGCTGTCTCAGCGTAAAATCACAATCCCCAATAATCGGTGCGAGTTGTTTGCCCCAAATCGAACGATCTTTATTGAGCGGCGAATCCGAGGCTTCGACTTCACATTTGAGGTGCTTGAGCACTGTATGCAGACCGCGGACCTCCCGACTTATCTCGTCGTATTCTCCACCCGCAGCTCTGCATTTTCGATAGAGATCGCGGCAGAAAGTCACCACGATTATGATATCTGAAGGCGAAGCACCGAAACTCATTTCGTGATTGAATATAACCTGGGTTGGGTTGGAAATGGAATTTGTGAAAAGAGGAGAAGAGGACCAGAGGGATTATAAGACCATTTTGAGATAAAGTGGCAGGTTGATGAGAGGTTGTCTGCTGGAGTTCAGTGTATGGTAGACTTGGACTGGACTTGGCCTGGCTGCAGATGCAGCAAAGTGGATTTGCGAGACGGGAATCTGCAACTAACGCTTTAGATATTTTCTCTCGAATCTTGTACCCCGCAGGGGGGTTGTCTAACGGTTAACAATGCCTTATAGAAGAACCGATTGGTATGGCAGTAAGGAGATATAGAAGAATCACTTCGAGAATGTGGATATGAGGAGGATATTGGAACTCGAGACGGGCCGCAGAGAGGAAGTCAATTGATTTGTTTCAAGGCTTAGCTGAACAAACAGGTAGCGATTTACTTCGTATGCGATTGTGACGTCGCGATACGGAGCACAAACACCATCTCACCAAATCAGCGAACGGGCTGATAAGTGTAACAAAGTGGGGAATGTGAACTTTTCCTCGCAGGTGGGCAGGGTACAGCAGTAGCTAGTGCCCCTTAAACCACATTGAGAGATCTCCCCTAAGAATTTCCCTCATCGGAAACAAGTGGCGCAGGCGCAGTTCAAACAATACCGAGTGCTTCGCACAAGCCTGAGCCTCATTATTCTCACCAAAACCATCAGGCGGGGCCGACATCCATAATCTCATAGGATCGCTAAGCAGAATAAGAGGAGAAAGGTTGGCTATTATGACACATGGCTTCAATTATACATGGGCCTATGGTAAGGATTTTGGTGGCTTTGTGGACTGTGAACTCCGACAGTGGCTAGAACTAATGGAATATCCGGATAAAATGAATTCTTGATTATTGTTCCAGCCAATCATAATAGTAAAATATTCTGATCATAGGACAATCCTTTCCCGAGTATATTTTCCAACCTGCTTACTCTTGAGTCGGCCAATATCTCTCTTACTGCGCTTCTGAATTTCACCTCCTGCTCCGATTCGAAGACGAGAAACCTGTCGCTCTGCTTTCAAACCCATCGGTAACGTTGTGAATTCCTTCTCAACTGTTGGAAGGCTCAAGATCGCACTGCCCTTCTTCTCCGTGTCATCATGTTTGATCCCCTTGAGCACGGCATCTCCATAGCGAATCATCTCGGATGTCAACCCCTTCAAGTATACTGCCTCTTCAATCCCTTCCAATGCGGCGTGGATTTCAAGCCTGAGACTTCCAATGAGTTCTTCGGATTCGAAGTGGTCACCATTCACCATTGCGGCATCTCCTGACAGCCATCCACCTGCTCCAATAGCGTCGACACAATTGTTGAGTAAGCTAGAGATGAGAACGATGGAGTTGTCTGGCGCTTCGACATCTTCGTCGTTGGTATTCGTATTATTCACGTCCAGATATCTTGCTGTCCACCCTCCTTTCGCTAGTTCAAATCTCAGGAGATAGATGAGGGAGACAATTTCCTGACTTGTGAAAGTTGCCTGTAGCCCTCCAACGATGCTATTGTCGGGGCAAGTGTACAATTTCGATAAAGCGACGCTCAGAGCCTCTCCCCTGACACTCGAACCAATGCCCAATTGAAATTCTGCGAGTTGTAAATCTTCTTCCGCCTCGGCTTCAAGAATTTGCACCTGCTCTTCAAGGACGCCATTCTCGAGTTGCGAGGTATCACCGCCAGTGATTAATGCTTGTTTTGTGCCTGGAGAATCTCCTAATAAGTCGAGACTATCCATGAGTGCACGTATAGCATGTAAGAGTTCAGTTGCGCCCAAGTAATTTGTAGAAACAAGTTGTAGTAAGAAGTCCATTTCACGATCTAATTGCACGATCGCCTTGACAAGCATGCCAGCGGGGATCGAAGTAGATAGCGAGTTTCGAAGAGCGGGTCTTAACGCGGATTCAATATTGGCAACCGTCATGTTTCCTGTTTGCAGTAGCCATCGGAATAGGTTTGGGGGGAAGAAAATGATGGACAGTTCAAATATGCCATCCTCATTCTCTGCCCACTTGAAAATCTTACTCAACGCGTAAAGTATCCAGCGGCGATCAACCTCCGAAGGTTTAATCTTGACTTCAGCACTGCTTTTGGCATCTTCGTCATTCCAATTCATCCCAAATTTATCATCCAGAGCTTTCTCAAAAGCAATGGCATCTGCCTGGTCAAAATGCTTTTCACAATCCTTCGTCATAGCTTCCCAAGGCTGATCCTTCATACCTATTGAACCAGGAAGGTAATGATCTACAAATAACCATTTACCACCAGAAGGCTCTTTTTCGGGCTTGGAACGGATCATCTGAGGATCAGAGCAGCCAATTGAATCAATAAGAAGTCCAATTGGTCGAGGTTTGCTCGTTTGGCTAGGCTGAAACTCAACTTGGAGAGCGACGAGCTCATTGTCCGATATAGCAATAGCTGTACCAAGCTTTGGGTAGTAGGAGATAAATTGGCATGGAACATCTAACTTTGGCTTTTGCTTGTCAAGTGAATCTCGCTTCCGCTTCAGAGATTCTGCATTAGTGGGCTCATCCAGTTTGATGGTGGCCAGAATTGACTCATATTTTGGATTGAGAATGTTAATTGAACTTTTAGCTGAAATTATGACTGAAGTGCTTGAAAGACGGAGGAACGATCCGGTACCTGGGGAGCTAATTTCAGACTGGATCTTTGGGAACGTATTGTGTAACTCAAGAGTGGTCAAGATCTCGGCTTCTAGTATTTGCAAAACGCCAGCAGAAACGTTAATTGCGAATGAGGCCTTCTCGAATAATGCTTTCTTCTTTCTTGACGTATGGATAGGTAATGGTGCATCAAGCAGCGATTCGACTGAGTGAGTTGTGCCATTTAGATGTGTGGCCGCTTTCCTTGGTAATGCAACAATGTGCAGCGTTCGTACAGTATCCTCTGCTTCGGGTAAATTTGACTTTGTGATGGCCACCAGTATGTCAGGGTTAAATCCATCCTCTGTTATCTCTTGTGGAAAGAAAGAGAAAACATCTTGGCGCCCTTTTAGTATACCTTGACTGGCAGCGTAAGCAGTTGTGAGGTGTGCAAATTCGACCTCAATGTTCCTCATTGACATTGCTGAGGCTCGTCCAAGAGCCTTAGCTGGCGATGTCCATAAGGTTTGAAGGCTTTCACCTTCTAGACACTGTATCTCTCCATCCTTCTTCACGAGAAGCAAATCTGACTTCTTAACTGAGTCCAGGCCTGGGGATGCGACAGAGCCTAGATAGACTACTGGCGCATGGGATGACTCAATCTTGTGTGTAACTTTAGATGATTGCGTAGCGCTAGACCCCTCTGTGATATCATGGAATAGGGTGATGTCGTTTTGCGAACCACTAGTGGATACATATGTCCTTCGTTCGACCTTCGTCTTCGTAGTTTTCGACCTTGTGGAGCATGGCGGGCACGAAAAAGTTGTTCCTGGAGGTAGTGCATAGGAAGTGAGTAATTTCGAGGACGGAATCTGGGAACCGATTAGCCATTAGTATTTCAGAGTAGTCAATGTGTCTATCTCACGTCGTATAAGTTTACACCTTCTCCGTGTATCCCAACAGCCAATTCCGATCTTTTTCTTCTTTTCGAGCCTGGTGTAGAAGTGCCGTATATTTCACCAATGGCATATTGCGCCTTCTTTAATAGTGGTAAAGTAGCAACGACGTAGGGCTGTTGAAGGGAGATTCTTGACGACATCTTTCAATTCTTCAGAGCACGGCGCGAAGAAAATTCGATGTACAGAATGCGCAATGTAAATGCGCCTGATGAACAAACAGAGCAGAGCTCTCCAAAAATTCCAAAAATTTCGAAGGCGGTCAAAATATTCTGCCAATCGAGCCGTGGCTATTTTTTGGACTAAGCTACTTTCGATGAGTTAAAGTGCAATTGAGTAGAACGCGATTCCCTACATCATCTTTGGAGCCACCAAAACTGCCACAAACTCGAATTTACTCTTATTTTTAATACTTCTCATTTTCCTACTATTTTGAAGATCCAAGTATTTTGCTTATTTGTTTCTGGGAATTAGAAATTATCCGTTTTTTCCAACCTGCAATGACTTTATACGATTTGAAGTTGTAAAGAAACGCGTGAACTTCGCGTTTGACAATTCGGCTCGGGGCATGCGAATGGCGGTCCTGGTTTCCAAAGCCATGGACCCTCTCGTTGAGAGGCAGGAAAAGTCTGTCCATCCGTTCTTCCAAAAACCATCTAGTACGTTTTTTGTAACAATTGCACTCTTGCAATTGTGTTAGACAAGGGCTACACACTAATGAAAGCACAGAGACAAACGAGGCACAGCCTGACCAGATCGAAAACCAACCAGATTTTGAGAAAACTTCGGAGAAAGAACCTGCGAAAGGGGAGAGGAAAGGCAAGAAGTCGACGGTGGTTATCAATACTAAACAGCAGAAAGGCACTTTACAATTCTCTCGATCTGCAAATAGAGGGCAGGGAGATCTGTTGGAAATCGATCCAAACAATGGCAGAAGGAAACGGCAGAAGACAGTCTCACCAGAAAGCACCCCCGACGTTGAAGAAGGAGTTGGAGAAACGGGGTTTCCAACTACACCTATCAAATCGAAGCTACAGCGAGGGCGGAAACGCAAAGAGATTTCTATGTCTCATCCAGCTGGGACTTGTCAACCGAATATTGAAATTTTGGTTCCCAGCTTGGGGTCGGCGAATTCTATAACATTTGAAAATGGGGTACCCGCTCAGGGGAAACCTTCACGGACAGTTGAGCCTATAGCGGATACGTTAAATGCTTCATTAGAGGATGAGAAAAAGCAATCATTGGGGGAAGCAATGAAGCCTAAAAAGATCCTTCAATTCAATCCTAAGACCGGTACGATAGGATCCCCCCCGAAAATGACGGTTCCCCTGAAGAAGCAGTCGAAGAGCAAGAAATCTGCCAACCAGGATGCTCAATCAAGATCGAAGGTCGTGGTCATTACCTACGGTAGTGGAGAAACGTCTGTTGCGGAGATAGGGTTACGAATTGATGAAATCTTGACTTCCGAAAAGAGTTCGATAACGACTAAAGTCGGTACAAAGCAGGGCGAAACTAAGACTAACGATGACGTTAAACCAGCTAAAGGCGCGGATATTGTCCCTTGGTGGAAGACCGCCGCCAAGAAAAAGGCGGCAGCAGCACAAGACGAAGCACAGGACTCAGGAAGTCAGGCGCCTGGGACAGAGAGGCAGAGGAAGGTATTGTCTCTGGTAAACCCATCATGCCCAACCAAGGGCATTTCGATGGTTGGGAAACCGCGTTCCGAAGATGCAAAGCAAAGTGCGCCACTCTTTAGCGGATTCGGCACTGCCTCCAAGATACAGAAATTTCCTGGAGCAACTGAACCTTCTTGGCCGTGGAAAGGTGCAGTCCATATTCGTGGCGATCGGACTCAGAATAACCTGGATATCTCCAATGACAACACAATCGGTAAAAAATCTGCCGGGAAAAAGTCTAAGTATCAAGCAGTTGAGGTCCTGAAAAAGGAGGACGTTATTGATTCCCTAGCTACAGAACTTCAAATCAGCGAAGCTCTCGAGATTATCCAAAATCTTCACATTGACGAATTCAAGCCAGTTTCAGCCTGTCTTCGACTGCCTTCTAGATATATTGAGACCGGCAGAAGTCTCCAACAAAGGATCCTTAAAGAGCTTTCTTGCAACATGAGAAACCGTATCATAAATGACTCTAGCGAAGATGAGATACAAGCGCAAGCGTCCGAATGTACGCCTGTTCATCCTGCCTTGCGGAACATCTACGACTCGATAGCTACGTCACTATCACCATTCGACAAGTCGCAATGTGAGAATCTGCCCTGGACTCAGAAATATGCCCCGAAGAGTACGGAGGAGGTATTACACAACGGACGTGAGACCTCTATATTGAGGGAATGGCTTCAAAAACTGACAGTAGTATCTGTTGAATCTGGCTCCACTGACAGCAAAGCCATTTCCAAACGCCTAGCTGCCAAATCGGATGCTCCAGGAAAGCGGAAAAGAAAATCAAAGAAACTTGATGGGTTTATTGTCTCAAGTGACGAAGAAGATAACGACATGGATGAAATAACTGACCCAGAAGATGAAGCCTCTGCAGAGGATGTCCCAGGCTTGATAAAAAAGACAGTCATCAGATCAAGCGACATGAATCCCAAAGGCTCTAAGGACCTCAAAAGGCTCACCAATGCAGTCGTGATGAGCGGGCCACATGGGTGTGGGAAAACTGCGACTGTCTATGCTGTTGCTAAAGAGCTTGGGTTCGAAGTTTTTGAAATCAACTCTAGCTCTAGGAGGAGTGGCAAAGATGTTATGGAAAGGGTTGGCGATATGACGCGAAATCACTTGGTGCAAGGGTCTAATAGTGATCAACCACCTATTGTCGCCGATGTAGATGAACAACGACTATCGAACGCCGTGGCAGATGACCTGAAGACTGGACGTCAAGGAACAATGAACTCGTTCTTTAAACTTAAAGAGCCATCCCAGTCCAAATCAACACCAAAACCTAAAAATCTGCTACCGAATCCTTTGAAAGAAGTTAGTGGACCGAAGGGTCCAGCTAAACAGCAAAAACAATCTTTGATTCTGCTTGAAGAGATCGACGTTCTTTATGAGGAGGACCGAGGCTTCTGGCAAACAATCATGCTCTTGATTGCTCAAAGCAAACGACCTATCATAATGACATGCAACGACGAATCTGCTGTTCCTCTATCCGCTTTATCCTTGCATGCTATAATTCGGTTTAGCTCTATACCTACAGATCTTGCTGTGGACTACATGCTTCTTGTCGCTGCAAACGAAGGTCATGCTCTTCGCCGAGAAGCTATCAAGGCACTATACGAGAGTCGAAAACTAGACTTTCGAGGGTCTATGACAGACCTAGATTTCTGGTGTCAGTTTGCAGTAGGTGATCGGAAAGCCGGCTTAGAGTGGTTTTATCCTCGTATGCCTGCCGGACGTGATTTGGATGAGAACGGAAACAAGAAGCGTGTCGTCAGCGAAGATACCTATAGGACCGGTATGGGTTGGCTCAGCCAGGACAGTCTTGGAAGCCAACGATCGCATAGAGACGCTGAGGAAGAAACGTTGCGTCAAGCTTGGGATGGTTGGTCACTTGATGCGGCTGACTGGCAAAACAATCTCGAGCTCGGTGCTTGGGCACTTAGGATTAAAGACCAGACACATAGTAAGGTTGATGCTCGGGCAGCATTGAATGTGTATGATGACTTTGCTGGGGCTATGAGTGCTGCGGATTGCTGCTCACATTACAGCCTCGGCGCCGACAAAAACGTAAGTATGAATGCAATCGTTCTCGAATTTCTGCTAATAAGATTTAGGTACTCATTGATGCAAGTCATCCAGATATATCTATCAAGATGAAGGAAGACTATCTACTCGCCAATCCACTACTCGATGTATTCCCACAGGTCAACTACAACGAAACAAGCACCAACATATCCATATGGATCAAATCTCGAGCAAAAGAACAGCTGAAAGCCCGACAACATGCCAAACAGAGCTGGGAAACACCGCAAGAACTTGACGGCGCCACTGAAACGCAAGTCTTCAATCTCATCAGATCTCAACATCAACCGGATGAATCCATCGTCACCCGTCGCGACTTCAGCCTTGCATTCGACCCCATCTCCGAGCCCGAAAAGTCCTCCCTCTACACCACTGGCACTCTTGAAGCCTCCTGCTTTGACCGCACTTTGAACCTCATCGCTCTGGACGTTGCCCCCTTCGTCCGTTCCATCGTCGCTTTCGACGCGCGTCTGCAAAAGGATCGTCTCCGTCTGAGTAACCTCCTCAGTCAAGGCGGGAATTCCAAAGGTCCAAAAACGAAGAGGATGAGGACGACGAGAGCGGCGATGTCGGCGCTTGAGGGGGGTGTGAGAAGTACGACTAGGAGGGAGAGGTATTTTGGACAGGGGCTGAATTCGCATTTGGTGCTGAGGACGGGGGGGAAGAGTTGGTTGGATGCGGCTGTGGCAATGATGGAGACCGTGACGAGGGAGGGAAGTAGGAGGTCAAGCGTTCAGATGTCGGAGGGCAGTGCGGAGATGGGTACTGCTGGTGATAGTGGGAGGGATGAATTAGCGAATTAGCTACGCGGAGGTCGATTTGCATTAGGAAGAGCTCTTTTGCATAGGATAGCGTAGCATGGCTAGGTGGCTGTTCTAAGATAAACATCCATTATCTTGCCTTTCGCTTTTTTTTATAACTGTAACTACAACTATAACTGGGCTCTGGATAGAGAGGGAGGGTGGGCGATGGAGGGGAATGGCGGAACAGAACAGAACAGGCCAGAACAGAACATCTGCTGTGGAATATATGGTAGGTAGCATGCAATGAATATCTATACACTCGTATATAGAATTTATAATTGGCTGGCCTGGCTTAGCTTGGCTTGGTTTGGTTAGATGCATAGAAAATGATAGATATGAAATAAAATGAAATGAAATCAAACATCCAGGCAAATCATATATATATATATAGAGTCGTAAAGATGCTCGCTCACTGCTACCACCCCCTCATCTCACCCACCAAATACAGTATTTCTCCTGCTCTACTCTGCATACGAGCCGAGCTGTCCTTCTTGTCGCTATGAGATGAGTATCGACTAAATTAATAAATAGCTGTCGTGTTTCTTCTTTTTCCTCGTCTGGGGCTTAAATATATACATACATATACTAACTTACAATACAAACTACCTACCTACCTGACCGAACACTCCAATTCCTGTCCACGGCTTACTTCATCTAGACCCAGTGTCAATTCCATCTAGCTTAGCTTAGCATAGTACAGGAATAATAACATAACATGCAGGAATCACATTTATCTACTCCCATCTCCTCTCTCCTCTTTTCTTGAAGAAAAAAAAAAAAGCACTTCTCAAAACATCATCTAGATCCCAGTAGGCATAACTCTCTTCTTTCTGCCCTTCTCAGCCTTCTCGCACAAAGTCGGTTCTGGCCCCTTGGTCTCCCATCCTTTTTCCCTCTTGACCGTGCCGACTTTGGGGTATTTGCTGCTGTTTTCGAAGAATCCTAAGGGGTGGTATTTGTTAGCATGTTTGTCTTCTAATCCAGAGTTTCAATGATTCGGATTTAGATCTGCACTCATATCTCCCTACCCGTGTCCTCCTCCATTCTCACTTCAAAGCAGACGGCAAAAAAAAGGGGGGGGAAACCCCCCGAATCCAACTCACCAGTCCAATGCCTCAGCGCCTCCTGTACCTTCACCCTCGCCTCCCTCCTCTCCCTCTCTCTTAACTTCTTCATTCCCCCCTTCCCAATCTTCTTCTCGATCTCCGCATCCACAACCTCGTCATCGACCGGCAAAAACATCTTCTCCACACCCCTCATATCCGGCGTGCGGTCCTCAGTAAAACAGCTCGTCACAAACGCACGACTCGCATCCACCCCCGCGAAAAAGTGATACGACCCTCCAGGTCCATAGTGCTTGCGTCCAGCGCTCACGTCGTAGATGCTGCCATTGATGGCGAGGTAGATGGGCGTGTCGGGTTCGGTGCCGCTGTATGCGGGGAGGTCGAGGTCGGTTAGTTGGAGGGGACCGTTCTGTGATGAGAGGGAGGAGGAGTTAGCTCGTGCATAATCCACACTCTCGCATCTCGCAGCAGGAAGATCAGAGAGGATGGCAAGGAAGGAAAACCAGTGCAAAAACCAAATTAGAACAACAGCAATCCACCCCAAACAAAAGCATACAAGCAACAAAATCACAAAATCACACTAACCCAATACCTCCTCAACACCTCCGGCTTTGTCCACGCCGGCCTCCCCACGCCCCAAAACCAGCTCTCCCTCGTAATCACATAGCTGAGGCCACAACTCGCTATAACAACGAAAACAATCGAGCGCAAGATATCCAGAAGCGAGATGCCCGGCGCGTCTTCATCTGCTGCGTATTGGTTTGGTGCTTTGCTTATCTTGGTCTTCTGCGTGGTGGGAACATTGGTTTGGGTTTTTGTTAATGCGGGGGAAGAGTCGGAGTCTGAGGAAGAATTGACGGCTTTTTGGCGACGCTCGCGGAGAGCAGCTGTGTCTGCCATCGTGAATGTATGATAGCTGTCTTGGGTGGTTATGTTTGTCTAGTTGTCGTGCTGCTGGTGCGATTTGATATATGCTGCAGGAGACAATTTGGGGCAAGAGAGAGGAAGTGGATTAGTTAAGTAGAAGAGAACTGAGGCAAGTAAATATACAGCTCTGTCCTTGGTTCTTGCTTCGTCATTTAGCCTCGGTCGAGACTGTGAACTGGGCCGTTTCTTTACATTTAGGCTTGGCGGTAGTTAGGAAAGGGAGTTTATTGGATAGAAAGAGGGGAAATGAGACCTGTGTGAAGATTTGATGGTGAGGGTTAGGTAAGACAAGAATTCGTAATACCACTGGCTTCATTGACACTGCAGATCTGATTTTAAGTGAGTGGGTCAACCGTTATTCGTATATGTTCATCACAATTTCCTCCAAGTTCAACCTGTCGAAGCCATCCCATGTTGAACATTCACAATCATTTTCCAGCATAGACAAGACAATCCTCAAAAGAAGCATCAAGAAGCAAAAGTTGAATTTCGATATGCTACACCTGCCTGCCTGCCGGTCAGACCCGAGGAAAAAGAACCCAATCCAGATATCCCATGCCAATCATCCACAACACATCAAACCCATCATCAAGGTCGATATTTCTCGAAAGAGGACGAGGTCATGATATTCTCGTTTTGCCCATTGACGTTTTCTATTTATTCGGATTTTGACATGATTTACTCTTCGGCAGTAATAGCACGGGCTGTAGAAATCAATCATTAGCATTTCATTCGTCATCATATAATCGCCCCTTTCAATTCTATCATCGAACTCAAGCCTTTCGAGCAATCCCGAAGGGAATAAAAACTGGGAGATGTGGAGATGAACATACTGTAGATGTTTCCGGTGTGATGCTTAACGACGATTTTGATCTGTCCCTTCTCCTCCAAATCGGCCAAACACCTTCTTGCCAAAGATCCGTTAATCTTTAATCTATCGACGAGAGTAGCGACGGTGACGAGACGGTAAGACTGGACATCTTTGGCGAGTCTCTCAGAGGTGGTCTTGTCGAGGATGACGGCGTGCTGGGCCTTGTCCTTGACTATATTCCAAATTCAATCAGCATTCTTTGCTCTTTTCCATCAATTGTCGAACATCATAGAGATAATGCGCACCCTTTCCCTTTGACCACTTCTTCTTTTGCTTCTTTGCGCCGGTATTTGCTGGTGCCATTTTGTCGGTTTGTCGTTGTTCTTGTCGACCGTGGAGATGGGTTGAGCGATTTGCGATATTAATCAGGGTGGGCAGTTTTGGAATTTAGGGCTTGTGTGTGCCGAGCGAAGATTGGCGCTAAGTTATACGCACGTGATACGGTACTTTAGTGAATCGTCTCAGACTTGGAACTTTACATGAGTCAAGTGCACAATGGCAAAATGAACAACGGCATAGATTTAGAGAGAGAAGCAATTGAATTCTTCCCGGGTTTGCATGCACTGTCTGATTCAACTATTATAACTGATACTGCGATGGATGAAGTCTTACCACAGTACAATCGGTATGTCTTCCAATCCGCCAGGGAGGGTATCTCAATATCACCAGCAAGTACGAACAATAAAAGTCTCTCATTGAAGTAGAATGTCAAACCATCGAAGACTGACTTCATGAGCATTTTCAATTTCTATTTTATCATAAGTCCTATCTCCAACATAATAAGTTTTAAGGAGAAAGCACACCCAAACTCCATCATCGCGTCCTCGGCGCGGCAAAATGCATACAAACGTGCACAGTTAGGTACAAGGGAACCTCCGATTATCAGACAAGCTCTCTCTCTCATTCTCATTCAGCAATCTGTTCAAAGCCTTTTTACATCCCATTAACTCCTTGCCCAACGTCTATCACTGGGTATATGGATTGATCTACAAGAATACCATGACACCAGCACCCAGAGCCGCACCAGCGTACACAAGGGCACTCTGGACTTGGAACGAGGAACCAGAATTGGCGCTTGCGGTGGCAAGTGTCGAGTTTGAAGACGTTGTTGAGGCGGTAGAGTCGGTTGATGAAGATGTTCCAGATGGCGCTGCTGCGCTCGCGGTTGAGTCGGTGCTGGATGAACCTGATGAGCCGGATGATCCAGAGCTAGATGATCCAGAGCTAGATGATCCAGCGCTAGAGCCAGAACTGGTTCCAGACGAGGTGCCAGATGAGGTGCCAGATGATGAAGATGTTGAAGAGCTGCTGTTTGTGAATGGTGGAGCAAGGTTCGAGGGTGCAGCCGCTGCAAGTTTGGCGAAGTTGGCCAGGGAGCGAGTGGCGTTTGCTTTTGTGCTGCTATCTGTTAGTATGTGTTCTTGCGACTTTCACTCGTACGATTGAGATACTTACTTCTCGTTAATAACCAGAACCATACCAGCCTCACAATGCTTTTTCTGACTGCAGTAGAACCACATTGGTGTAGCGACTTTCACCGGCATTGAAACCACAGGTACCTGGCCAGTAGAATTCTTTGATGCATCGACGGGCTGGAAACCACTGAAGAAACCCGTTACGTTGCTGTTCATC
Source organism: Clarireedia homoeocarpa (assembly GCA_001465935.1). Taxonomy (NCBI): domain Eukaryota; kingdom Fungi; phylum Ascomycota; class Leotiomycetes; order Helotiales; family Rutstroemiaceae; genus Clarireedia; species Clarireedia homoeocarpa. The sequence continues at coordinate 292,109 of LNKV01000023.1, forward strand.
GCAATGGGTTGACATGGCTGATCAAAGGTAGATTGAGTGACGGTATGATTTCCATTTGCAAACTGGAACTGAACTATATCGCCGACGGCTGCAGTGAGAGTGTCGGGAAAGAATCTCAGTGCCGAAGCATTGGTAGCGGAGCCGACCGTGACGACGTGGGTTTTAACTTGGGCTGTTGATGGTTGTTAGTACAGATCTGGTAGAGAAGCGTGGAGAGAGTAGGTGCATACCAAGGGCACTGCCAATGCTCAAGGCTGATAGAACAAAAGTTGTGTATTGCATCTTGAAGGTAGAAATCGAAAAGTTCGAGAACGACTGTGTTTTTTAAGGTGTATAGTATAGTGAATAGAGCGGCTCGCGCTGAAGTGTGTGATGAATGAGTGTTGTATATCGTACTCGCCGACAAGACAATTAATACTATTTTAATGTATATAGATGAGCAAAGAAGAGGAAAGCTTGAAAAAGAACGAGCAACACAGTAGACGAAATAGAAAGCCAAGAGAAGATGATTTAAAAGCAAAGAAGTATCTACACCACTTGGAGGGAAGAGGCATAATTAAGCAAAGACGGAAATTGACTGGTTTCCAACATGCCTGTCCTACACGTTCCAGTTCCGCAGTCGCCCATCAGTGAGACTTGCATTCAAGAGGGCGGTGATGTCGGGTCGTGCTGGGGGTAGAGGGTTACAGAACAAGCGAAGCGTTTGGGGAAGGGGGGGCTCCCGGGCTCTCCAAACAGGGGGGTTGGCTCGCTGGAGAAGAGACGGCCGGAAGATTAGATGACAGGAGGGAGGAGGCTTGGCATCAAGATGAGATTGGCGTGTATCACAAGTGTCCGCTTGTGTTTTTTTCCTGCACCGAGTGTGAAAGGACGTCAAGCTTAAAGTTTATTCGGCGGAGATGTCACCAAACTAACTATACTATGTGTAGGGCCTCCATCGGGCTCACGCTCAACCGACCACAGAAAGCATAAGCGAAGTTGTTGATGAAGCACGGATGTGCCTCAACCGACAACCCCCCAAACGTCTCAAGTTTCAACAACATGGGTTGAACGCACTACGAATGGGTCTCTGCAGTTTCGGAAAGCTTGTGGATGACATGCTTTTCCTGTTGCACGGTATAACAATGATGATAATGCGACGGTTTTAGTTCAGATGGTCGGGTGGACTTGGGATGGAAAGCTTGTGCTTTGGTTGTAACCTTACAGAAGGGAAGGATTTGTTTGAAGGTACATACTGTATCACGGGTTTGGGATGAGATTGAAGTATTATAACCCGAGTAAGGGTTTTTCTCGGACTCTTGCAGCGTGAAAGGCCAACTCCTCTTTCTAGAATCGTACGATATTACTGTTATAGACGGCGTTTCGCCGGCTTTGGGCTGGCTGTCTATGGTTCTGGCCATATTGTATTGGTACCACTGTCCAAGCCTGCGAAGAAATCCCACCCACTTGTACACCACACACCAGCCACGTTATTAGAACACACGGCGGCAAGATTCGCTCTCATAGGCACTTGGTCATTCCTCGCCATTTGTCTTCGTACCAGGATGCCGCTGTATTCAACCATACTCCAAATATAGGTGAACACCCTCCAATAATCGATCATCGTTTGCTCAGAGGCAGTTCACCTGCGCGTACTTTGAGCATGTACAGATATTGGACATCTGCTCATGAAATCATAACATTCTCTCCTCGTGCGCCTGTAATGAAGTTGCTCCATGCCAAACTTGCAACAAACACTATCAAATTATATTTCGATATATTCCACAAGTATAACGGGTATCTCAATCAAACTCTCTGAACATGATACTGTGGTTGCGAAATGCTCCTCTCAACCACCATCCCACTAAGCTCAAAAATCGAGCAGCAACTGCGGCGCTATCTTCTCCAAGTCTTCGACCTAGATCCCACAAACGTTAGCATGTGTTTATTTAGCATATCTCCATGACTCCTTTCCTCTCGTCTGCTGACCCATTTCATCATCCTGTTCTCCCTGCTCTCCATCTCCTCTCATACCTATCCCCTCGTCCCCCCAAAAACCAAAGGAAAAAAAAAAAAAAAACTCACCTCCCACCACCCTCCCTCCCTCCCTCTCCCCCCCGTAAACCTCACCCTCGCCACCGCCTCCCTAACAAATGTATCCAAATACTTCCCCATCGCGTTATTCGCCTCCTTCGAGATGCGACTCCTATCCTCCTTAAACATCTCATGTATGATTTTCGTCAGCAGCTCATCCGGAATCTTCGCTCTTTCATCATCTACTTCCGCCTCCTCCTCCCCGCCATCCCTTCCTTCATCATCAACCTCCGGCTGCGCCGATTTAGCACTCTTTTCCCTCGCTTTCGGCACCTTTTCAGGAAGGGAAGACGCGAAAGGGTCGTCGGACTCGGGATCTTGCTCCTCTTCTGCTTCTGCTTCTCGCTCCGATTGAGAATTATCGTTGTTATTGTCGGATGCAGAAGGAGAAGGAGCAGAAGCAGATTTTTTAGGCTTGGAGGAGGACGTAGATTTAGTTGCGGATGTGGAGCCCTTTGGACGACCGCGGGGTTTGGGGGTTGTGGATTTAGATTTGGAAATTTTGGAGGAGGTGGATTTGTTTGGACGGGGTGGATTGAATGGTTTGGGAGGCATGACTGATGCGCGGATTTGGTGATGCGATGGTTTTGTGAGATTAGATTAGATTAGAGAATGTATTAATTGGATTGGTAGGGAATTGTGAATAGTTGTTTCTTCGTGCTCATAACGGTCTTAAATGATTGGGGACGCGGAAAGAAAATACGCGCGACGCGACTTTGTAAAGAGGGGTGCGTCTTCACGTGATGATAACTAATTGGGTCCTTGGGGTCAAAGTCATTTCCTAGCAACTGTTACTCCTCGATTGAGAGAGCATATGAATAAACTCACTAGGATTAGTGATGAATAGGTCCGTCTAGTCATGCAGAAGTCAGAAAGTTGTTTGCACCAAGAGCAGATAACTCTAGCACTGTATGACAGCACCCCTTGCAGGGACGAGCACGGAGGGGTACCTTACTTGATAAAGATGGAGGGGCTCGGGACCTAATGGCATAGACTAAAGATTTGATGAGGAAGATTAGTGGGGGGGTATGGGGAATAGCTAATTCAAGTATCATAGAAGCATAACGTTGTCACTATCACAGATATCAAGTCGATTCTTTTGACCATCAGATTCATTCACACTCACACACTGTGCAATGACTACTCTACACTATGCAGCTCTCACTATTGACATTTCCTCCTGACAGCCCATACTGTGTTTCTGGAAATTGAAATCGACACTGTCATAACATCCAATGGACACAAACAATCAGGGAACAAATCCTACTCCGTGCTCCCTGCCATTGCCTTTTCTTAAAAGACGCCAATGCTCACACCCAATGGATATGAATAAATCCCCCTACCTCCCCCCTCCCCCGGATCTTCATAAGCCTCCTTCCCATCCATGAACTCCAGATATATTACCCAAATATCATCCCTTTTTTTTATTCCGTCCTAAATGCCTAGCTTCTAACCTGACTTCTTGCTCTCACTCGTGCCGGCGTACCTCCGGCTCGACTAGCACATCTTCCTGCTGGTGCACTGATATCTCTCCTGCTACCAGTGCCTTCAATCATCTGTTTCATTGGGGTTGCCGTGCCTTGAGCTAAACTTCTTGCTCTACCCCTCCTTTCTCGAATCATGGCCAATGCTTCTTCTCTTGTCATTGTTGGTGTTAGAGCTGGGTTGTCGGAATTGTTAGGGAGAGGAAGGCTAGTCGAAATCGGTGCGGGTCTTGACTCTGCGGGATCAGCGAGAGGGATTCGGGTTGTGGTTGAAACTGTGTGGAATCTGTATTCGTTGTCCCGGCAGTGGACAGTTGATGATGTAGAGAATTTGCGCTGGCGCTCTTCATCGCTATTTTGGGGGTATAATTTTGGGTCCGCCAATCTTTCGTGTTCAATATTGATTGGACTTTGAAGAGGTGGGACGCTCTCGGAAGGATTCTGAGGTTGAGGATTAGTTGGGCTAGATACGCTGTCGAAAATGGAGAGGAGAGAGGTGTTGCCGTCGGGTGCTAGGGCTAATGAATGTGGCTCACAGGATGGTGTTCGTTCGTAGCTGATATCTCTTCGCTCATAGACTGCATCTTCGGATGGTTGCTCGAAATGGATGTCGGTGTTAAGAATTTGCCGATCTGCGGATTTGGCATATGGTTCTTCGGAGGGTGATATAGTTTTGAAGATGCCCTCGGATGGTATGAAGACCGTACTTGTTCTCGGTTTGTCTACCTTTCTTGGCGAAGCAGTATAGAGGTTTTCAGATTCTTCTGAGATATGGGCTTCCTTGGCCTCATTCGCTGTTTTTGTTGCGCAAACATGAAAGCGCAATTCCATTTCCAAGAATTCAATTCTATCGTGTGCTCTATTGGCTCTTTGGCTTTCCCATTCGAGTTTGAGTCTGAGCTCATCAAGTTCCTCCTCACCGGCTGCGGAAGATGTAATGGTCGATGAATCTAAGGACCTGCGAGTTTTCTTCGGCGATGAAAATTCGTCATCGGCAGTAGGTCGTGGTAAAGGTATCCGTCCTTCTGCTGCAATTCTCGCGACTTCCTCATTCTTGGCAACTGTCTTTAATGCGTCTCGTTCTTGCTCCACTAACTTCAATCTCTCTTGTAGTTTCGTAAGCTCTTCTTGCATCCCGACAAGCTGATATTTCGCTGAAAACGCTTCTTGTTCTCTCTTCACGCTGCGGCCCTTTTCTTGTTCTAGACCGCCTTGCACCATTCTCAAGGTATCTCTCGAGGCTTTGAGTTCTTCTTGTAATTTGACAACAATGGATTGTGACTTGAACCCTTCTTTTCGAGCTTTTCGAATCTCCTTTTCCCATAATGCTTGTGTGTGCGAATGCGTCTCCTTTGCACGACCATAATTTTCCTGCACGGCATTAATGAATATCAAGACAAGATGATAAGAGACATAACGCACCATAACGCTTTCGAGTCTTTCTCCAACTTTCCTTTCGCGCTCCTTTCCCTCCTCAACCTGCCTTCGCAGAATTCTAGCCTCATCCCTATACCGCCGCATCTCACTCTCCGCCTCCTCTCTCCCCACCATCGCACGCTTCAGAGCGGCATCATTAGCTTTGCGTTCTAATTGCTTTCCTTGAAAGGCTAAGGAGTTGAACTGCGAGATCTTCTCGTGTACTGAGCTATCTCTCGAATGCTTTCCACCGTTCGTGCTACCACCTGGAGGGGATTGCGGTAGATCCCATTGTCGCTGTTGATTGACGCGCTCTGGAGATACTTGATATAAAGGTTGACCTGGAGAACCAGGATTTCTTTGCGGAGAATCCATTTGCGCTTTGCTACTATTCAGAATGAATTATGTATTATGATTTTGTTATGCGCATAGAAAAGTAATGATGAGTCCCGGAAAAAACGTTGTAGACATGGTCCGAGTTTGGTTGTTTACTCGAGTTATTTTGGCTAGTGCGGTCTCCAGGAGAACGAGTTCTTCAAGAAAATAGTTCGGATGCATGTAAATGATTATTTATTTATTCGTCAGCCAACCAACATTTGCCATTTCGTCATGGAGTTTTACTTTCTGATGTAATCTTGCAACAGTAGAGTACCTCATTATGAAGGTCCTTACCTCCCTGATAATATGTGGCCTTCTCTCTGGCTTATTTGCAGCTGCTGGAGGGGACTTCTCTTCCCCTCAATCGGGAGCGGAACCACCACTTCTTTGATAGACTGAGCAATGCGGCCCCCCCTTCCACCTTTGACGGAACATGAATACCGCCGACATAGATAGCACATCCGGCCACAATTCGCATTATTCATCAGTAATCTTCACGGGTCCTCGGCATCAGCGGACACGGGTAGACGTTGAAAAAGCATATCGGGCGCAATCCCTTGGCATCTTGGAGTTGTTCAATTGCGCTCCACAGTTCCACCTTTACATCATTCTGAGTGTTAATGCTGCAGGTTGCAAGGTCGTGTGCTCAATGATCGAAAGGTTTTCCTGCCGGATCTACCACAGCTCTCCCCCGTGTAATATTAATCCCCAAAGCACGAACGGTGTCCGCTGTAGTGCTCCGCTGGTATCTAGTTATGCCTCCTTCGTGCTGTCTCCCCTCCAGGCGCATGTCAAGCTGGCTCGCTGCGAAACACCAAACACAGAACGCACGCACTGCAGAGATAGATACAGGGGTAGAGCTAGAAAACGTGTGTATAAAAAGAGGACTTGAAGCAAGGTAACAAGACTTCCATTAAAACTTCAACGGATGCACAGTACGAGCCGTAGCACAGCAAAACATAGTAATGTGGTTGCAATTTCATTAGCTTTGAGGATTGTAGTAGGCTTTTGGCCAGACTTGCGTCTAGATCCTCAGGTTGGATGACGATAGCCGGAGCGTGCAGGCTAGCGAAGGGGTGAAAGGAGAGAACCGTTTTAGTTGCTGGCGGGGGGGGGAAAGACGTTGCGAACAAATGGACACTCGGTCGAAGCGGAAGGAGAAGATGAAGCCGTTGAACTCTCCCCAAATGCGGCTCACAACGCTCACAACGCTCACAACACCATAAAACATTGAGCTTCTTGCATTGCTGGCTCGAAAAAACGGGCGTGAAAAGAACTGCCCCTTTCTAATGCGTGTCCTGCGTGTCCAGTCTCCAATAAATAAGTTCCTAGTCAGCAAAGCAAATCTGCGAGCACACTCGACCAATGCGACCAATACGACCAATGCGACCAATGCGACCAATGCGACCACTTCTCTACCACTTCACGGAGAAATTCCCAAGCTGCAGTGAAAAGAAAAATCCTCGCGCCCGGGTGTGTGAAAACTAAAGGAAGCTAGTCCTCTTTAGCGTACGCGCTGTGGGTAATCTCGGGAAGTGTCTTTTCCTCGTCTTTCCTGAACACATAAAATCTTTTTTTCCCTTGGGAATTCAATTACAACTTTTCAACCCATCTCCAACTTCTTCATTTTTCAACCTAATAACACCATCTCCTCTCAATCCTTTTTGATCTCTAGATCACTCATATCGCAATCATGAGCAATCTTCCACCAAAGAAGGAGTCCGTCATGGGCGTGTAAGTGTGGAATCTCTCTTTATCTGTTCTATTCCAGCTTTTCCATGTGGGCGTAGTGGGTTGTGGTGGTTTGTGCGATCCACACAGCACAAAAAGCACAGATGTCCAATATCAAAATTCCACATCGACTCTGTTGATACGACCACGAGCCTCAATTGCATCAGTCGATGGATTCAAGTTGGTTGTGCCAGATGGTGCTGGGACTCTACGATTTCTTCTTTGTTGATGTCTTGACGATGGCATTCTTATCGAAATTTTCTCCTGGCCTCGAGCTTCATTCTTTTCTTGGTCAACCCTGATACTGACTTGAATTCGCTAGCCCTCCTTTCGTTATTGACTTCTTGAGTATGTCTCTCCGATGCTACACTCTCTACACCATACCGAAATCCTGTTTGGATGAGGTTCAAAATTGAGGGATTTGGAGGATTTTACACGGATACTAATGTGCGCTATAGTGGGTGGTGTTTCCGCTGCTGTCTCCAAGACTGCTGCTGCTCCTATCGAGCGTGTCAAGCTCTTGATCCAGAACCAGGTACGTTTAATCAACCAAAATACCTCCGTTATCAATTTTTCCTGAATATTTCGGTCTGGATATACATGGGTATCCATCCGGAAATTCATATTTTCCGCTTCTGCCGATTCTATCGACTTGGATACTTGCAGTGCAATCTCATTACGTCAACCATGGTTTTACGACAACATTTACTAACTCCAATGGCTTTTTTTAGGATGAGATGTTGAAGTCTGGTCGTCTTGACCGAAAATATGATGGTATCGTCGAATGTTTCCGAAGAACCACCGCACAAGAAGGTGTTGCCTCCCTGTGGAGAGGTAACACTGCCAACGTTATCCGTTATTTCCCTACTCAAGCCTTGAACTTCGCTTTCCGTGACACCTACAAAGCGATGTTCGCTTTCAAGAAGGAGCGTGATGGATACGCCAAGTGGATGATGGGTAACTTGGCATCTGGTGGTGTAAGTTGCTAGAAAATCGTATCTAGACATACAGAACACTGACATATGCAGGCTGCTGGTGCCACCTCCCTGCTCTTCGTTTACTCCCTCGATTACGCCCGTACCCGTCTTGCCAACGACAACAAGAACGCCAAGACCGGTGGTGCTCGTCAATTCAACGGTTTGATCGATGTCTACAAGAAGACCCTCGCCTCTGACGGTATCTCTGGTCTTTACCGTGGTTTCGGTCCTTCCGTCGCTGGTATCGTCGTTTACCGTGGTCTTTACTTCGGTATGTACGACTCCATCAAGCCAGTCGTCCTTGTCGGTCCTCTTGAGGGTAACTTCCTCGCTTCCTTCTTGCTCGGATGGACTGTTACTACTGGTGCTGGTATTGCTTCTTACCCATTGGACACCATCCGTCGTCGTATGATGATGACTTCTGGTGAGGCCGTTAAGTACAAGAGCTCCTTGGATGCTGGTCGTCAAATTATCGCCAAGGAGGGTGTTAAGTCTCTCTTCAAGGGTGCTGGTGCCAACATTCTCCGTGGTGTTGCCGGTGCTGGTGTTCTGTCCATCTACGATCAAATGCAAGTCTTGATGTTCGGAAAGGCCTTCAAATAGATTATTCGCTTGTAGTAAAGGTGGAGGGGATGGACGCTGTATTAGATCGAAGTTGGTAATGCGGTCTGGTGGTAACTAACTGGGCGCTGGGGTTGGTTGTGGTGGAATGTGGCAAGGTTGAAGTTGTACAAACATCCATTGCTATGGTGTTGAGCAACTTGCAGTGCTTTTAGAGAGTTGTTACTCTATTCACTGCTGTACTTTATTCCCTAGGCAATTTCCCTGATGTGTTCCCTTTAAGCTTGCTGCTCTCTTCTCATTTGGGTCTTATCATGTCTTGTCTTGTCTTCATCATTGGTCGTTCCGTACTTTAAATAGATTATGAAGATAGGGAGGCTGAGATGTCTACGCGAAAAATACGAAATCAAAATGTTTAAAATTATATTAGTGTTTGATTTTAATTTGCACGTCGGTGAAGGTTAAGAACCGAAGCGACCCTTTCGTCGGCATCGATCCCTTATCGAGGTAGCTCTCAAGGCTTGCGATATAACTTGCCACTGTTGCCTGTGCGTTCGCCATGTTGATTACTCTCTCTTGCGCTACCGCGTATCGTCCAAACAATGTTACTGCAAGTGCCGTGTTCGGGTTGACTGTAGGTCTACTACTCGCTGATAGTTCTGTAAATAGCTCAAGCAACTCAATTTTCTTCGCGACTGGGGTGTACATTTCCGATGATGACCGTTCTATTCACGAGTAGGCAGTCTTTCTTTCTCCCCAATCGGGAGGACATTGATTGCCGGGGGAGCTGCTTGAAGTCCTTTCCTATTCTTTCAATTTTCTATTCCCAAATCCCTCTCGCGAAGCCGGAACGCCTGTTGTCTTTCCTTCCTTTTCTCCCTCTTCTCCCCAAAATCATTCTTTCCTTCCTCCCTTAACCACCAATCCTAACAGAAGGCATAGATATAGTTTAGCAGCAGCTGGCAAATTGCCTTGTTTGGGAGAGCTCTTTCCTTTAACCTTCGTTCATGTTACGATCGGTGACTCTTCTTTCCCAAGAAGTGCGAAGAGAGGTAAGTACGATGAACAACGCTTTTGGTATAAGACCAGAACTTCTCTCATTTCTCTTCTTCTCTCCTTGTCGAAATTTCTGACACCAGCGAAATATATTTATCCACCGTCAAAATGTTTGGCCTCTTTTTTTTTTTACCCGCTCTTACTCCAGGCTCACCTCGACTCCCAAGCGCCGGGAAATTCTCGTGACGCACCTGACTGTAAGATTCCAAAAGTGACGCCACTTCTAGAGAAGTGACAATTACAGCTTAAATAGGTTTCACACTGACCGTCGCCGCTTTTGTTGGAGGTACTATCAGCTTCACGGCTGAGATGTACGAAAGATATCTGCGGCTGGCGGGAGGTCGTCCGCCAACGGCGGCTCGGGGGGGTGATGCCGTATGAGTAACCCGGAATGTGGGTTGACAAGCCACCAAGGGATTGAGTAGCACGGTACTCTCCCTTCCAGAGGCACTTTCATTTCATAAGGTCAGGATTCCCTCGACAAAGTGGTACGAAATCTCAACAATCTGGTTCTCGATTTTCTGTATAGGTATTGGTCATCACTTTTAATACGCTTCGAAGCTCGAGAGATGATTCATAGAGGATTGACCAGGAGCACTTCCATTTCATTGGGTAGTGAGCAACCAACAACTTCACTTCGCGGAACCCAGGAGCACTTCCATTTCATTGGGTAGTGAGCAACCAACTTCACTTTGTGGAACCCAGGAGCACTTCCATTTCATTGGGTAGTGAGCAACCAACTTCACTTCGCGGAACCTAGGAGCACTTGGGTAGTGAGCAACCAACTTCACTTCGCGGAACCTAGGAGCACTTGGGTAGTGAGCAACCAACTTCACTTCGCGGAACCTAGGAGCACTTGGGTAGTGAGCAACCAACTTCACTTCGCGGAACCCAGGAGCACTTCCATTTTATTGGGTAGTGAGCAACCAGCAACTTCACTTCGCGGAACGCAGAGGTACTTCCATTTTATTGGGTAGTGAGCAACCAGCAACTTCACTTCGCGGAATGCAGGGGCACTTCCATTTCATGGGACCGCGAACAGTCAGCAATTGTCCTTCAGCATAAGCAAAAGCACTTCTCTTCCATTCTATTCGATCGTGAACAATCAGCAAGTATCCTTCAATACTCCGCGGAAGACAAGGGTCCTTCAATTTCATTAGACCATGAACAATCAGCAACTGCCCTTTCTCACTTTGCAGATGAGATTCGATTTAAGAGAGTATCCTAGGCAAAGGGCCTGGACAGGAGGTGCGGCCTAGTAGCTAAGGTATCAGGTACAAAGGACGCGGCCGCAACCTAGGCAAGAGCTAACTAAGTTCTGGGTATTTAAGCCACTTACTTCAATTCCTCTCCTTGTACTTCTCTGCTTCATAGATTCGTACAATACTACTTCTTGGTTCTTAGGATTCCCTGTTCATCCCCGCCACATTATCATAAAAATCCACCCACCTGCATTTACCATACCCTATTTTTACCATGTCGCCGGTGACACCAATAATCCGCCTCTCTTCACACCTATCTGGACGAATTCCTCATTCTCGGAGCACTTTTCTCACCAGAAATAGTTATTACTATCCTCCCTCGCTTGTGCAGAGACGATCCATCATTCACATCCCAAGCGAAGAATACATGAATAAAACCGAGAGCGAGCAAACGGACGAAGAAAAGCCAAATACGCGCCCTGGGAGCGAAGACAGCGGCGGTTCTACACTCTTGCACTTTTCATGCAATTATTTTGGTTTTGTTCTTCATATCGGAATATGCAACAACAGAGGGAGAGAAGGGAATCAAACGAAGAGGAGAAGGAGGAAGAAGTCGGTGCGGATGTAGCGGGTGAAAGCGGAAGAGGTTGAGATGGTGCGGATATGAATATCTCGTGGTGCTAGTAAGGAGAATCGAGATAGTTGTGTGCGGGGCCAGTGTGGTTCGTTGTGGTGTGAAGTACGAGAGGATTCGGGAAGGCATGATTTGCAAAGGTACAGTAGGAATTAAAGCGAAGCGGATTTTCTTTGAGAAAATCTACGAATTTGAGTCTACAAATTCTTGTTTCGGTGAAACAACAGGACATTAAATTCCGAGCCAAATAGTTATCTGGACTGCAATTTAACGTGTATCTCCCCAGCCAAATGTTCGGTTTTCACTGAGACTACAGAGAGGCTAATGGAAAACATCCCCCTTTTTGCCGTTCTGCCGCATAAGCGAGAAGAGGTAAATGTTAGGATTTTCCGAAAACAGTTCTTACCAGCTGTACAAGTAGTCAAATTGATTTAATACAATGGAACAATTCATCGCTATCACATAGAAGAAGGAACCAAAACCAATTAGAGGCAAATATGCTTTTCCAATATATCTTCTAGAAAGGCAACAAGGAATACGCTCAAATGCATATCAAGAATTCTAACCTTACCACAATTCCCGGCATCTCGCCTCAACAGCCTACACAGTTTTATTTTTTTTTAATCTACAATTCACTATGCTTGATGTCTTCTTTCTCTCCCTTCTCCGAATTCTCCGAATTCTCCTGCGCCCTCTTAATTGCTTCCAAGATTTGTTCTTCAGTTGGCATCTCATCATTTTCTCCAACCTTGAAAGTTGGGTTACTTGGCTCCGCCGACGCAGTCTTCGACTTCTTTTTGCTGCCCGTCTTCTTTGCGCTCTTCTTAGCTTTCGAACTAGATGTTGGCTTGCGACCCGACTTGTAAGGCTGCTTCATACTCTTCATGATGAGTTCAATGCCGATATCTTGGAGTTGCTTGGCTCGTTCGGCTATGTCTTTTACGAAGATAACAGGGTCAGATGTAGGGCCAAGTTTCTCTTGTTGCTCCATGAGCTCAGCTAACCATTTGGAGATGCTGTCGTATAATTCTTGGGGTTTGACGAGATCAGCTTCGGTGTAGACTGGCGGAGGGAGGGTTTCTTCTTCAGGAGGTGCAGTCATGGTAGATGTGGCTTCTTCTTCATCTTCAAGTCCGTCAAAATCGTCTACAGTAGCGGTGGATGATGGACTGGCGAGAGCGGCGCTTGACTTGGAAGCACTGAACGAAGAATGAGCTGCGGTGTCATTCTTGATTTGTTCTTTGATGCCAGCTATGAAAGCTTTGGTTTGTTCCAATGCGTCATTGAGAGCTTTGAGTTGTTCAGGTCGACCTGCATTCTCTTCTTTTCTCTTTTGAATAGGTGTGACAATGTCTTTCATTTCTTTGAGGCGTGATTTCAATTCTTCACGACTAGCATCTGCGCCTCCAGAATAGATCCATTCACTTGCAGCCTTTGCCTTAGCCTCTAATTCAGATCGTTCTGTCTCAGTCGAAGCAGCTACGAAATCTTCGTTGTCGAGGAAATCTCTTGCCTTGTAGGTGAACCCTTCGAGTTGATTCAAGGCTTCCTCGCGGAGACGTCGTGATCTGTCCGAATCATCGAAGGCAGCAATACGGTTCTTCATTCTGGTAATCTCAGTGGCTGGCAATTCTGGAATGCCCTTGAGTTTTAGCTCATACTTCAATGGGATAACAATAGTCTGCTTCTTGTTCTTCTTCTCGGTTGAATCCTTGGCTGATGGGGACGCAGACTTTGAAGAGCTCTCAGATGAAGTACTGGTAGAGGCGCTGGAGCTCGAAGTGCTGGAACTTTCAGCTGTCTCTTCACTGTCTTCTGACAATGGTGCTTGGTCCTTCTTTCCGAAACCGAATATGCCCTTGACGCTGTCAACCACGCTACCCTTCTCAGGTTCATCAACCTCGCAATCCACAACAAACTTGAGGATTTCAACTTCACCATCAACAGGACTGAGACGAGTGGTCAATCTGACTTTGATGTCGGCATTTTCGCAGTTGTATTTGGTCTTGAGCTCGGCAACTGATTCTGTAAGGTTCTGGGTGGTGATAGCTTTCAATTCCTTCTCGGCAGAACCAGGCGAGACCTTCTCGGATGATGCAACGTGTTGGTAAAAATCAATTGTAAACTCCTCTTGGTTCTTGAACAAGTATTCTCTTTCCTCACCAAGGTTGGCTCTGGCTTCCCACAATCTTTCATGTTGCTTCTTCTTGTCAATGTTGATCCACTTGATTCCTGAAGCAAAAGAAGCTCCATCAGAGCTTCTGATCTCCTTGACTCTGAATGAGGGACTAATTCCAGCACCTCTGAAACCAGCACCAAACACAGCAGCTTCATCGGCGTTGACATTTGTGCGGATCTTTTCTGGGTTTCCAACAATCTTCTCAAGCTCCTTTTGTACAAAAGGTGTTCTGCTTGCACCACCATGGAGAATGATGGAATCGATGTCGCTGAGCTCAAGATCACTAGCACCCAGCGCTTTCTGAAATGCCTCGCTAACGCGAGCCGTATAAGCTTCGGCCAATTTCTCGAAGTCTGCACGGCTAATCTTGTATTTGAAGTCGACATCTTCGTAAAGTCCTTCAAAACTAGCTTGAGTGTTGGCATTGGCGCTAAGAATTTGTCGTAGACGCTCTGCTTCCTTCCACAATTTAGCTGCAGCCCTTCCATGAGCCTGAACATTCTCTGCAGTAGCTGAGATCTTTTGCGCTGATGGGGATGCGACAAATTGAGCGATCATATCATCGACAATGATTGCATTCAAGGCATCACCTCCCAGTGTCCTGTCCCATCCACTTCCAATAACCTGAACTTCCTGGATCGTCTTGTTGAATTTGCCGATGTCCTTTACGGTTCGTCCTTGAAATTTCAAAACAGACACCTTTGTAGATCCAGCACCCATATCAAAAATCACATGGTATTCTGGTTTCCCGCCCTCGCTGATACTGGGGAATGTTCGAGATGTAGCATAGTTGAGACCAACAGCCAATCCATCACTGATCAATTCCAACACTCGAAGACCAGCCAACTCTGCTGCCAGTAGAACGGCTCGCTTCTCCTCAGCAGTATAGAAAGTGGGAATGGTGAGAACGATATCCTTTACTTTGCTACCTGCCAGAGCTTCTGCGTTCTTTTGTATGCTTTGCAATTCCATGGCCAAGATCTCCTCTACCGACCAAGCCAACTCATCTGCGGCAAAGGCACCGCTCTTGAAAGCTGCAGTACCTCTCGTTTTCTCGGCCTCCAACTGTAAAGCTGGGTGTCTAGTAGCATATTCCTGAACAACATGGTTTTCTGTTCGCAGACCTAACAGCGGCTTGAGGTTTGGGTAAACGTCTCCTGGAAATCGTGCAGCTAAAGCTACAGCATCTGAACCGTAGACTCGCTCTGGGAATGATCCGCTAACTGGGTTTTTCGAAGGCTTGAAAGCTACGGCGGAAGTCTCTTTTCGTCGTGAGTCTTTTGTCAAGACAATTTCGAGTGGGATACCGGGTTTAACTAAAGCGGCTTTGATATATTCTGATCCCAAATCCACACCCAAGACGGCAGATGCAGCCAATGCTGTGGAACTGAACATATAAAATAGACATAGTAGGGAGACGATTGGAGAAGACAACATCTTCCCCAAGGGACTCCGTGAGGAAGGAGCCATAATGTGCGGGTGGAATAAAATATTCGAAGATGGCTTAACTGCTAAATGAGTGGAAGCAGACTGGAAGGACTTGGAGGGGAGGGACAAAGAAATATCTTTGAAACCTCGCCTTAATTATCCGACATAGAATCTGTCCACAATTTGGAGCCCCTCCAACCCTTGGATAATTTTATATAAATATGAATCACAATAATATGGACAGATTAACATTCACACTCTTTCTCCTCTCCTTTCTCTTCTTGGCAAGTATACTTTTGGAATAAATAGTAATTTGTATATATGTGATCCTTGTCATGTAAAAAGAGGACAGCTATGCCACAATTGATAGTTCTACGAGAAAATAGTCTAACTTTGGATAGATTAATTATTTGGCTATCACGGCTGTGTCATATCGATAAGAAGTCTTATCGAGGTCGAGCCACCGACCCACCGACCTCCGATGTCATTGGAATTTCCCCGCCATGTTTCGTCCAACATGCATATGCTCCGCCATCTATGAGTAACGGTATTTGTGGCAAATACCACTTTTCTCCATGTCTACTCGAGTAATTCTATATTCTTAACATCCCTTGCTCTGATCGATCCGATCTCACCCCATCCTTTTTGCTATGATGCATGCAACTTACCAGTACATTTCGCTGCAAGAAACTGATTGATCCCTCCTTGCTTGGTCTCGCAAATACTTAAAGTACGGCTCTAACATCTAAAACTCTCAACTACTTCAATCAGCGCAACTTTGGATTATACTAAACACGAATACGAACCATACACAAAGAACAACAAACCACATCATGTCCGCAACACCATTCATCCAATTCCTCGGTCCCAGCAACCTCGACGGATATGACCGCACACGCCCCTCTACAGAGCAACCCGAGCACATCCCTAAAACCTTTCTCGACGCCATGGAAGTGCGCGAGGCCGTCTTTGTGAAGGAGCAAGGTGTCCCGCTCGAAAATGAATTCGACGCCGACGACCCCCGCGCCTGCCACTGGGTTATCTACGCCTCGGTGAACGAAACCACCGAACCCGAGATCCTCGACGACGACGGCAACATCCTGCAGCGCAAAAAGAGCCGCACCACATCTCAGCCCATCGGTACCATCCGTCTTGTTCCCTTCCCTCACCCGCCGCATCCCCAACCCGGAGGAAGATACGCAGCTGATGCTCTAGAGACCAATCCCGAACCCGAACTAACAAACACCCCGCCATTTATAGTCGATCGCGCAACGACGTACCACGACGGTGTAGAACCATATATCAAGCTCGGACGCATCGCCGTTCTGAAGGAGTTTCGCGGCGCAGGGATATCGAAACTTCTAGCCAATGCGGCGATATCATGGGCGCAGCAAAACCCTACATATTTCAACCCGTCCGTGGCAGAGCTCGGGATGGAAAAGTTGGGAGTGTCGGGTACGGATGAGATACCGGTTTGGAAAGGCCTGATGTGCGTGCATGCGCAGGAACAAGTTGCGCCTGCGTGGGCGAAGTGGGGGTTTAAAGTTGATGATGGGATGGGGGTTTGGTGGGAGGAAGGGATTAAACATGTCGGGATGTTTTTGAGGGTTAATATTGAGCCGGCGGCAATTCCAGCGAGTATATGAGGAAGAGGATAGGGAGGTCATTTATTGGAAGAAGGAATCTTTTTTGTGATACCCAGAGTTTATGCGATAGGAAAGTCAATTTAGTGGAGGCTGGATAGAACCTTGTTTATGACCAATGAAGTGCATTTGGACATTCAATTATACGTGGCTATTTTGGTCAATTTTCATTCTCTAAAGTGCTTCTTATTGTTTGTTTCATATTGGGATATTCAGAGCTCATTCACTCCTGCGATCTCATCTGATAGGAAAGAATCAGTGAATGCAACTCATAAGTCGTAACATCAACCCCTTCTAACGAATTACCGACAAATGAATTACCACCGATCTCTGTGTAAGAAGATAATAGCAGTATCACTATGGTGAATCGACAGGGTATGAGAATGGAGGCATATCAACGGACCATGAACACTACTGCTATATATATGTCTTGCATCTATATCAAACCTGTTTTGTATGTTTGAATTCTGCCACTGTTGGCAAGCGTAACAAGTTTCCCCTGTTATTCATAGAGCATATATGCCTAGACTCTTCCACGATCTCCTCAAAATCACTCTCGGCATTGAGCGAGCCGGCTCCTGGGTTGATGTTGAGATTGCAGTCAAGGCTGAATATAGGTTCCAGGGTTAGCAGCCTGTTGCTTGTTTATGAGAGAATGGCTGAGGGACCATATGCGGGAGTCAGGCGGGCATTGGGAATAGAACTATGCAATCGCACTGTGCGCGTGCAGGGTGAAATCGAGTGAGAGGAGGTTGGAATGCCGCATTGAGAGAAGAATAGAATATACCTCTTATTGTATGGTAGGATGATGGCAATAGCAACAGCACATATGAGGAGAGTAGTACATGCGTTTGTTCTGGGGTTGCAGGATCCGTAGAGCCGGCAAATTAGCAGTGACATAGCCGGAAGGGTATACAAACAAGGAGCGAAAGTCCATATGTTGAGGAGTGGTAACCAATCCGCAGCTTGGTATTTCACGAGCTAAGCACGTGGGATCGGTTACAATGGAAGAGAAGCAATCTCAAGGTGTGTGTGGTATCTTGAATGACTTTTAGTCTCCACTGATTAAGTTCTTGATATATATGACTGCAATGCAATGCAATGCAATGAACTTCAAGCTGCATGTGACTCTGGCTGGTCCAAAGATATGCGCTTAATATGCGCGCATTTCAAACAAATATAGATGAGATAAATCATATTTAAAGCATTAGCGTAGCATTAATCCATAACCGCAATACCCATACCGGAGAATAGTATTGTTGGTCGTGAAGGAAGGAAAGTACCCGCGAAAATATAATTCAAAAACGTGATCATCAGTCTGCCTTTCCATTAGAATGACGACTTAGGAAATGCAAGATACAGAAACCCGGAATAGCATCAACCCACCCTAAGAGCTCCTTGGAACCCCTGACTTAGAGTATGTAGACCTCGGAGACAAATAGTGTAAATGGTAGTTGTAAAGGAGACTCGTGGGAAAATACCCGAGAAGCCGATCCAGAACCCGTACTCTGACCAAAGAACATGAAACTTGTTCTGTTTGCCGGACCTGAAAGCGACACCAATTGGTGCCCAGTAATCATGCAGAGATACTTATCAATCACATAATGCTTCCGTCTTGATGT
Source organism: Clarireedia homoeocarpa (assembly GCA_001465935.1). NCBI lineage: Eukaryota > Fungi > Ascomycota > Leotiomycetes > Helotiales > Rutstroemiaceae > Clarireedia > Clarireedia homoeocarpa. The sequence continues at coordinate 310,493 of LNKV01000023.1, forward strand.
TGGTGGTGTGCAACGCCACTTGCCTAGCCGATTATGTGGCCCGCCAGGAGACCGAGCTACAGCGGTGGATAGACAAGAAAAACGTTCGTATTTGTGGGAAACATGTATTTTACCAGATGCCGTCCTAGTTCCGAGACTTTGAGAGAACGAGAACGAACAATAAGTATCTCGATTGCATGTTTATGGCCCAGGCCGACATTTGCGTGAGCCTAGTGGACATGCAATGATCTGTGGGTGAGCCCAAGGTTTCTTTCCCCCATATGTAAGCCCTCAAGTCCACTGATATAGCAACAATCACAGTGTATATCTCGCACTGCATCGTTGATTCTGGAACTTGTAAGCGGAAGGAGGTGTGGGCATCCAACAGTTGGTAATGACCACGCAGCGATGGGACTATTGGACATCGATGCTGCGAAATATCCAACGCAATGTGAGGCTATGGATTGGTCGACACACTGTAATTATTGGCTTTTCGGAACGTATATTGACAGTCTCGGGAAGTAAAATAGCACCCTGATAGGGCCTTGGGCAGTGATATCTTAGTGCAAGCTCGCTTTTCGAAGATAGGGGGTGTCGAGATACCTATGAACTGTACGATTTCACAGATATGTTTTAGGCCCTCCATTCCGAGTTGCGATCCATACTTGATCAATTGATGTAGGAATTCTAGCAGATAGCTCTCAAAAGCAGAAGTGCGGTGTAAACTTCTCGCGGCAGATGCGCAATATGGCAAAGTCGATCCATGTGCGTAACATTCGCACAATCTGGCCAAGGAAAGCAAGGTATCATCTCTGCGGCACTGCATCCCCCAGGCGAAGAACTGTGTAGTGTCAGAATGGCGTCGCAGGATCACCATTCTGTTCGTGTCCTCTGAGCCAGAAACTATTGATAGCTCCGAAGGACATAGAAAGATACCCCGCCATTGAGGATTATTTTATGCATCTGAACATGTAAACCCTGGTCCTGGTCCTGGTCCTGGTCCTACTCGCGCCGATCTTGAGCTACAGTAATGTTGCGCTAAGCCTGTTTGCCTGTTCGGCTTACTATAGAGAAGTCAAGCAAATACGTGCAGGCGGTGTATTTTCGGTTTCGATCAATTGGGTGAGGCTGACGACTACAGTAATCTGTAACCAGCATCTTCGAAATCTTTTTAGCGCCGCATCTAGACTGCATCTTGGTACGACATCCTTCCACCGAGTGGTGTAGTATTGTTGATAACGCATGATGCTCGACGAACCTGTGGCGTTGATATGACTTCTGATTGGGGAGATATATGTTGCCCTCACCAGCAATGGCGTCGCCTTATGCTGCCTTGATTCAGGCTGACTTTTGCGTGCGAACTACAAGTGATGTTCGCCCGGAGGCATCTACATGTATAAAAGGCTCACAATTTCCCCTCTCACCTGAATCTCTGCTTGGAGAAGAATAAGATAGTCTGATACTACTCCATCTAATTTCTCTTCCATATTTCTACGACCTTCTTCAAGATCAATTGAACCTTGCTGCAATGGATGCCCACAGTCGCGCCCAACAAGGCTGGCAACATTTGAACTCAGCTCCGCGTTCTGATGTTGAGCTGATGTTCCTCCATGATCTTCAAAAAATCTATCTACACCACAGCGTCAGACGCATCAACCCCGGTGAATGTGATCTTATCGGTTACGCCAACGCAGGCTTTGCGGTCGCCATTCGTGATGAAAATGCTCAAAACCACACCATACAGTCTTTCAAGGCTCCCAAGTCCCGTCTTGAAGAGACGGCTGGAACGCTCGAGGAAGATATCAAGTTTGGCAGATGGTTGTACAAATGGGGCGAGAACGAATACATCGTCTATCAGATCAAATATCACGTGCCATTTCAACCTCCACAACGGAGTGTCTATGTACTCTCACCAAAGGTCCAGAATGCCGTCGGCGAATATGAAGATGATCACTCTCATACAGACTCACTTCTCCTCGTTGTCGGAAAGTGGTCCAGCCAGTTACATGACGAGATATATGTCTTCGATGATCATGCTTGGGAAAAGGACAGGAGTCTTTGGGAATCGATCAAAAATGCGTCTTGGGACGATGTCATCCTTAATCAGGCTATGAAACACAACCTCATCTCCGACGTTCAAGGCTTCTTCGATAACCAACTTCTCTATAAGAAGCTTGCTGTCCCTTGGAAGCGAGGTATCATCCTGCACGGAGTGCCTGGAAATGGAAAAACAATCTCAATAAAAGCTCTCATAAACTCTCTTTACAACAGATCCCCGCCTGTTCCAAGTCTCTACGTGAAGAGCTTCGACGGGAATTGCCACAGCCCGAAGTGGGCCATCAACCAAATCTTCAAACATGCCAGGACGATGGCCCCTTGTCTACTGATTTTCGAGGACTTGGATAGCCTCGTAACACCGAAGAACCGCTCCTACTTTCTCAATGAAGTCGATGGTCTTGAGGCCAACGATGGTATTCTCATGGTTGGGTCAACAAATCACCTCAGCAAGCTTGATCCCTCCATTTCCAAGAGGCCTAGCCGTTTTGATAGGAAATACCATTACAAGCTACCGAGTGAGGAGGAACGCAGGGCGTACTGCATGTTCTGGCGTGAAAAGTTGCTCAATAATAATATGGTGGAATTCCCCGAGGAAGTCTGCCCTATCATTGTCAAATTGACCGAGGGTTTCAGTTTTGCTTATTTGAAGGAGCTATTCGTTATCTCCTTGCTCGGCATTGCTAGGAAGTCTGCAGAAACCGGCGAGGAGTATGATACTGGAAGTAGTACTTCTACCGATGATGGAATCGTTGTGGAGAGAGAGGAAACCATGGAAGAAGTCAAGGATGGTGGTGCAGCAACAGATGAAGCCACATCGCCTGAAAAAGTTGCGAAGAAGAAAGTTATTCCAGAGGTTGAAGTTCCTGCTCATCTTAAAGATAATGAGCTTTTGAAGGCTGTCACCATACATGCAAAGATGCTCTTGGATGAGATGGACAGCACGGATGCTGAGCTCGCGACTGCGCCGCAAGCACATGGTGAACTCGACGACTGAGAAATGTTAGCCATCTGCTGAATACATGTATCAAGCTTCATTTTCCAGTGTTACGGAATATATATATATATATATATTTGGCCTGGATGCTTTCGTTTCGTCTACATTTCTAATGACCAGATACTCTACACGTTCGTTACTATCCAATATAAATGATTTTCTTACCAAACAAAATTCACTGCTTGCAAGTTAACTATACGTTTGTGTATGAACTCCCCACTTGTAAAATGTTCATCTAATCCGTGATTTCACCAAAAAGTGATTTCACCAAAAATGCTAGCTACGATTAGGAGCTCTTGAATTACAATGACATCTTCCACCAATAGCCCACTCCCACTACTATAACAAATCCCTTCCTCGCCCGTCACACCTTGTACTATACCCAAAAATCCCCACACCGCTCCCCCCTTTTCAAAAACACTCTCTTCTCTGCGTACCTCCTTCCCAATCCCCTCCCTCACTAACACAATATAACATAACATAACACAACCTTTCTTTCTTTCTTTCTTTCTTTCTTTCTTTCCTAAAACTTTTTTTTTTATCTAGAGCCTACCCGCTTCATCATCACCGTCATCCTCCCCGCCGTCGCCTCGCAGCCTCTCGCTGTATAGACATACACACACATACACATACACACACACACACACGAACACACACCTATAATAACCCCCCCCCCCCTTCTCTCTCCTCTCATTCTCCCCATTCATTAAAAAAAAAAAAAAACCCCCCCCCTCCACACACACCCTCCCAGCCCGCACTATCCTATCCTATCCTCTCTCCTCTCATCTTCTCCTCCTTTCTCTAGCTTTAGTTTAGATTATAGATCATCGATCGCAAGTCAAGAGAGCAAATAACCAAATAAACATAAACAAGGTGAAGAAGTGAACAAGTGAAGTAAGTGAACAAGTAGTTAACTATAATATAAATAAGTAACTAACTAACTAGCCTACTGTACTGTACTGTACTGTACTGTACGTACAGTAAAATATATATATATATATATATATATAATAATATCCAAGACCTTCTTGCCTCCTTTTCAAGGAATCAAGGATAGAATATAAAAATGAATGAATGAATTATGAATGAAGATTACAAGGATGGGTAAGTAGGAAGAGACTTCCCTCTTCTCTTCCCCCCCTCTCCCCCCAAAAAATATTATATAGAAACGAAAGAAAGAAAGAAAGAAAGAAAGTCAAAATGCCTATCCATTGATATGATACGATTTAACTAAACGATTCCTCACCATCCCATCCCATCCCAATCCTCAAGATAAAATCCCGAACCAACATAAAAGAGAATCCCATGCCATGTCATGCTATCTCATATATACTGATAGCTTGATCAACTATGCTATACTGTAACTATGCCCTCCCGACTGACGCAAACCCGAGCCCATCCACCCACCACTCGCAATCGCCATCAAAATCAAGGATTGAAATGCAAAGCAAGAAATAACACCCCAACGCCACTGCATACATACATACATGCACCACGGAGCCAGACCATCCCATATTGCATGTGTCAATTGCCCTATTCCCATTTTCATTTTCATTTCCATATTTTATATTCGCCATATGCCATCTCCGCACCAGCTAATCACCAAGCTGGCCCTTAGCCCCATTCCTCACATACCCACACGCACATGCCGTCCACTCACCCTCTTCCCCTCACTATCACGGATTCCAACTATTCATAAAGCCCCAAAAACTATCACTTCCAAAATCGCCCTCAAACTGCCACGCCTCGGGTGTCGCATAGCTCATCTGCTGCTGCAACAAATCCTGCTGCTGCAATCCCTCGAAACCCCCTCCCAGATTCCCAAAATCAGCACTAGTGCTGAGTTCATTGAACAGAAGATCATGCATCGGCTGCAGGGGAGCGATGGATGTGAAATCGTATGCTTGCGGAGGCGGAGAGATGTGGTTATTGGGATTGGGATTTGTATTAGAACCGGAGAAGGAATCCCATTGTACGGAAGAGTTAGGAGTAGCGACTGAAGCAGCTGGTGTGTTGTTTGTGGTGAGGTTTGAGATGGTGGGGAGGGTGTATTGTGTTGATGAGGTGGTGGACATAGAGGAAGGATCTGTGGAAGAAGCTGGGGAGACATGCGATTGAGAATCAACTGAGCGCAGGAGCTGGGATGAAAGATTTGTCGAGACAGTCGAGGCTTTTGTGCTACTTTCGCTTGGCGTTGAAACATCTTGTGGTTTGACTGTACCTAAAGCTTTCTTAAGGCGAATGTTGATCGCTTTAAGAACACCTGATGCTGTGTTTGCGATGGTGTTTCGACCGACCATCGTGTGGAATCTTTCCATTGCCCAGTCGAAATGCTGGAGTGTGCTTTCCAGTAAATCTCGATTCTCGAATGGATGGAGGATATAGATGGCGGCGGAGAGAATAATGGCGTCAAAGGTATTGAGAACGAGATTGTACATTTTGTAATGTTTGGTCTGTAGCATGTTGAAATATTCTCGTTGGACACGAAGGATATCTAATGCAGCTTCTAAGGCTGATCTACGACTTGACGTACTGGTGCAGATATATGGTCTATGTAGAGCCATGATGGTGAAAGCTGCTCCATTTTGGAAGATCAGTCGAGAACCCTGAATCCAGTAGCAATCGGGATGATTATCGAATGTGATATCTGGATTTTCGGCTCTGAAATACGGCGGACAAAGCATATGAATCTGTTTGATGTTTGCATGCATTTTCTCAACTTTCAATGCATCACTTGGTCGTGGTCCATCTTTTTCGAGTTGATAGATATCCCAAAGTGGTGCCATAACCTCGACTTGCCATAAAAGCATGGTTAGTGGTGTGGGAGGATCAGTCGCGGATCGCAACGCAGGAGGTACTTCACGGCGATTCTTCGGTATAGGCGCATCGATTGGAAAAGGTGGTCTTGGATCACGTATGTCAATGGTTGTAGGTCGTCCAAGGACCAAAGCCATATGCACATCCCACAATGATAGTACCAGCCAAGTTCTCCTTCGAAGTTGTTGATGCCATAAATGCGCGAACCCTTCTTCTGGTACGTGGTGCCGCTGAACATCAAAGTTGTCTTTCTGAAGGTCTATCTCTTGAGCATCTCTAATAGTCTGCGATAATGAATGCCAGCTCTCCGCAACCATGCCACTGTATTTGAGGTATGCCGTTCTAACGAATCCAGCCTGAACTGTCACAAGTGTGGTGTTGCGCTTGCCCAATAGTGATAAGATGCTTACTCCGGATTCGCTGTAGTCCGCCGCCAGGTCATCGAATGACATGCCGGCCGCATACTTGAGCGCGTCTAAGCTAGGGTCATAGTCTGGTGGTTGAAATTGCAACGCCATCGCCAGGGTCTGGAAGAGCAGTGCGGGAAAGAACTGAAGATCTGGAGGGAGCTCCTGCGGGCCTTTGTTTAAAGTCGTGAAGGATAAGTTGTTCCAGTTCCTGAGATGATCTCTAAAAGTTGCTTCATCTAATGCATAGTATTGAAAGTTCACTTCGTGGAAAAATGTCTCTAAAAGCATCTCGATGTATGGTCTGGATGGCAATTGTCGAATCAGGCTCTTGTATTTTTCGCGCAAGCCATTGTGCTCTGCAGTTGCCGGACAATCGCTGGCAGTCAACTGGGCGGCATCGTTGACTTCGTTCTCGATCGTCTTGAAGATTCCCAAGGTTGTATGTTGTGCTCCATTTGACTTTGAGTATCCGAGTGCACTAACTTTGGCCGCGGAGTCGGACTCGTGGTGATCTCCATTCGCATAATCACCATTTGATAATCTGAGATCCTCTAATAACTGCTGTTTCCGGGCAGATTCGTTCTCGTATCTGCATAGCGATTGTTTATTTCGATTCACACAATGGGAACAAGGGAATTGCCGGTCGCACTAGATATGTGGTTAGAGAGGCGTGCTTCTGTAGAAATCATAAAGACAATGAATGAGTGGTTGGGGGAGAGGGGGAGGGGGGGAGGGGGTTGGTGATGAGGAGGAAAGGAAACCTTTTGTTTGCGCCTATGACATTCGGTGCATGATATCACTACTCTTTTTCTCTTTTTGGGCGCCTTTTGGGGAGCAATTGATGCTGTGTTCTGCGATTCAATCTTCATGATGAGTGATGGGACCCTTTTTGGGGAGGGTTTGTGAAGGGAATGACGAGGCGGGAAAAGACAAATGAATAAATAGGTGGATGCGTGCGTGGATGTACAGACGGGACGAGTGATGATACGACTAGGAATGCTATTTTTTTTGCGCCCCACGCGATCTCAGTATGGGGTGAGAATTGAGCGAGTGCAAAGAATGACGGGCGGGCTGCCTCAACTTTTTTCCAGCGTTCCCCTCAAGCTTTTTACCCCACAGATTGGACCGATTTGGGTATGTCGGGCAGGATCTTGATGATAATGTCGATTATGGAACGGAAGCATAAAGAGGAGCTGGAATATGTAGAATTCGAAGCGGTGTCGCGCTGTTACTTGTAGATATTCTAAGTGCAAAACCAAGTATCCTCGTAAAAGCCGCCGCTTGCTTATAGCTTGTACGTAGTCAGTCAGTGGCCATAATCATGAAGATATCGCAGTGCACCGCACTTTGCAAAAACTGACAATTTGAATCCTTGTATGGGTTGTACTCGTCTTGGTTCTCCGTGGTGACAGGATTTTGTGCTCAGCTATGTATGGAAGTGTCGATGTTTTTCGGACTTAGGCGACAGACTGAATCTGCTGATTTTCGGACTTTACGACGAGCGCCTGGGTGCTTGGTGCTTTGTGCTTGGTGCTTTGTGCTTTGCACTCTGTTCGTTCCTTAGAATGCAGGCACCAAGAGTGGGATTGGAGGGATTGGTGGGGTTGGGATTGGTCGCAGTACGAGGGGCACAAGATTGGTTGGTCGTCTTGGACTGCTCATGGTACAGTGCAGTGTGCAGTGTGAGTGTGAGTGTGAGTGTGTGTAGTGAGTGTGTACGAAGCACTGGGCAGAAGGGTCAAGTGTTGAGTGCAAGAGCAAGTGAGTGCAAGTGCAAGTGCAAGTGTCGGAGAAAGGGCATGCATTGTGCCGACAATCGACTTTCCTCGGATCGGCTAGGCCAGCAATTACTTTGGGACTAGGCCAGCCACTACTTTGGACTAGGTACCAGGTACATATATCTAGATCTGGAGTTTGAGCTAGAAGCATTTCGAATGCAGCTGATTTCTCCCAAAACTATCAAAATTCAACGGCTGAAGCAAGGGAGGAGCCGGGCGCAGCGCCACTGACAAATACTCCCCGTGACTCCGTCCGTCCTCATCTACATAGTACATAGTACTACCTACCGTACATACCGTCAATGTACTTGTATGCACTGGCGGGCAGATATTTTCTTGTGCAGGAATTTTGTGCAGGAATTCCTTGCTTTTTGGCTTTGGAACTCGACAGACATTATTCAAGACCAAACGGCTATTCGTCCATGTGTATGCACGACGAATCAGTCTCGCTGCTCCAGGCTCAAAGTACTGTACAAGCAGTGGGCCCACAATCTAGGCTGAGCTGCAGGGTTTCCAGCGATTCGGACATAGCCGTGCATTGTACAAGTATCGTATCTCACCCATCCACTCTACGGAGTATGGGATGTGGAAGGAAGAATGTAAACGTCCCAAAACTGCAGTAGTGAGGATATATTTGCCATCTTATCATGTGGGAAGAGAGAATGCGAAAAGGTACCATCTAGCTACCTCGAGTCACGCCAGTACCAGAGTCTCTCCACGGAATTCCCGCAAACTTCCGGCCAATTGTCGGAAAGGAAGCGGCACCTCTTGGACCCTATTTGCATCATTGGCAACTCAGGCGCTTGGTGCTTGGAGCTTGGAGCTTGCTTTTGGAGGTTGGAGATATTTTCCATCTCCCATCTCCCATCTTCCATCTCCCATCTCCCATCTTCCATCTCCCATCTCCCATCTTCCATCTCCCATCTTCTATTACATATATATATGGTCTATAGAACTTCTTTGCCCTCGAGGCACTCGTGCAAGAAGACTCCAAGTGCGATGAAAGCAGCAAGGAAGAATGAAAACAAGAGGATCTAGAAGAGAGGATTTCTGCTAAAGTTACTGTGGATGGCTAGCCTTCTTCTTATTAAAAAGGATCAAGAGGCACACCTGCCCACTCCCATTTGCCGGAATTTCCCAACTTAGACGCCTGAATATGTAGATCTTTCCCGATAACGCGGCATGACGTCAGAGGATCGGGAATTTCTTTCCTGGTAACTTGTCCTTCCTTTCCATTTGAAGCAGAATTTGGTAATCTGGTAATCTGGTAATCTGGTAATCTTGTAATCTTGTAATTTGGTAAATTTCGTTTCGTTCAACTTTGTCCAACCTGTCCGTCCGTAACTTTTCCTCCGGTCCACTCACGGTCCAAGGGTCCTTTCATCTTGCACTCTTATTGTAAAAAGACTGCGTGCACTTGTGCAGATGCTCTAGAACATACTATTTACGACATTATCTGTCACACTTTTTTTTCCCATCTAAGCCCCAACCTGCGCGCTTGACGTTATTTCTCTCAGCGCGAGGGCCGGGGCCGAGGGCGAGGGCGAGGGCGAGGGCCTCTCCGCATATGACACCTCCCTTGTACTGACACACACCACACACCCACCACACACCCACCACACCACACCACACCATATATCTCTGCAAATAACAGCCAGGGAACCAACCCACTTCAACCCAGCACTCACTACGCACAAATTTCACAATTTGGATACCGTGATACCTTGGTCCTTTGAGCCCTTGATTGACTCCTGGACACCTTTCATTGGCGCCTGTGACATTCGTTTTGTTTCCTGCGAATATCGATATCGACGACCAAACACTAAAAGTCTAGAAATCCTTGCTTCTCCTACCCCGGTAAAAGTCGAGGGACGAGGGAAGAGGGAAAAGGGAGAAGGAAGACGTTGGATAAGACTGCACAGTTGCCTCTGCGCACCTAGAACGGAACGTTAGAAAGGAGGGGACGGGTGGACCAAATGCAACCGATTCAATGTGAGCGACCAATGTCCTTGTGTTCTTCATCTGCCTGCCCTATCATTACACCTCTCCCAGAGTCCTCTCCGCCGGAAAACGAACAGATTGTTGATGTTGATCTTTGTGTTTCGAATGCAGCAAACAGATTTCATCTCTACATCTTACCGAAGAACTCTACTCGAGAGACCACCAATAACCAATAACCAATAACCAATAACTAATAACTTGTTCTCTTCACTCACACTCATCACCACCTAGCCATCAGTCGATTTGTTTCTTCTCCTTCACTCTGGTGAACGGTTCGAGGCAGAATAGATTGAGCGCAGATGGCGCCGGTGGCTTCGACGGTTCGCCTTTCGCATTTCGAGGGCATATCTGATGCTGCGAGGGCAAGAGAATTATACAAGTAAGTTTTATTTGTCATGAAGAGTTTTCTTGTTAGTCAGCTTGCTTGAGACATTGGTGGTGAGAGAGGTCTGAAGCTTTGCGCATCCGATGAAGGGGATAGGATGACCGTGCTAGGTGAGGCACCAAAAGACTGTTAAGAAGGGTCCAATCTGTTGTCTCTGATTCCATGCATACCGGAGAGTCCTCGCTGACCATCTACTGACTTCTTGTAAACAGGTACTATCAGCCTAATGCCGCCATCAATACTGATGAATGCTTCCCACTGCAATCGCCTCAAATACCAACAGAATCGGTTGATCCTATTTCTGAACAACAAAATGTACAATCTGACATCACGTCGTCCAAATTATCCTCTCCAGATACTGCATTGACTGCCTTTTGTCAACTTGTGTCCTGGAGGTTGGACGCTCAAAGAGCAATGATAAGGTGACTCCGTCGTCCAGTTCGCTTACCACTTATAGTTGACACTATATGACAGTCTCATCGATGACGGCACCCAGTACTTTATAGCTGAGAGCACCAAATCATTGGACCTCGAAGACAGCACGAAGCATAACCCTGGGGATGAGTTATGGCTGGGCTGTACCTCCGTCTCAAAGGCTGGGAGGCTATGTGAAAGGTTCGAAAACTCGTAGGCTCAATATCATATCATTTTCTGATGGTGGTCTAGGACTGTAGAACTCACCCCGACCCCCGCTGATGAATATCCAGCGTTCATTGTAAGCGACTTATCTAAAGATGAACGTTTCAATCAACTTCCTTTTGTCACATCTGCACCATTTCTCAGACTATATGTAGGAGTACCCATTATAACTAAGCGAGGCATACCAATTGGAAGCCTCTTCATAGTAGATAGCCGTCCTCGCTCCGGACTTTCGAAGGATGAGATTATGTTTATGGGCAAGATGGCCAAGACGATAATGAAGCACCTGGAAATGGTGCGAGAAGTGGAAGAGCACCGACGTGGAATGAAGATGAGCAGGGGCTTGGCGTCGTTTGTGGAGGGCCGTGGACAGCTGGTAGAAGCAGACATGGAAGTCGAAGATGCAGAAGGCGAAGGAACGAAAGTATCCGGCCAGTCCAAGCCGGAGGCTTCCATCCCGAATAATAAGTCCACAGTAGGTTCGGCGAAAGAATCGACGCAGCCCAGTGAATACCCACAGGCTATCATCGAGCGCAAAGAAAAGGAGTATTCATCTGCATTATTCAAAACGGAAGAAGCGATCCTCTCATCGCACGAATCGTCAGTCTCATCATCTGCACGTCGACCCGATTTCGAAACCGTCCCACATCCGACCTCTTTTGGAACTACAAGTACTACTGCAGTACCTTCTCCAGATACTGATGCTACGAACAAGATCGAGACACCTGATGATGATGTTAATGAAGCATCTGCCCTAAAGTCCTTGTTCTCTCGTGCTGCTAACCTCATCAGAGAAGCTTTTGAGGTTGACGGCGGTGCTGTTTTCTTCGATGTGCAGAAAGGCTTTAATACCGAGGTTGTTCAGTCGCCAATTTCCAACACATCTACATCTCGCGATGTTAGTGACAGCCAGGTTAGTGGGTATGAATCCTATGATGCTGTAGGTCCCGACCATCTGGTCAGTGGTAGATCTGGCACCACTGGAGAGAAGACATCCACTCATTCCGTGACGGCATCCGCGAAAGAGACGGAAATCTTGGGGTTTTCAACTGCTGAGGCATCCTCGATTAATGGCGACCCGTATCCTGGAACTCACTCTTTCGTGCCGCTTGAAGAAGTAACAGTTCATAATTTTCTTCGCCGGTATCCGCGGGGAAAATTATGGACCTTCGATTCTGATGGTTCCATGTCTACATCGGATGATGAGCCTCGAAGATACCACCGAGGATCGCTAAGACGAAGCAAAGACTTCGCACTACGGCGGAACAAAATTGCCCGTACGAAGGCAGATGGGAAGTGTTTGTCGGAACACTTTCCAGGTGTTCGGCAGCTTCTCTTTGTTCCGCTATGGGATGGTAGCCGCTCGCGATGGTTGAGTGCATGCTATGTCTGGTCTACGGAGCCCACGCGCGTGTTATCGAAACAGAATGAGCTCTCCTTTTTGAGCGCTTTTGGAAACAGCGTCATGGCTGAATGTTCGCGAATCAATACTGAAATTGCCGACCAAATGAAAAGTGATTTCATCGGCAGTATATCGCATGAGCTACGATCACCGCTCCATGGTATTCTTGCAAGTGCTGAATTGTTGGAGGATCTTGGCTTGCCCAATCTTGCACAAGAATTGGTTGAGACCATTGATAGCTGTGGCCGCACACTTCTTGATACCATCGTAAGTCCTTTTCAGCCTCTCTTGGATTCATCGAATGTTACTAATATAATGATCAGAATCACATTCTCGATTTTTCCAAAATTAGTAGTCTCGAGAAGAATTGGCGCAGGAATCGCCGCAGTGCAATCAGGGCACCACCGCGGGCTGGTGCTGGTCCTCTAGCACTACAACAATCAGACCTTCCCATGATAAACCTCTTCGCGCCTGTAGATATTTCTGTACTATGTGAGGAGGTTGTTGAAAGTGTGTTCGCAGGTTGCGTTTTTCAAAATGTCACAGCCAAGACTTTTGATATGGTATCCCACGTTCGTGACAAAGGCTCGGAGACGAAGAGAACTTCTTCGGCATCCCTTACCACACAGTCCCAAAATGGTCAGCAACCTGAGGTTTCTGTTATCCTGGATATAGACAAGGAAAACTACCACTTTACCACGCAACCAGGCGCCTTCCGAAGAATCATCATGAATCTTCTTGGCAATGCGTTAAAGTACACATCCCATGGTTATGTAAAGGTCAAGTTGGAGATGTCCGAGCTTGATGACCTACAATCGCCAGGAGGCGGAGATCCTACACCCAGGGCTATGATCATTTTGACGGTTACAGACACTGGAAAGGGAATCTCTAATGAGTTTTTGCGCTCGAAGCTCTTCACTCCTTTTGCGCAGGAAAATACCCTGTCCAGCGGAACCGGACTTGGTCTCTCAATCGTGCGAAGTATTATTAATCTTCTTGAAGGTGATATTACAATCGACAGCGAGATTGGAAGAGGCACCCGTAAGTGATTTCTAATAAATCTTTCTTGCTTTGCAGTGAAGCTGACCCACTATATGCAGAGGTTAAAGTTACTCTCCCTTTGCTTCGAGAAATGCCGAAAGATTCTGCACTTCCAACCACTCCAAAATCCGCAGCTATGGTATTGCGCGAGGCAGATGACTCTGTAGCACTATTACGTGATCGAGCGAATGGGAAGAGAGTCGGGTTGTTCGGTTTCGGTCACGCTGCTGCAGATCCATTTGTTCACCGAATGGGTAAAATGTTGGAGGCATCAGTCAGGAACTTCCTCACCAACTGGTACGGCTTAGAGGTGGTATCTCTATCGGAGCATCCGGAAATCATTGTTGCGAATGAAACCAATCCAGCTGCTATCGCCAATCTATGCAAAGATGTATCAATCTGGGCTACGAAGCCATCCATTCTTGTTCTGTGCTCGCATTCTTCAAGACTAAGGAATTCGATCTCGGAATTGGCTGTGAATAGCAATATGGCAGTCATCGCTAAACCAATAGGCCCTCTGAAACTTGCACGAGCACTCAGGCAATGTCTAGATACTTCACCGGCTACAGACAACACTGGACGTGTCTCCGATCTGTCTGCCGCTGCTCCCTCTGAGAGCAATGATCTTAGTAACGTATTTGAGGATCTTCTTATCTCGCCCCGCGGAGGGGAAGTTCTTGACAATAGCCGCATGGCAACGGACAGCGATAATGCACGAAAAGCAATTGAATCCCCTACACCTAATGCGCTTATCGAGAAAGCTAAAGAGTTTCCGTTTCCCTCTGGAATAAACACATATTTACCACAGGCAGAAGAGCTCACAGACGATGACAATGTCTCCCTTGCAGAGTTTGGTTTCACCAGTCCTCGACCTGCAGAGAATGAAAAAATGGACTCTATAAGTAGTGTCCTCGGGTCGCCGACCACTTCAAAAACCGACCAGTTATCTCCAAAGTTGCTCTTAGTTGATGACAATATGATTAACCTGAAGCTATTGAGACATTTCATAACCAGGTTGGGCTACATAACAGTCGATGAGGCCGATAATGGACTGGAGGCAGTGAAGAAGGTGGAGGAGAGACCCGAAGGATATGATGTCATATTTATGGATATAAGCATGCCTGTTTTGGATGGGTTCGGCGCTACGAGAGAAATTCGGAAAATAGAAAGTAATCGGCATAAAAACGCTATGCAAGCAGGCAATATCCAAGCCGCGAAGAAATCTCCGGCATTGGTAATTGCATTGACGGGGCTGGCGGGCAAAAATGATCAAGAGGAAGCAAAGGAGTGCGGAGTTGACTTATTCCTTACTAAACCGGTTGCCCTGAAGGAGGTCAAGAAGATGTTAGAGAATTGGCGATCGAATCAGAAATGAGATATGAGATTATTTTACGAGATTATGGGTTCTATGAGTTATGGTGGTCATGGTCTGGATGGCGTTAAGGGGGACATCGATAAAAGTCTTTTGGTTGCTGGGATGGGAGCTGGGGACTGGGGACTGAGGTTTTACAGCGACTCAAGGGAGGGGGGTTCAATTGTACTATTAGGATTTCAAATGGTATGGGCGAAGCAAACGGTCAGTTGTGTTTTATTGTTTAGCATTTGGGCATCTGATATTGGGGATGACTGGATATAGGCATGGAAAGTGGCGGGATCGGGCGGGAGGGTGATAGGATGTATTTTTTTGATAGCCTGAGGTGGATGGATAGATGGATGACTGTGTAAATTGTGTAGATTGTCGTGATGATGGCGTTGGCGATGTAATTACATGTCACGCTTTGCTTTGGCATTCTTAGATGGTGTAAAGAGAGGAATGGACTGCATTTGGATGAGATGGAATGGAATGGAATGGAATAGGAGAGAGATGAAGATGGAAAGGAGTAAAGATAAAGATAAAGATACAGAGAAGAGGGGAATAGCATGTAGAGAAAGATACCCGACCCTCAATTTGTTTTGTTTTGTTTTTTTTTTTTTTTTTTTTTTTTAAAAAAAAAAAAAGGGTATAGATTTAGGTAGTGTTTGCTTGGCCACAGTTCATTTTAGCATACAGTCAATAATTTCGGTTCCATTCCTTTCGTCCTACTGTATGTATGTAGTCTATGTACATACAGTACGCAAGATGTCTATATCTCTCCTACTCGCTTTGTCGTCGTCGTCGTCGTCGTCGTCGTCGTCGTTGTTGTTGTTGAGCTCTTTGAAAAGTAATCGCATATGATTGAGTCTGAACTGGCACTAACTATAAACTACATGCCGAATCGAAGGAGGTTTATACAGTATATATATATATATATATCTTCAAACTGTGGCAAAATGAGCGATTCTACTAGTAACTAGCACATTCTGTTCTGTTCTGTTCTGTAGCTTGCAAATAACATGGAAGAGATAGATCTATCTGCACAGCTGGCAATTGGCAACTGGAGGGAGATGGTTCCTCAATCGGGGAATTACTGTAATCCCCTCGTAAGTGTTTTCACGGGTGAGGATAGATGAATTAATTACTTGTATAAGCACGACTTGCTGATTCGTTCATCCCCCCTCTCCCTAATTATCTGTCTGTTTGTCTGTCTATCTACCTGTTTAATCTTTTGCTGTGCTGTCCTGTGCTGTGCTGTGCTGTGCTGTGTTTTGTTTCTATGGCGCTGCTCTATCTATCTATCTATCTATCTATCTATTTATCTATCTAAAACTGGGAATGCTGTAACTTATGCGTACTGGTACTGACTTTCCTTCCTCTGTTTTTATTCTGTTTCTGTTTCTGGAAAGGAGTTCTCGTTCCTTTTCCTTTTACTACTTTCTTATGTTTGTTTCTTCATTTCATTTCGTTTCATTCATCCATATCCCTGACTCCGTCCTGCAAATCTGGAAAAGCATTCTTCTTCTCTGCATTCTTCTTGCCTATTCCCTAACACACTCCCCCTCCCCCTAAATTTACTCCACCTCCTTCAAATCTACTCCACCTCCCTCAAATGCTCTACAATCGGCAGCCCCCTCTCCTCCCAATACTCATCGCACCGTACGGGATACCCCTTATCCCCACACAACCACGCATGCCTGACGCCGCCCTCCTGCCACCCGAAACAGCTCATCACCTGCTGCTCTCGCATGCACTTCTCCTTCCCTCCTACAATCACATATCCCGGCACTACATCCCGGCGTCCGTTTTCTTCTTCTTGGCGTTTTTCCGATGCGTACATGTTTGCTATGTGTGAGGGGAGACCGTCGGTGGTTGAGGGGTTGGGCGAGGATGATGAGGATTGGGATTGGGATTGAGAGGAGGAAGAGGAGGATGGGGGTGTAAAGCGCATGAGATTCGCGTACCAAGAGCGGGATGCGGCGGCGCGAGCGGAATGCGTGGGTAATTCGATGTAGAGCGTGCGGAGGGAGACGAGGTGGCGGAGCTCCGGGATGGGACAGAGGAACGAGGCGCGCGCGCGGTGGGAGATGTAGGTTTGGGTTAGGATTATGTGGTGGATGAGTTCGGGTGGGATGGAGGGGTCGATGAACGGAGGAGGAGAGAGCGGCGATGAGGCGGATGGGGATACGGTTGGGGATGAGGGGCGGTAGGAGGGGTTGCAGTGGAGGATGTCGGTTTGTGGGTGGAAGTAGATGGGGATGGAGGCGCAGGTGGGGAGTAGCAGTTGGTAGTGTTTTAGTGCGACGATGCGGGAGAGTCGGCAGGTTTGGGTTAGTGGTGGGGGGGTCGACTTGTACGTGAATACCTCGGTTGTGGTATCGAAGTCGAGACGCACGATGCGGGGAATTATGCGGGGTGCTTCGAGGGTGTGGGACCAGATGCTGATTTGGATCTCGGTGGGGAGTTTGCGGAATGACGGAAATGCTGGGGAGATTTCCGTTTCGGTTGTAGCCATGATTTATTGGTTGATACTTGTTGGTTTTGTGCCGGGGATGGTAATAAAAACAGAGTAACGTTATTCGGTCCGGAGATATTACTAGTTGTTTTACGGTGGGCCGGTTTTCTGCAGTGTGATAACAACTTATAGATTCTTCAGTGTTGGACCAGGGGGACGAATGTTCTGATTAGGTTCCAGAAAGATGGTTTTCTGGGTCTCGGAAGTGGCAGGTGTTGCGTATATGTAGCGCCGAAGAGTGGGATGAAGGAAGGAGTTCCTTGACTCTTCCGCCTGGATCATAGGCCGTGGAAATGACGGCTCGAGCTTTTTTCCCTCGATGGGGAAAGAATGATGGGGGTAGGGTAGAAGGCGCAGTTAGGAATTGTGGCCTATGTATAGAGAGGGCAGGCAGAGGACGGGTAGGTTGCTGCCGGTTGGAGGGGGTGAGGTTGGTTGCTTGGAACTACAATTTTCATTAACTTGGTGACGCGGACTTTGGACCAATGATTGAAAATGACAATATGACGATTAGAACAGATTTCTTAGATGACGGGACTTGATAAAGTGCCGCTTGGCAAGACATACAGACATAACTTTGATGTGGAGATGGGTAGGTGCAGTGGAAGATGGCTACTGGATGTCTCGATGGATTAAAAGCTTCTAGACCGACGGCAGCTATGCATGGTCAAACAGATATTCCATCACTGTATTGCGTATATAGAGATTCAGCAAACTAATGGTTGAGAATTGAGCTCTGCTCCGACTCTGCATTCCAGATGCTCTTCACAGGCGGAATTACAACGTCTCTGTAAGAGCGGAGATGCAAATTGAGAAGGGCAGGTGTAGCGCTTGCCTTATCTTGGCCTTCTTCTTCTTCTTCCTCACTTCCGTTTTGAACGGACATATAGCTCTATATGAACGAGGGAATTCCTAAATAGGGTATTTTATTTATTTGATAACTTATTCGGCTGTGTCTCAATCAACACAAGCTCGAACGTCACTCTTACATCGGGGGCCGAGTGTTGTGTCGCGTGCCAGTACAGTAAGCAAGCAACAAAGGAAAATGGGGGGGGAATACCGTTTAGTACTGTACACGCAGGTGACAAATAATCTGATAGTGAGTGAAGTCGGCAGTGAATTCTTAGTCGGGGAATTGAGATGAGGGTGACAACGACGGTGAAGATTGGAAGGGAAAGAAGGAAGAGAAGTCTTCTAGCTGAATTGGAAGATTGACTAACTGCTCTTCGGTGTACAAAACTTCGAGTCAGGGGGTTAGCACCAACACAAAAGCCTTACCAACAACCCAACAACCCCTAGCCCCCTGGCGCCGGGGAGGCGAATAGGCTAGTTTGGTACGAGATAGTGGCATGCTTTAGTGGAGAAAGCCTACAAACTGACCATTTAGCGCTTGAATGATGGATTGTCGCTAAGGTTGTGCAAGGGGAAGCGGAACTGGCTTGCACTGCGACTGCGACCACGACGACAACCCGCATCACACCAAGCAATCATGACGGAACATCTGACTCGAGACAGAGTAGAAAACTATGAGCCAAGTGCCGTGGCTTCGTTTGAAAGGGAGCGTGACGAGGGATGAATTGTACAGCATGACATACTGACATACATCACATACATGACATGACATGACATGTTGATGCCACGCTGTTCATAGGTCCGTCGGCAACATGGGACGAGTCGCTGTTATCATCCATCAATCGCTTTGGTCAATATACGCGCTTTACATAAAGCTTACATTCAAGAGAATCCAAAACCGACCACACTGGGACACTTGCGGCGCTTAGATATATATTTTGATCTCCAAGGATAAGACAAAGACTTCAACGTCTAGCTTCTCTTTACCACACAAACCAAGACCACTGTCGCCACTAACTTCCCTCACAACGACACAGACAAACGACCAAACTGAAGAGCCGAGCGTCTATTTATCAATTCAATGCGTAAGTGATAGGTTACCGGCAAAGATATCCCGTTCTTTGTTCCTGTGGGTCGTGTTTATATTGCGTTGTACATTATCAGATCTTCATGATGCACATCAACGTTCCCTTTCGGAAGTCGGAGAAATCCTCTTCTCACCCCAACTATTGAAACAGCATCAACAACATCTCAAAAGGTCGCCGGCGACCAATCACAACGACCGATTTATATCAATTGTTTCGCCTATATACGTTATACACTCTACACCATAACCGTTATCGCTTTTATAACATCCCTATTCTGGCAGCCCTCATTCCTATCCGAACCCCGTTCCTCCACACCCACCCCCTCCTCATCATCTTCACACTCTCAAGAAAACTACCCGGTAATTGAAAATCCTACCATCTCCCTCATCATAGCGGACCGCTCATTAAAATCCCTTCAGATTCCATCTCCAGCTCTTCTTCATGGACCAGCGAACTTACAAAGCATATCCCCAATCTTTCAATAATTCATCAGCCTCCTGTTTCCCCCAATCCGATACCCGGCGACGAAGCTATTGCGTATTATTTGGATTGTTGAGAATTACAAGCGCTTGCCTGATGTGGCGATATTCGTGCATGATTTCGATTCTTCATTGTCTTCTTCCTTACCTTCAGATCTTTCAGAAATAACACCCTACAACCCTTTCCCTACAACTCTTTCTCTCCTCCTCAATCTTTCTATCCCGACCCTTCAATCCGGCTCTTTCCTCCCCTTCACTTTCTACACCTCCACCTATCAGCAAAACTGCCCCCTCACCACGCTCTTCCAATCCTCTTCCTTCAAACACATTTTTCCCAAACATCCCCTACCATCCCTATTCCCCAGTCCCGTCTCCCAATTCTCCATCAAGCGAAACCTCATCCTCGCCCATTCCCTCTCGCAATACAAACACCATCTCCGTCTTCTCCTTCAAACGTCCAAAGACTCCGGCGCAGGCAAGAAATGGAGATTCATGTACCAATATCTTTTTCTGGGTGCTAGCTCTGAAAATGGTATAGAAGACGTCGTTCCGTTTAAGAATTTGTGTTCGGGATGGAAAGTGTGTTTTTCGAGTGCTGGTGAGTGGGAGGAGTGGAATAGGGTGCTGAAGGAGAGGGAGGCGAGGCGCGCGGAGAGGGATATTGAGGTTAGGTTGATGGGGGAGGGTGGTGTAGAGGTGGATTTGAGTGAGGAGGTGAGGGGATTGGAGGAGGAGATGAGAGGGTTGGATTTTGTGATTGAGAAGGGGTGGAGGGTGGCAGTAGAGTGTGGGAGGGATGATGGATTTAGGCGGAGGGTTACGGAGGCCTTGTGGAGGAATGATGTTGATTAGAGTTCGAGTTAAGTTGGGTTGGACCGGCTCTAATTGGATTTCTTTTCTCTTGATTTTTGAAAGTCTAAGCTTATGGAAGTTGGCTGACCTAGGAGGTTTGGATATGGATATGGATTGATCAAAAGATGACCTGGTATTATTTGACTCTTTGGGGGTGAGGAGGTCGCCCCCTTTCTCCGAGCGTAACACCCGCTTGAACCCGTGACGAAGCTTGACTAGGAGAGTTCACTTGACATAGTCTTTGATCGTCTGTATTTCCAATCAGATGACAGCTCTATGGATGAATATCTTCAGAGCACTCGTACTCAGCTCGGCGTAGAAAACAGGCATCGATCATCATCTCGAGGTGTGTCTGTCTAATAGCAACGGCGACCGATCTATACAATCCTCGGCGCTTACTGTGTTTCGAGTACAACTACAATCAAAATACGGAAAGAAACTATCTATCCCACCATACTGCGCGCCGAACAAACTTATTCAGAGCAGTTGACCTATTGTGTCCATCCAGCCGCGTCGTTTCCTCGTTCATAAATCGGCCAAGCACCAAAGCCCAACCAATCCGAAACTCCAAGACCGAACGAACCCACCCAACTCATCGCACAAACCAAGACCAATTAAACCCTCTCATGCTTGGCAAAGACCCCTTAAATTCCATTCCGCCCCACCAAAACATCCGTACAAATAAACGAAACACACCCGGATAGGAAATTGGTTATTCATCGAATCCGTTTGTGTACGCTTTCGACTCGACTGCGCCAAACGAAACGGCTTGGTTCCGACCAGAATTATGTGGATTGGTGTCTACGCGGCTCTGGATGAGATTTTGGGATAAGTGGGCGGGGCTGTCGTCCGACTTCGTTTCTGAGAGGGGCCTCGGCTTTTTCTTGGTAAATGAAGATGAAGATATATACAGGCAGGATAACTGAGCAGGTCTTTTTTTCTACTCTGTCTTTCGATTCATTGTCTTTGCCTGCTTAATCGTTCGCGTACGCTCATTCACAAAAACGGAGGTACTCCTATCACTCGATCGAAATCGATTCAAATACACCAACCAGAGAAAACTTGCACCCGAAGAATCACCTATCTATCTATCCATCCAACCAACCAACCACCTAACCGCCAAAATGCACCTCCCAGCCATCAGCACCCCCCTCCTCTTCACCCTCCTAACACTCACCCCTCTCTCCACCCTCGCCCTCGACTTCATCGGCACATACAACCTCGCTACCGCCGCGCGCTTCGACGCAACACTCAGCGACGCCGCGAACAACATCACGTGTTCTGTTTCGTATGAAGACACATCGAGTCTGCTGGTCGCGGACGCGGAGGGGTATTTGGCGTCGCCGGTGGCGATGGCGATGGCGTGTAGTCGGCGGGATTATGTGGCGACGGTGGTGGTGCAGGGGAAGAAGGCCAGCGGGGAGTGGGGGAGGAAGGGGGCCGGGGAGGTGAAGAAATGGGAGAGTACGGGGGCGTTGGTGTTGGAGGATAGGGAGGTGGTTATTACGGGTTATGGGTTGTGAGTGTTGAGGGGAGGGTAGAGGAAAAGAAGGACATGATTTGTATATATGCGGAAGAAAGAAAGAAAGAAAGAAAGAAAGAAAGAGGGATGTTAACCTGTATATAGATTGGAACGGGAAAATAGGCTGGGCAGCTATCATACTAGAAGCCAACCGACAACAAGACAAGAACAGCACAGCGCAGCGGTAATAGACGCGGTAGTATCTAATCCATATAATGATAATATATTCCCAAAACTATAAACCACCTATAGAGCTATACCCAGTCATTTACTTACTATTCTCCCTTGCACCTTCTCACCTATGCAATCTACTGCCATATCTCACACCCCCAGATATCAAAAAAGTACCTTATTCTGTCCTTTCCCTCCCAAGACAACAACCTAATCTAGCCCCATCTAGTCTCATATCCGAAGCCAAAAAAAGAAAACATCAATCCGATCATAGGAAGTACAGTACGTTTCGTTTTGGGCTTGCAGGGAGATCTGATTTAGTGCGTATTGTATTGTATTGTATTGTACTTTTTCAGGAACGTGAAATATATGGATGGATGTGTTGGTAAGGAAAGGGCGATGATATGTTTCTCCCGGTACTCGGGGAACATATCATCGCGTAGAACGAATCTATCTCCACTCCAAGGTGTTGACGAGCGATTATTCACCATGGTCTGGCATTATCTTCGCGAGGACTGGCGGTGACTGCACCTTTTGGTCCATATAGTACTGATTCCCCTAATTCTGAAGGCGAATCACTCATGCAAATATATCCTCTCAGCGAGCAATACGTGACCAGGTATTTCAATCAAATCACTCAAGACTTGAAGGCATGTGAGCGGCTATTAAGCACGCCGTGACGAACAAAGCGATGGGTGGCGTAGTATGAGTTCTGGATTGAGCATGGTAAGTTTCATGTTATTCAGCATCTTCTCTTTTGGATAGATCTGACACAAAGTAGAAGCCGAGTATGGCGTTCCGTGGACTAGAGGTCATCCGTCAGAGGAAGAACCGTCTATTGACAACGAATTCCTCAACTTCTTTAGCCCTGCATCTCGCATGTCACGACCGCCTGGATGGATGGAGCTTCATACTGCCGAGAGTCCAACAACCAGCAAAGACAGGCAATGGCGCCAAAGCAATGAAACGATGAGAAACACTTTCACTACCCTGCTCCGCCTCAACCAACATCCGTCACCCAATACATCGCAGCAGGTAATCTCGGGGACACACACCTCTGCCCTGATATAGGCACTGATCTAACAGGCTTCGAAACAACTAAGCTTCAGATCTCCACCTCCTGCCAAGAATAACTTAAAGCAAACAGCTACTGTGAGCTTTCTGGTCTCGAAGAGCAATCCGGAGCACATATTCTGGCCTTCAATCCATTCCGTGCGCAGAATGGTGGGGTGTTAGATACGGCTATTGTTTTTATCCAGGGTGATCCGTACGCAAGATATCAGGCTGTGAAGTTGATTACTGCATTTCAAAGAAACTTGGAATTGCAGCCTGCAGAGTCGAATGTTGGTTTTAGTTTCTTGGGGCCGAGCCGCTCGTGGGGAAGGAAAAATAACAAAAAGAGAGGAAAGAAGTGAGGATGGGGGCGGGGTTACACAAGGCTGTGTTGTATGTATGTGTAGTTGCGGACGGTGTGGGCTGTGGATGAGACATGGGGACCGATTGGTAAGATAATATACTTTTATCTCAAGTTTCGGTTGACGCACAACATGTGGGGTCAGTGTCCGCATTCAGATCCGTGAGTCGTCGAGTGCTCTGTGGCCTCGAAGTATAAATTTTAGCAGATGGTGGATATGGGTGCGGGAGTGCAGGTACGATGTGTGTAATACATACTTGGGACGCGAATGATTCGATGAACCAATGTCGCACAAGCTTGGCGAGTAACCTTGACGTATGGATATTAAAAAAAAGTTCTCCAGCTTACGACCCCATAAGGCTGTAGCGGGGCTGATGATGTACATACGTTCGAGAGCGATTCGTAATCAATCGGAATATGATCTCTTCATGCTTAATTCCGATAAACCCACCGTATAGCTCCTGGTCTGGGGGAAATTTGACTCACTCACGCCTTCTCGGTGAGAGAAACTGGAAAGATTGGGTGACTCCTTGAATAAGTGGCTGCAGGCAGGAGGTGGTATTCCGTCAGTCGGTCAGCGTCATGCAAGCAACTCTCAGCATTCATCGCGGGTTTCCTTTTGTGTGTCCTAGGGTAAAGTATGCCGCCAAATGCAAACGGCGGTGATGGGCCTGGGAGAAAGAGCTGATGATTGGCGTTCGTGGAGAAGTCGTGTGGTACAGCATGATATTCGTTCAGCCACATTGTGGGTGCTGCCTGCAGAACGGTCATTACTGCCACATATAGGGGCTGTGCAGACTTAGCGATATCAGAGTGGTTTTTTCTGCTAAGTCAAGGAAGGGAGTACATACCTCTGGATAGAAGACTATAAAGTCTAGGTAGGGTGCTCAAGCTCAATGCGAACTACACAGCCAACATCAAACAAATATCTCACATAACATAACATTCGCAAAACCGCCTAAAAAAAACTCCCATTCACCTCACATACAATCGTGTCTTGAAACTCACAAACCCACGAAACGCATAACTGCAACACATCCAACGATGTGCCAAAAATCCCGCAAAGACTACCACTGCACGCGTTGCGATGCCCATCGCTTCTTCGGTCGCTATGAGATGACCTTCCATTGCAACTATTGGAATTCGTGGGATAAATACTGCAGATACGGATCAGTGCAGAGATTCGAAATCACTAAACGATCGGGTCTGTGCGAGCAATGCAGGTTTAATCCTTTTCCCGTGCATTGATGGTGTGATGGTGGGTTGGTAGCGTGGACTCAACTTTGTCCTTGTGCGGTATGGTTTGCGGGGAATCGGAATGGTTGGGATGTTTTTGTTCTTGGAGGTTCTGAACTTTGAGGGAGGTTGTGGTATTCGGGTCAGAAGGCGTGTGGCTGGGTGTCATACATTGTATTTTTGGGTGGTGTTCGGAGTTTGATACAGAACTCTCACGGTTCGAGGCGGCTGGAGGTTTCGATTCATACGACAAGTATACTCTAACAGAGTTTTTTTTGGGCGATCGGTGCGCCATTAATGGGGGAAGCTGGAGGCATTTGTGGTTGGGTTATTCATATGGTATTCAGTCTCTCGGGGTGCTATCACTTGGCGAATGGATGACTCAATTATCATAGAAGGATGAAGAAGTTAGTCCAAGGCTGGGAGTAAAGGGAAAGCAACAGACGACGATGATATGAGCGATACATGATTCCAATATAAACATATATCATACACAGAATGGGGTGTGGTATAGTGAATAACACGAGATGTTCCTTCCTACTTGACTGCCATACTGAGAGCTAGAAGCCAGTTTTCGAGAAAATGTGAATGTGCCTTGGTCTCTACTAAAGTGATGAGCCAAATATATTCTTATTATATTCCTAAAATACTACTAGTGGCATTTGCCTTGAAATGACGTGACAAGTCTTCACAGGGAAAGATCTGAAACAGAGAAATAAGGTAGAAACGAGGTTATTCCCAATTTACTACACTGCAGTAGTTGTACTGAGCCACACCAGTGTCCTGCCACGCTGTGTAGAAAATAAATCTAGGGGAGACATATCTACTAATAGGATAACGTTGATCCTTTTCTCTCCATGTATGAAGTTGAATAAAATACAAAGGACAATTGTAACTTTGTAGTCTGCCAAGAAGAAAATCTGTATATTGAGTTGTTGCTAGGATAACGCTAGCCGGCAACTATACTAGCGCAGAGTTGTTTATCTACGCTTCAGAGCTTCTAGTTCGATTCTACAGACGGGGGGAATATTCACATATCTAAATTGCCTCACCACCGGAACACCCAGTCTGAGCCGCCTGACCAGCACTGCCTTCCCTCTTTAGGGGAAAAATGAATATGAACTGTCACACCATCTTTCTGACTTCTGTGGAACCATCGCAGTATTCTGAACTGATAATCTCTGGAGGTGTTTAATACTTGAGATCTACATGACAGAGGGGAGCGATACTTGTGGAGCAGTAGACGTTACCGAAAAGGGAGCTCAAAAGTGCGGAAACGAACTTGAAAATTAGCACTGACAGATATTTTACCACACACCAAGGAATAGGTCAATAAGAAGAAAGAATACGTTAGAGGGTTTGCTTCCCTTCAAAGACATCAACAATGCAGTCTCATATACTTGTATCGACATACTCAATCTAAACCCCACCCTACCGCGGTGCGCATCCCCCATGGCTCACGCCTTCTTTCTAGTTTTGCTAGCTTTCACATCATCTTTTGCCTTAGTGGCTCCACATCCTTCATTGGGATAAAGCCTTAAAGACATACGTCTCTGTGGGCTTCTAGAAGACATTCGCTCTGCTACGTTCGCTCGAAGAGAAGAGGATGGATTGGCAGCGGAGAAGAGGGAGTTTCTCTCACACACATAATGTCGGTGGAGGCTGAATGAGGAGTAAATGCAACAAGCGTGTATTCGGCTACGTGCACCATTCATACTTCGTAGCAGGCGTAATAAAGGTTAATATAGAAACTCCAGCCGATTTCCTAGCTGCAAATAAAAAACAACATCATAAGATCCCTAGAATCTGATTTGATAAATATACCCCTGTTTATAGAATATACCAGAAGAAGTTTGACCTTTATTCCGCCAAATACCATAGTATGAAAGAGATGCGGGGGTACCCATATTCGTCAGAGACATTCAGATGTTTATTGGACTGTAGCAATGCTAGATTTCGAGATCCTGCTTCCAGGTAAACAGGCTACTAGACGTGCCGTCACGTGCAACTATTTCTTGTATTCATATGCAAAACCAGGAGGTCGTTCTGACAGATTCCCTCGCAGCTGAGCTCAACGACGACAGAGACGCACTTCGATTTGTTGGGAGCTTGGAACTTCCGAACTGCGGCGGTTGGGTTGCGTGTCCATCGGTGCTCTGGTCTTTTATTCTCGTAGAGATAAGTTCACTAGTTGTTGAACTCGTTCTACCGATATGTCGTGCCTCAACGCAAGCTAAGCGGGGACAAGGGCTTGAACTTCAGAATAACACTTGCTCCTACGGCTGAAGCTTACCGTGAAATGATACGGATATACGGTTCTAAATATATAAGTGTCTCATGAGAAAACAAAAAGATAGAAGCAGTCATTTAGTGTGAGGAATGTAAGGAAATCGATGTTACAAATGGAATAGAGAGTACTATAACAGAACATTGAGGAAAAACAACAAGTAAGAAATGAGGATAGCATGGCTTTGAATGCTTTGTCTGCGGCGAAGCTCGCTAGCTGCTTACAGTCTTCTGCAACCAAGTGAGTACAGTAATCTTTGCTGGAGAACCCTTGCGTATCTCGTAAGTAGAACAATGCGATCGAATACAGCTTCATCTTCTGTCTACAGATGCAGCAGCATATTCCAAGCCCGAGGTCAAGAAATAGAGCCGATTGTGAGTTGCAAACCATGGTACGTCGCCTGGATCGTACGAACTTGGTCGACCGGCCATCACATTGTAGGAAAAGCGAAAATTCGAAAATCAGATGATTCTAGATGAGTTAACTTATGGAAAGAACGGGAAAACAACTCCACATGAGTCGGCTATTGACAACACACCGCATGCCACGGCAACCAACCACCTGCTGTAAACACGGGAAAAGAATGGGTCTCCACTTCGTATTCCTCCCATCGCCAAGAATAGATCTACATCGGAAGCCACCGTCTTCGACGACGACATCATATGTCTCTCTCTATATTTAGGCGTAGCGTGTTAACCAAAAGAAGTGCCGAAGATTCTCGCAGAACTTGCAAGCAACGCCTCAACCTTATTCTTATTTCCCCATAAACGATGAGTGGTGCGATTTCATGGCTGCGTAAAAGAGGGGGATGCTGCCAAGAGATTCGTATCCGCATTGTCCGCTGGCAGGCTCGTATTCGACCAGGCGATCGATAAGATGTTTTGAACACGGGACCTGCTGTTGAGGCGGAGGTGAATTCGTGTTTGCGGATACTTCGTACAGTGAATTGTCAATTACGAGATTGATGAGGCAGGTAGGAGGGGGTGCTAAGACATCTTGGACAGCAGGTGTGAGAGTGTAGATGTATATAAGTTGGAGGAAGTCCTCGAATTGAACTATCATCATCATCAACAACAACAACATCCATCTACTTTCCAGTCTCAAGCATCAAAGAACATCCTCCTCAAACTCCTCAACTTTACAACCAAAACAACCAAAGCCAAAATGCAATTCCCAACCGCCTCTATCCTTCTCCCGCTCCTCGCCACCCTCACCTCCGCCATCACCGTCTCCTACGACCCCGGTTACGATAACGGATCCCGCTCCCTCGCAGACGTCTCCTGCAGTGATGGAAGCAACGGGCTTCTTACCAAGGGATACAGCACCCAGGGTTCCCTCCCACACTTCCCTTACATCGGTGGTGCCTCAACTATCGGCGGATGGAACAGTGCCAACTGCGGTACTTGCTACACTTTGAGCTACAACGGCAGATCCATCAATGTTCTTGCTATCGATCATGCTGCTGAGGGTTTCAACATCGCCGAGGCCGCGCTGAACGACTTGACTAATGGACAGGCGGTTGCTTTGGGAAGAATTGATGCTAGCTACACTCAGGTCGCCCCGAGTGTTTGTGGATTGTAAGGGAGGATTCGGGCAATGATTTAATGACAGGACGAGAGTACGAGCGTAGCTGTACTGCCAGAATGATAATGATGCATGGCATATGAGGAGTTTGAGGATATTCAAGTAGTTTTGCAGTTGGACATCAATAATGATAATTTTATATCACCTAAGGTTATACCAAGCTTGGAATGTAATCTACTGTGATCTTATGCTAACTGTGGAATTTGTAATACTGTGTCTGGGGTGCAGTGTTTGAAATCTAACATAGTCTATCATCTAATTTATGTCTATTCCAATGATTCATATAGCATGAAGCTGTCTTTCAAATTTTCTAGACCCAACCAAGCGCCTCGTAAATCGTGTTTTCGCCTTCTATCCGTATAATCTCATCTCTAAATCGACTTCATACTACTCTCTTCACAACTGGCTTCCCTCTGTCCCCCCATACGTCCTCATGAAACCCCAAGAACTTCTCTAATTGTTCCTCAAAGTTACCCCAATACTCCTCATGCGCATATCTGCACCTGATCTCGCGCAATTCCGTCAGTCTCAACCAAACTCCATAATTCAACTCCTCCCATCTATCTGCCCCTCCCTGCCCCGTATATTCCACTCCCGTCTCCTTCCCCTTCAACGTCTCTTGGTACTTCAGATGCAGATATAAAGTATTTTCCCAATCCAAGCCTCCCACTTCAACACTTTTAGCACTGCGCAAAATCCCCGGCGCCCGAGACTCAAGAAATCGAATCCACTCGTTGAATTTGGCCCGTCCTTTACCGGGCCATACTAAGTCGTGCGCGTGGAAATATATCATGTCGACAGAGGCATTGAAACAGATAGGTTGGAGATGCGATCGAGGTCTTGCGCTGCAAAGGTTGTTGCGCGTTTTGAACTCGCTGCGGTAGAGAATGGTGTAGTGGCGGAGAGTCTCGGCACGTGATTCACCGCATACTGAGAGAGTGACTGGGAGGGGGGCGGATGAGGCTTCGGATGGGCGTGGAGTAGGCGTGAGGACAATGGTTCTGGAGGTCGGGAAAGATTGACGCCAGATTTCGAGACGAAGCTCAGCGGGGAGGAGAGGGAATAATGTGAATTTCTCCAGGCCGCCAGGCGTGTGGTTTACTGTCGTTGACATTTTCCCTCTGTGATCTATCTCTCGTCCGTTTGTCGGCGATACTTCTTAGTGCCAAGAACAACTCTATAGGATCCATATTAGGAGAGATCACAACTTTGATAGTAACACAAGAAAATGAAATGTACACAATTCGATCCGCGCCAAACGCAGATAGATACAAACTTAGCTAGCTTTGCCTTATGAAAGTTCTCACAAATTCTCTTCGGATAAAATAAAATCCTTGAGTGGTGTTTGGACGTCGTTCGTTTGATGATGTCCCGATTGCTGGGACTTCAGACTGACTAACTAGTTGTCTCTAGTCGCGAGATGAAACGGTCGACTTTCCGAACTTATGCCTTCCGACAATCACCGAGCATTCTACATTCAATGAGATGATAGCAATCAAAGAAGCGATGGAATTGAAGATAGTGAGAGCAAGAGATGAAGACGAAGAAAATGGGATGAGAGAATGAGGATGAGAATGAGGCGATGGAACGGGCTACGGCTCCTTCACCGCTTTGCTTTGCCTTTCTTGCGCGCCAACTACGCCGCCGCCACCAATATCTCACTTGAGATCTGACAACGGTCGCAATCCATTCGCATTCTTTGACAGTTCCAACGTCATGATAAGTCGCAGAGATGATGAGCCTTCGAAATTATTTCACGAACAAGCGAGCGACATCATGTTTCGCAGCCTGTGAACGACCGGCACCATTGGCCTGAAGCTCACATTCACATTGCAGAGCCGGATGACCCATTTTTAGGTCCCTTGAATTGGACCACCCCGGCTGTGGCTACACTCTCCTCACCTGCAACTCACTCAACAAAAGGTGGGTTCAGGTAATCTATCTTGAGGGTTTGTAGCTGATTCATTATTAACGGGGCACAAGGCCTTTATGTCTACTACTGCTCTGAATCCTGGCTTAATCAATCCGATGTTGAGCATCCGATCTTATATCGGTCATATGTCGGTCACTCCTATGGCGACACCGGCCCTTCAGTACGATGCTGCATAGATGCGAGATAGAGTAGCATTGCAAATCACGACCCTGACCTTGAATCCTTTATATCAGTCGACTAATGTACCCCTAATTCATATATAGGTTTGACGTCCCTCCCAAGTCATCACACAGCTATCAAGTCCCCTACTGCCTCGGTACTTCCTCACGGTCCATTTGGTGACAGCAAAGAAATAATGGGTCTCCTAAGCGTGGGGACTCCGCGAAATGTTTTACTTCTTTTATGCGCAAGCTGGAGCCTCAATCTTCCCGAAATAACCCGCCAAATTATTACCAACCGTTGGAGCCAAAAGCATTCGCCCGTTTCAAATCCCACTGCTGGCTGGAGCCGTCCACTAGTTCCAGCTCTTGAAGTTTCAAAAAGCACCAGAGGCAACGTCCATTGGCGTCCGGAAGATCGGGCGAAAGAATAGACCCTGTCAGGTACCGGACCAATTTCACACAGTATCTGCTCCGAATGCAGCTTGCTATTGAGGTATGGGGATGCTTGCTACTGTATAGAGATATGGGGATATAGTATGAGGTAGTACTGTACTTCCAAGTTATTACAGGCTCAGATGGTGCCCCTTGTGCTCCATTATTCTCTTTTCTCAACAACCAATCGCATCACAACAATGGGCTACTGTATGGATGTCCCCCTAAAGAGTTTCTTTTTTTCTCTTGGGGGAGGGGGGGGGGGGCAAGTAGTTCCTATCTTCTTGGATCTTTGTATAGAGCTGCTATTCGGCATCACCACCGTTGATCACCGGGCCGGATTGTTGAATGCACCTGCAACATTTATTATGTACGAATACATCTTACCTCTACCGTTCTCTACGACCTACCCTTTCAATATTGCCTTGATTATTGGCTTATTGGCTCAGTTATGCGAGCAGTTAAATGACATTCAAGCAAATCATTCCAGCTCGAGCGGGTGGGGCCTGTTGCTCTCTGAAGCTATTCCCAATTCATGGATAGAAGTTATTCTTCAAGGAAGCTACAGGAAAGTCTCCATAGTATCTCCAGTTAAATGTGGCGTACCAAGCAAGCACAGATCACGTTATACACCCAGCAAAACAAAACGACATTACGTTTCGTACACCAATCCTTCAAATGTTCCAGAGCCTTACAGATATTCTAGCGCAAGTGTGGGTACTATGTAAGCGAAGCGAGAAGCTGAGAAAGATTCTCGCTTCGCTTACATGTATCCTTCCTGAGTCTTACACCCAACTCTTCCTCCGTTCAAACTCCAAAGATCGGTAGTTTCCCGGAAAAACTGAGCAATCACTGAACAGCTACGAAACCGACCCGTCTTAGTCTACTCTACAGATGGGTGAAGATCCAGGGACCGGGTAGGGACAATCATAATTTGCCTCTCTTGTGATTGACTACAATATAACGGCAATTTCCCGAAGCATTTTCCGTGTCTCCACATCTGCCTTTCAAAATCTGTCCGAAGACCTAGTTCACGATCTCTCTGCAGTAGATCTGTGATTCCGTGAACGCTACTAATTCAAACTCAATGTGTCGCAACATCACATTCATTTTCTGGAACTGAAAACGTCCAGATGCGATGACAGCGAACTTCATCGCGGAGGTATGGACTTTCTGGGCCATCGCTCTTGCGTTCATCGTCCTTCGTTTCTATGCACGACTTTGGACGTTAGGATGGAAGAAGCTCGGGCTGGAAGATGCCTTGATGATATGGGCTTGTGTACGTGATTTGGAAGCTGAATCTCAAATACCTTCTAACTGTCTCGACAGATTTCATACACGCTTGAGGCGACATGCTCCTACTATCTTTCGGTAGTGTGGAAAAACTACTCGAATGCTGGTATGACTGATGCTGAGCGCGCCGCTCTTGATCCGGATTCGAAAGAATGGCAATATCGTGTCAATGGATCGATTACTCACATTGTACAATGGTTTGCCTATGTCAACCTCATGTGGGCACTTAAAGGCTGTTGGCTTGTATACTTCACTCGTTTGACGTAGGTTTGACACTGCAAATTTGCTATGCTAGTGTTTTATGATTAACTAACGAATTTTGCAGTTCTCTCAATAGGATGAAAGTTCACATCAGGATTGGCTATCTCCTGATTGCTATCACTTACGTCGGTTCAATGATAGTTATACCTTGCCAATGCCTACCATTTAGAAAACAATGGCAAATTAACCCAAACCCAGGAAGTGAGTCGCAGTTCAGAATCTCCAGTAGTAGCCCCGCTAATATGCATCAGATAATTGTCTGCCCGGATATTCCAAAGTTCAGATGCAATCAATCATACCTATCAACGCCATCACTGACATATATCTTTTGTTAATTCCAATGCCAGTAAGTATTCACTTAGGGCTTGGCGGCGCCTGTACTTACCAAGTGATTAGATGATATTCTGGACCTACCGCGGCATTCCCACCAGTAAAAGGATCTCTCTTTTAGTTTTATTCAGCGCCGGTTTGATACTTATCGGTTTTGCCATCTTGCACGCTCTCGCAATCGTAGGTGTAAGTCCAGTGATTCCGCACGGTTTATTTGTTAGACATATTAACTGATATAATCTAGGTCGAAGGTGACACCACCTCATCAGAAGCCTGGTCTCTCCGCGAGTCCTTCGTCGCAGTCCTCGCCACCAATCTTCCCATCATCCTCCCCCTCATTCAACACTGGTATCACGTCTACCGCGGCGAGGCCAAGCTCGGCAGTTTCACCGGGACACCCATTTCGCAAGGCCTCGAGCTCACGCATCGATATACAACAAGCAACACTTCGCGGTCTCGCTCGCGTAAGGAATCGATCGCGAAATCAGTAGCCTGGGATTCCGACGAGCAGGTCATGGTTCCGAAGAATACATTCCAATTTACGTCACGCACGAGGTCGCTAAGCCAGAATGCGATGGCAGATGAGAAGGAGGAAGCTGGTGTGTCGAATTTGCATTGGGGACTGGATTTGGTGCCGAAGAAGGAGAAGAGTCATATGAGGACTACGGTGCAGGGTGGGCTTGAATATGGACATGAGAGATCGAGGTGGAGGAGTATGAGTAGAGATGAGAGGAGGGGGAATGCGTCGCCTGCGGTGGAGGAGGGGAGGATTATGGTTGTAGAGGAGTTTACTTACTCGACTGCGGGTCGGACGAGTCCTGATTAGTTAACGCTGTCTTAAATGATACCCATTTTCGTCGTCATTTATATTTTGGTTCAAAATATCTATGTTGCATTGTAGGCGTCTTTACGATATATAGATTGTTGATTGAAAGAGCAATCAAGATGTCGACGATTTCATCTCTTTTGTCT
Organism: Clarireedia homoeocarpa; assembly: GCA_001465935.1. Classification (NCBI taxonomy): domain Eukaryota; kingdom Fungi; phylum Ascomycota; class Leotiomycetes; order Helotiales; family Rutstroemiaceae; genus Clarireedia; species Clarireedia homoeocarpa. Next base: position 344,733 of record LNKV01000023.1, read on the forward strand.
TATGACAGAGAAGTGATGCTTAGTTGCGAACTGATATTGACCTACCCAGTTATAGCATGTGTTGCAGTCCTAATCATTCAAAATTTTCACGTCACCTATCTTAAACTAGCAATATGATTGCAATTTCCTACGGTTTTATCAGCCTCTTACTATTACCTCATTGACGATATCACGCCTCTCCTCATTCCATGATCAGGCATACAGAACTCTTCTGCCCTCACCACGCCCGGCGATAACAGGACGTTGGAATCCCCACGCATTCGAAAAGTGGAAACCAGCGCGTGGAACGAGTTCTCTCCAAGACACCTAGAAACCAAGCATATTTCTCTTAACAGCCCGCTACTCTAATGAATTCGATTATCCTAACTGCATAGATCTCTCGTTTTGTTGGCTGTTAGGCCACCCCTTTCCATCGCTTAACTTCTAATCCTACCCCGCCTCGATCCTCTAACTTCCTCTGGGAGCACTCTTAGGTAGACCCAGATTTCTTATATGTTTCGGAGAACTTGGCATCAGAGCTCGCCGTTGCATACTGTACTTGAGACAGCACGTTTCTCCCACAGTATTCAAAGGGAACGGATTACATATCTCTCCAGAAATTCACAAATGTGGGAGGATCTACCGGCGACGTTGAACCCCATCTGCGAGTATATAACATTATGCAAAGTAGTGGTGACGAGTGAAGGGAATATATCTAGATCGTTCTTCGTATCAAGGTAATTTGGGACTATGGTGTAAAGTAGAGTGGATAGCTAGGCTTTCTAGTACACTCGTAGAGAAGTATGAGAGTAAAAAGATGGCCCACATAATGGATGAACTACAGGCCTGGTTTCGTTCATATATCGGCAAGAATGGATGAGTTATACATCGAGTTCATGACCTGGTGATGTAGTACAAGCCGGGAGCATGCGCTTTCCGGACCTTCCATTGAAGCTAGCGGTGAGCCTGCCAGCTTTTATAATAGTATATTGAAAATAAAGTATAAATTTCGCCACACCTCAGAGCTCGAATCTGACCTAGTACCGTTTGCGATTGTTGAAGGTGATCAAGTTGAGTCTGGAATTTGAAGTTGCCGCAAATCACGTGAACCACAAGCTGCTCCCCGCTACGCAGTGGAACAAATTTCTTATTAGCTTGACATTTGACATTTTCCCCTCACTACACAAATTTTCAAGACTTAAAGTATTCATTGTCTTAAAAGTCATCAGCAATATGTTCGCGACAAGTCCTGCCTTTCAATGGCTGCATGAAAATGGAAAATCTAGATATATGGCGCCACTTCTTCACACGCCGTTGCAGAAATATCCATACCCATCCTTAGCTGGGCATTCTACTGGGGTCGACAACAAACCCCTCTACAACCTTTGGATGCCCTCATTCTTCTCAATCTCATCCTCTTTCCCTTTTATTCAATCGTCTACTCCGGTATCCGGATCAAATGCAGCTACAGAGACTACACACAAAGCACAGGAAAATTCAAATAAAAATTGCTATTTTGATATCCTTGTCGATTCATGTAGAACTATATCAATTGCCCTTCTTGATGTCCGTAACACCACTAACATATGTCATGTAGCTCCTGCAGGCCGCATAACATTCAAGCTCCACGACGAAATCGTACCTCGAACCGCACGCAACTTTCGTGAGCTGTGTACTGGTCAACATGGTTTTGGTTACGCGGGTACCCCATTTCATAGAATCATTCCATCTTTCATGCTGCAAGGAGGGGATTTCACTAGGGGAAATGTAAGTCATATGCTTACTAATGGCTCCCCTTCTGAAGAGCAAGATTATTGATATCAAGACTTAGGGAACTGGTGGAAAATCTATCTATGGACCAAGGTTTGCCGATGAGAACTTCGTCTTGAAGCACACCAAACCCGGATTGTTGAGCATGGCAAATGCCGGCCGGAACACCAACGGCTCGCAGTTCTTCATCACAACAGTCGCTACTCCGTGGTTAGATGGAAAGCATGTCGTATTTGGAGAAGTTGTTGAAGGAATGGACCTGGTGAAGAAAATTGAAAGTCTAGGCACTCGGTCAGGTACACCAAAAGCAAAGGTCAGCATTGCTAAATGTGGAGTCGTGGACTGAGCTCCCGTCCGTCTCTGGCGACGGTGTAGAACAATGACTCGAGACGGGAACTAAAACATTGATGGATTCCGTCTGGACAACATGTTTTACTCCCCTCTTTCCTTCAAGGACAAATCATGTATCAATTTTCATGTGCGAGACATCTGCGACTCTGAAAAGTTTTAAGTTTTCACACAAAAGAAATGTGCAAGACAATCAATCGGGTATGCTCGAAGCCGTCCTCGATACTAAATTTGACAGTTGACAAGTCCCAGCCACTTGGCAAGTTTAGTGACAGCGCAGGTATAAGTCAATTGGTGGTCCCACCCCGCAGGACCCACCAAAGTATATGCGGCAACCATGGTTTTACGCCGTGGACCTTCGGGAGTGGTCAACTGTTTCTGAGAGTCTGTGGACGTGCGGACCTCTTACGGGAAGATATTGAACTCGGTTTGATTCTTGACCTAAGTATGATCAGCGTAATTGCTTTTATAACCCAGTCTCGCGTTGTAAATGGCTTTTTCTGCTTCCCGCTGAAGCTTTAAGTAGCCACTTGCTCAATTGACTTTAACTTCAGAGCTCAATATCAAGAAGCATTGGATGTGGCTCCCAGGGTTGTTCCTGCAGCGGATCATGTATCCATGGCATGGCTGTCAATGTCTCATGTAGGCTGGCTAAAAGTTGCCCCTCGAACAAGACTCGGTCAAGTACTATAAACTCCTGAGTTCGACATTTATATTCCAAATCTTACCGAAAAAAAAAGAAAGAAAAAAATATTGTTCGACCATCCTGAGTTACAATCGCCATCAAAATGGGAGAGCATATACCCGAAATGAATAATTTTCAGATCCTCAAAACGTTCCTTCACAATAACCCCACAATCAAATTCGTCCAGTATCAATACCTGGATTATTCCTCTATTCTCTGCACCAAATTTCTCACCAAAACATTCGCCCTCAATCTAGCATCTTCAAACAAACCAGTAACAGCAGCGACGTTTGCCACCGCTTCCTGTCTCATTGACGGCAGTCCCGCGCCCGAAAACTGGGGTCCAGGAGAAGATCAACTATGGCCCGATTACTCCACCTTACGTGTATTACACTACCTACCCGGCCATGCTAGCATGATGTGTCACGTTCACGAAGGCAATCTCAACGAAGGGGTCCTGGGATTTGTTCGAGATCCTCGACATCGACTCATTCAACTTCTCGAGGAAGTCAAAGAAGAGCAAGGCGTTGAGTTTCTCGTTGGTCACGAGATCGAGTTCTTCATCTGCGAACCCCCAACCGCGGATTCAGTCCCTACAAAGCCAGTCCATACAGACAAGCTCACGGGAGCATTATCATGCACAAGAAATCGATACCTCTCAATTTTAGAAGAGATTGTGACCATCTTGATGGACTCGGGAGTCGCAGTAAGAGAGTTCCACGCCGAGGGCAACTCAGGATTCTTCGAAATCAGCCTGGATCCCCTGCCACCAGTACAGTCGGTTGATGAGTTGATGTATGCGAGGGAGACGATCAGGACGATTTGTAGTAAGCACGGCCTATACGCAACAATGCATCCCAAGCCGTTCGAGAGACATGCAATTTGCGGTTCTCATGTTCATCTGTCGCTGTCAAGAAAGGAACCGGAGATAGAAGACTCATTCTTCGCGGGAGTGTTGAGAAGCTGGGGTGGTCTCGCTGCGGTGTATATGTCGAATTACGATAGTTATGAGAGAGTGAGAGAAGGGGAGTGGGTCAGCTGGGGATGGAAGAGTAGGAATCACGGGATCAGGAAAATCAATACTGCGCACTGGGAGTTTAGACATGTGGATGCGACGGCAAATGGGTATATGGTTTTACTGGGGTTGATATCCGCGGGGCTGATGGGCTTGAGGGAACGATTGGAGATGGAAATCAAGGATTCGAAGAGATGGGCTTTGGAACCGATTGACTGGGAAGAGGCGAGGACTTTAGGGTATAGGGATAGGATGCCCCAGAGTTTGAGGGAAGCGCTAGATAGGTTGAGGGTGGATTGCGTGATGAGGGAGGGACTGGGAGTGCCTATGTTGGAACGGTATGTGGGGATGAAGATTAGGGAGGCGGAGGTTTTTAAGAAGATGAATTGGGCGGAGAGGAGGAATGTTTCAATTAGATATTTTTAAAAGTACTGTCTCGTCACTAGCGACCTCCATTTCCCCCCCTTCACCATAATCGTCCTGCCGACTTCAATGTGTGCAGTTAGTCCACCACTGATCGTTTACTAGCTTGTCTTTACTATAAACCAGCAATCGCCTCATCAAAGAACCTGTATAACCAACCCCCCTTCGCCAAACTTCCAATGCCAGACTCAATATCAGCAGCATAGCATGATGAGTGAGTGATCGAGCTCTGGACTTAACACAAGGCTATCTTAATACAAGAAGGCTAGGTAGGGTAAACAGCGACAGAAAGGCCGGGAAATTGGAAGGAGATGTAATTTTAGCACAAAGTAGGAGCGGGAGCGGGAGCGTAAGAGAATTCGTAGACCCCCGAGCCCCTGCTCCCTGGATCTCAGATCTGCATACCAACACTACCCTAATTGAAGTTCAAGGCACACGAGGCCTGGCATGCGCGATTGATTACTAAAATCAATCAGCAGCTAAGATCGAGCCAGCCAGCAACAGCCAACCATCATCCTCCGCGAGATATCAAGAAAAAAACGAAGCAAAAGAACCCAAGAATTTCAAAGTGAAATACTTAATTTTCCTGAAAATAACCCATCTCTTTCAATTATATTATCACACTATCTATCTATCTATCATTATATACAAAGTTCGTCTCATCCCATCCACCAGTATCCCTACATACGTACACTTTCCCTCCTCTCCTTTTCCACTCCTCGCCTCCTCCCATGTAACGCATCTCACACACGCACCAGTAAAAGGAGACAAAAAAGCCACCACGCAGCACATCCATACCAATTCTTTTCAAAAAAATCCTCCACTCCAGAAAAGATGCCCATCAAGATATCAACCAACGAGTGTAAGAATCATCATATATCCATCCATCCATCCATCATAAAATATAATATAAAAAGCCCAATCCCAAGGAAAAAGGAAAACAAAAAATCATCGCTTATTGAACCACAACAACATCGCTAGTCTCGCAGCAACAGCAACACCACATTGAAAAAACATCCTAGATCTACATTAGAAGTCAAACCAAGATCATAGTCTAACATAAAATAACAATACTCTGTAATAAATTCAAATCCATTACTGTTTTATCCATCTCCTGTACTTTTCTGTCCATCCTAATTTGGTTTACCTTTCGCGGAAGAGTAGTCGATAGTAACGTGGAAGAGATTACAACTCGGAGCTTCCGTCGATGGTTTCGAGTTCGGGTTTGTATAGGGTGGCGGATTTTCCATCATTGATTATGTCCGGACTAGATATGGCGTCGAAGGATGGGATATCTTTCTGGTGATTCTCCGGCTCAACTGGCGCAAGAACCTCGATGTTCGATGTTGGGCTAATCTGCACTGGCGCATCTAATTTCTGCGACTCTGGAACAACAATTTCAACCTCGACCTGCGCTCCAGAGCCCGACAGCACAGCAGCACCATCCACTTCCAAAGCCGGTACAGGTGCAACCTTCCTTTCCGGTAAACTTCCCCCAACCTGCAGCTGCGGGACCCTCTCTGCTATCGGCTTCGCAGTCGTTTGAATAACCACCTCCTGAACATGATCCCACGAATTCGAGCTTTCAATCTCCCTAACCGGCAACGTCGATTCCCCAACCCCAGCACGAAAAGCGTCGAACCTCGAATCCAATGTCTCATATCTATGACTCTGGATAATGATATCCGGCGTCGCCGACGAGCCTGGACGTAGAGCTAAGACTAGCACCGCGATCGAGAGAACGGCAATTGCGATGTTCTTGCGATCGCGAATTGCAACATGGAAAGCTTTGATGAGGAGTTCGCTGAGAGATTCATCGCCGGTGGTTTTACGCTGGGAAGCGTGATTGTAGATTTCTCTGAGTCGAGCTTCTTCGGCAGCCTTTTGTTTTCGCTCTTCAAGATGGCGCCTCTCTGTTTCTTCTTTTTCAAACTTGGCTTTGGCTTCTGCCACTTCTTCAGCCTTCTGGGCAGCTAGCTCTTCCTGATGGATCTTTTCAACTTCTGCCTCGAGAGCTTGCCGTTCGGCAATCTCCTGCGCACGGATTCGTTGAGCTTCTTCTTCCAAGGCACGTTCAGCGGCTACTTCTTCTTCGCGACGGCGCTGAGCCTCTTCTTCCATGGCTTTTTCGGCAGCCAACTCGGTCTCATGAATACGTCGGGTCTCCTCCTCTAGAGCAAGTATTTCTTCGATGCGTTGGGCATTTTCTCTAAGTCTGTTAACTTCCTCTTCTTCGTAAACCCTTTGTTTCTCTAATTCGATGAATCGAGCCTCTGCCTCTTGTTTTATCGTTCGTACTTCAGCCTCATCTTCTGAAGCTGTACCTACGAGAGGTCCGTCCACCTGTTTACGCTTGACCTCGACTTCCTCGGCAAGTTCTTTTTCGACAAGACGAGCTTCTGCCTCTAACTCTTCTTGTAAAACCCTGGCCACGTCAGCTTCTTCCTCCCTAAGTATTCTTTCTTCGGCTTCCATTGCAGCTTTTGCCGCCTTAGCAGCCATTGCCTCTTCATGAAGACGCTGAGCCTCCGATCCAAGACTCTCCCCGTACGTGTCATCGTCATCATAATCGACGAAACTGTCACTTTGTTCGCCTTTTTCTTCGGCTTCTTGCAATCTCTCAATCAGATCCTCCATATCTTCAACCATCCATGGTTGAACGAAAGGCTCAATCTCAACATCTACTCGCTCCATTTCTCTCCATGCGGCTGCCCATGCGCCGGCTCGCATCAAGCCATTGCTGGCAAAAATTTTGACATTGAATCGTTTATCATCATCACCTGGGTCGGCCTTTTCATATTTGACATCTCTTCTGCAGATATCACACCACGTTCTATCTAGTTTCCCCTTTCCACTGCCGAAACCGCTATCTTGGTCATCCGCAGAATCTTCATCGCTAGAATTCAATGAGGGGCCAATGTAATGTCCACATCTAAGAATTTTGGCTCGTGGACGAACAGGTAACTCGAGGGCTTCGAGAAGTCGTTCCTCAAGGACTTCATATGAGTCCTGTGGATGCGGAAGGAGGATTCCACGAGTAAGGATAGTTTCACTAAGCTTTTCTTGTAGAAGATAATAGGCTTCTCGTATGCTGTAAAGATCTGCTCCGAGTTCTGACGACACGATAGCTTTTGTGTAAGGCCATTGTAGAGGAAGTACGGTAACATGCAAAAGAACGAGGGGAGCTTCCTTCTTGGGTTTGAAGCGTGTAGGCGTGCGAGTCTTCGATGATAGTGAAGTTGGTGTACCGAGTCTAGAGACGGTCGGATATGATGTTTGTCGTTTTGCTGAGCGCGGAGTAGCGAAAAGAGACGGAGCTGGCGATTGCATTTGTATGGCGCGCACGTTTGAAGGTGTTCTAAAAGGGTGTCGAGTAATCTTTCGAGGGGAGCATGAAGAGTCTCTTGGTCCAGCGGAAGCACCACTAGGAAGTCGTGAAAATGCTTCTCCTGCAGCATCCTCGCCCACGATCGGAGAGTTCAGCTCAACCAGTTGCATTGCCTCCTTTGAGAGGTCGAGGTCTCGAGAATTCCTCCATGAGGTGCGATTACTGGCTGGCATATCGTAATGGGCCACGTCGAAAGAATTGATTGAACTGCGACGACTTACAGATCCATGACTGTAGACATCATTGTCGTCTATATCTGCATCGTGATGCGAGCCATCGTCTCCACCCTCCACTTCTTCACCGCTACCCCCCCGCTCGGTTTCCACACCCACAGCATGGTTTCCAATATCATGGTGGAGCACACTATTATCCTTCTCCTCCTCATCCGATTCACCGGCGTCCTCGATTGTAGCTCTCATGCTACTGAAAGTCAGTTCTGTCCCATTTCTCCCATCGTATGTGAGGTCTGTTCCAGATTGTTCGTAGCTATCGTCAGTGCGCGTACTGAGAAGGGAATCATTATGCTCCGGTTCGTTGTTATCAGTCTGCGCACTTGCTATCGAATCCTTGTGGGCTCGTGCAGATCTCTCATAATCGTCTCTTTCTATGCTCTCGACAACCTTTCGCGCTGCAGCTTTTATCTCACCCTCAATCATCTTCATCTGCAACGCCCGCGCTTCGATTCGCTTTCCTTTCTCTTCTTTCGCTTCGGCGGATTGGTGTAAGTCGAAACTATCGTCGCCGTCTCTATTTTGGTTTTCAAATATCGACTCTTCTCTTGACTTGTGTAGCTCGCGGTTGAGTAAAGAATCTCCCTCGATCAGTGGTTCATCCATCGAAGATTCTCCTCCAGGTTGTGGGTCCTCCAGCTGAGACATGCCTTCACCGTTTCCGCCCACTTCGTTATGCACGATTGTTTTGTCGAGAATATTTTTGTCCTTCCTAGAATTGTTTTCCCCCGTATTGCCACTCATGCAGGAAGAATCGACGTAAATCCTGAAGTCTTCTGGTGGATATTTAGATTTCGGCATTGGCTTCGACTACTACTCGTCTAGAAGATCGGAGCGCGTAAAGTAAATACTGATAGGAACGCTATCGAGGGTTCATGCAGCAACCCGTCGATTAGATTAACGATTGGTACAAGACTAAAGTTGAGTATCACAAGTAGCTGGAGAAAGGAGCAACACAAGGTCTTTACTGTGAACTCAAAAACACGAATGGCAACTATCAATTGGAACGACCAAAATCGGTTGGTGATAGGGCGTCGATGTGAGGAAGTTGATTGTTTACACAGCCGGTTGCTATAGCAATTGTCGATAGAATAGTGATTAGTGGTCGGTATGTCGGATAAAATGCGAAAGTGGGAACCGGATGGACTGGGCGATGAGTGAAACATTTCTTGACCATATCGAGCTCATGAAGCTTTGTCCTTGCAAAGCACTATTGACATTCTCGCATCAATGCAAATGTCGGTGAGGATATTTTATTTGTCGACGACATTTTGTGCATCTCTATTCATGGCGCAAATTATGTGAGGCATTTGCTTGCCATGCTTCGACCAGAGCACAGTTGCAAAAGGTAGAGACTCGACCCGCACTGAAGGGAACTGAATTATTCAGGAACATCGGAAATCCCATTCGTGCTTAGGCGAAGATCCTTGAGCATCTGCGAACTAAGGATCAAGGGTCGAGGGGTCCTACCTGCGGATGAGTGCTGGCTGTTCGTGCTGGCTGTTCTTTCGCAATGCAGAAACCTGGTTTCTCGCTCGTTCTACTTCGTACTACATACAGTATACTGATAGTTCACCCCCTCCAAAATGATCGAGATTCCCCAAGGTAATTCGTACAACCGTACAAGACTCGAACCGGCCGGGTCAAATGGAGGCAATTTACTCGAGTTGTCGTACAGCAGAATCGTAGCCCGGATGCGATGAAACGGCTTGGGTAACGGCAATCTAGCCTGCGCCGTCGTCGCACGAAAGCGGGAGAAATGCATTAGTTGTGCAGTAAATGAGGTCCGGAATCGCACAAAAAGTATGTGTTACATGGGGGCAGAGAATATATCTTCGAAGTGAACATCTTCTTCTCACGCCAATTATGGGCGTGGCCAATAGATATCGAATTTCAGGTTTATTGGGCAGCCGAAGTTGGAAGTTGGAAGTTGGCCATGACAACGCGTAGCTTCCAAGGTTCTTTTCACGCTACGAAGTATGGAGGGGTGAGATTCACTTGGAGGGGCATTTCCTTTCTTACAGATAAGTCTGCGAATTTTCTTGCTTTAATTTGGCTTGGGTTCTAAGGTAGTTTGACTTTCTTCTTTACATCTATCTGGACGTTACCTGCGGTTCTCACTCGTAGAAAATTGGGAAGCCAGAAGTCTAAAGACTTCAAAACACAACCCATCAAAATGGGCGACGCCAAAGAAACCAGTGAGTCCAAGGCTGCCCCCCACATGCCCAGCAAACGCTAATTTTTGTAGATGAGCCTACCCCGGAGAATATGACCATGCTGCAAGCCTTTGAATGGTATGTTCCTGACGATCACAAACATTGGCAAAGACTTCACGACGCGATTCCGTCGCTCAAGGCAACCGGTATCGACAACATCTGGATTCCTCCGGCATGTAAGGCCTCATCGCCTTCAGGAAACGGATATGATGTTTACGATCTGTATGACCTTGGAGAGTTTGACCAGAAAGGAAGCAAGAGCACAAAATGGGGAACGAAAGACGAATTACTCAAGATGGTCAACAAAGCTAACGAAGTCGGGGTTGGAATTTACTGGGACGCTGGTACGACGAACTTTCCTTGGTCGATTCTTAAGAATTTGCTACGAGTTATCTTAAGAATTTGCTACGAGTTAACTTAAGCCTTTAAAATCTACCTTTCGAAGGTTATTCAACTGGCTCTTTCTTCATCCTGTCAAAGCTCAAAGTTGTCTCGGACAATATGAAAGTTGTTTTCGAAACCTATCTTAGGATTCTCTTTCATGTCATCAAAGTTCAAGATTGTTTTAAAGAATACAACACTTTCACGAAAGTGCTAACAATTCTAGTTCTCAACCACAAGGCCGCAGCAGACCACATGGAAAAGTGCCGAGCACAGGAAGTTGACCCTGACGACCGTACGAAGACAACATCGGATCCATACGAGATTAAAGCATGGCTTGGATTTGACTTTCCTGGTCGTGGTGACAAGTACTCGAAACAAAAATACCACTGGTATCACTTCTCTGGGACCGACTACAATGCGGAAAATCAGAAGACAGCAATTTACAAGATCCTCGGTGACGATTCAAAGGACTGGGCGAATTCTGGTGACGTTGATTCAGAGAAGGGCAACTACGATTATTTGATGTTTGCGGACCTTGATTACAACCACCCTGAAGTCGAGGCAGATGTACTCAATTGGGGAGGTTGGTTAGGTGATCAAGTGACAATTAAGGGGATTCGCTTCGATGCTGTGAAACATTTTAGCGAAGAATTCTTGAGGAAGTTCATCACTCTTATGAATGATAAATATGGACAAGGTTGGTTCTTCGTTGGTGAGTTTTGGAAGGACAGCTTGGATGATATGAGAAATTACCTTGGAAGAATGGGTAGAAAGTTTAGCTTGTTCGACGCGCCTCTGGTACATAACTTCAGCTCACTGTCTAAGACTGAGAATGGAGATTTACGAACTGTTTTCGAAAACACCTTGGTCCAAACCGACCCTATTAACGCAGTGGTATGTCTCCCCTACCCCGAAGTAATATCAACTGCTTACAAGTTAGACTCTTGTAATGAATCACGATACTCAACCATACCAAGCCCTCGAAGCTCCAATCGAACCATTCTTCAAACCTCTCGCGTACGCACTAATCCTTCTTCGATATGACGGTTACCCGTGTTTATTCTACGGTGACTTATACGGTATCAAAGGCGAACACCCCTTCCCGCCTTCCTGTGGCGGCGCCCTACCAAATCTAGCTCTGGCGCGTAAGTTGTACGCATACGGCGAACAAAAAGACTACTTTGACTACGCTACCTGCATAGCATGGGTCCGATACGGTACATGGGACCGACCATTCGGTTGTGCAGTCGTCATGAGTAACGCTGGTCCGGGCGAGAAGAGAATGCATGTTGGTGAAGTTCATGCTGGTGAGAAGTGGACAGACGTTCTAGGATGGGAACAAGGGGAGGTTACCATTGGTGAAGATGGCTTTGGTGTGTTTAAGTGCCCAGGAACTAGTGTTAGTATTTGGGTTAATAAGGATGCGGAGGGAAGGGATAAGTTTGGAAAGTTGTAAGTTCTTTCACTTTTGCAATATCATATGCTCTGAAGCTAATTTGAATATTTAGTGACGATAATATCTACAATGAATAGATGGCCGGTTGGGTGGGCGAATATATGAGGCATTTTTGGTTAGACATCTATAAAATATCCTAGACAGCAAGAATTTATAGACATTCAACATAATTCTGACAAGCGCAGAACAACTAGAGGTGCTACTAGTGTGGTCTTTAAAGTTAATTTATTTCATAATATGAAGTAGAATATCTATAACTATAATTCCCGAAGCATAATAGAATATCCGTCAATTTTAGAAAACATTTCCGAACGCCGCAATTGCTCGTGCAGACGTGCTGAATGCGAACGCTGCGTGTCGCGCCCAAAAAAAAAAAAAAAGAAAAAAGAGCCATAGCCTGTTCTGAAAGGACATGTTGCTGTGCCTCCAGCTGGCGCTGAGCGCTGCTGGTGGCGAGGTGGAGATGAGGGTGAGAGGGGCAAACACGGAGCAGAAGAGAATAAGGGTGCAAACGTCATTCCCGTCTTCTGCTTCCCCCCTTCCCTCCCCCTAGCTCTCTTAGCTAGCACTACCTCCACAACTCTACCTCCCACTAAGAAGACCTTCGGTGCCAAAAATGCGCCACACAAGAGAAACCCTGCTCGCAGAGCTAGAAGTTCCAGAATTTGGATCTGGATGTCTTGGCTGCATGGTCAGAGCCTCTCTTGCCAGATGTCCTTTCGCCGCCAACGGTCTTCTTAGTGAGTGGGGGGGAGGGGGGTTGCGGCCTCCTTGCTCTAGAACTTGAGAGAAGAGGAATTGGAGATGAAGCGAAGAGTGCTGGCGCTGGAGTCGGAGTTGGCATTTTCTGCTTTGTGCACCTGACGTTCCGGCATAGACTCTATAAATTTCGTTTTGTCTACGTCACTTTTCCTCTCTGGCTCCAGTTCACATCCTTGGTCAAATTACCATCTCCAAGGTACCGCTCCCCTCCATCATGATGGAGATCACAGAGATTAAAGTCTTCCTGGGCCTCTAAAACTGAGGCTCTCAGTTCTGGAGCATCCTCCTCATGTGGGTGTCCCTCGTGGGTGGTTGGTGATTAGACTCCTGAGACTGTCTTGTAGAGTAACAGTGTAGCCGTCGTCAACGTTCAGGAATTGAGCATTGAGCATCTCCCAAAGCGATTTGACCGTGGATTCTTAGGTTGTTAGAGACTAAATGTGGATTCTTGGGTGATTGTTCTTTCAACGCCTCCCCAAAGGATTGGAAAATGACTTGGGTAATTCCCCCAGCATTTCTGGCATGATGTTAGTTCCTGGAATTGACGTGTCGAGTTGAACGAAGGTGCAATACAGAAGAAGTTCAGTATTAAGATGACTTTGGTTTTTTTGCTGAGCTGATGGGCGAACCAACATGCTTCCTATAGACCTCAACTGGCTATTTCAATGGTCAATTCATGCAGTAATGGCGTGATTGTTAGTCATATGGAGGAAGGCTTTGACAGAGCGAAATAGGATGGGATTAGACTGTATGAGAGTATTCTCAGTTTACTACACTGTTGTAGTTCTACAGAACCTAGAAAGATGGTATGCTAGTTCATACTCACTCTTTTTCTGTGATGATATATCTCCCCAAAATAGAACAAGTGTTTTTGGGGGAGGCAGTGCTAGTCAGGCGGTTCAGATGGGCCGGCCATGGCTTGAAAGCTATTCCTTCCCACAAATTTTCAGGTGATTTTAAGAGCGCACCGGACCAGATAGAGGTGTCGAGCTGCACCAGCCGTTAGACCCTAGCTCCGGACAAACCGATGTCGGGGTGATAGGCTGTTAGGAAGAAAAGAGAACTCTTCCCGCAGTCCCCTTCCAAGAGTGAGTGAACCTCTCTGAATCTAAGCCATAACACGGGGTGAGTATAAAGCTTGAAAGCTATTGGTTCACGAGTAGAACGTTGGCAAACGAGTAGTCATATGAATACTACTCCCTGCTCTAGAATCGAGCAGGCGGGGTGGATGATCATCTCATGCCAGCATGGCTGTTGGCTCGTGTCATTCTGGCAACGATTGGAAATACAGATTTCTTTCCGCAGCGACGGCAGATTCACGGCTGTCTCCACACTTTATCCTAGTTCATCTCATGTCATTCGTGGAGAGAAGAAGAATCTGTAGAAAGGAGTTATCTCTTGCAACTCTCTAATCATGCCACAGTAGGCTTTCCTTAAACTAGGTGTATTGATCATTTTTGCTTTACTAGGCTTCTGAATGCGGTTCTCCTAGCGTGGAACAGTGCAGTTCCGTAGATTCCGTTCAGGATCAATTGGTCCAATTAAGTGAAGACAGCTCTAGAAAAGTGTCTCAGACGAAAATCCTCGAGCTGTGATTTGATATTGTAGTGTTGAAATCTAAATATAGAGGCGGCACGAAGTTGCAGTAAGCTAATGCGTTACAGTCAATATACCGCGTGCTACCCCTGCCCCTAGAACTTCAATTGATGGCTGCCTGGTGCTGAACACATGCTTCTCCTGCAGTCTTCAGATCATAACATAAAGGTCAGCTGTTACTATGTATCAATTAGCATTCCAGTCATCCGTTTCTTCTACCCCTATGGTTATGAACATCCACTTAGAATGGCCTACTACAGCGAGCTCAAATTCTACTACGATCGTTATGACCTCAGATACGACCGCGGATCCGGAAGAGCATCTGACTGCGAACTAGACAAAGTCAGCAAAGATATCCGCGCCGAGTATCAAAAACTCGAGTTCCTCCGAAAATGCACGACCCACCTGATCGGGGTGCTAGCCGGTGTCAAAATCCCCCGATCCCCAGATCACCGCCCGTTTCCTCGTCGAAGCGACCGCCCCAACGAACGCGATGCTCTTCTACGTGAGCATGCAAAGCTAAATCGTTGGGAAATCGAAGTCGCGGAACGTGAAGTTGGTGCGCTGATGAGGATTCTTCTACAAAATCACTCATTGACCAAGGTGCTTCTGCCCGTGCAGGATTTCTTTCTGTATCGTGTGCATCATAAATTGACGAACTCTCTTCACGATCCGAGCACGGGTATTCGTTGCTCGGCGTGGGCGAATATGTTGTTGCTAGACGAGGTTGGTGATCCTAATGGTGAGAGTTTTAGGGATCATATGAATTTTACTAGTCATCCTTCGCCATATATCAGTGTACATACGTCTGCAGCGAGGATGGTGAAGTTGATTCTTAGTCATGGGAACAAGTATACTGGGGATTCTAGCGCGAGAGTGTTTGTGATTTCGTATGAAAGTTTGAAGAGACTGGGGATAGAGATTTGGAGCTCAGAATATGGGGTAAGAAGGTGGGGATTTCGGAAGGGTGGGGGGGAAGATGGGCGGGGAGTGAGTTATGTGACGAGATCGCATTGGTTGGTGGAGGGCTGGATTCCGGAGGTTGCGGTGGTGAGTGAAATGCAGGTGGGAGAGTTCTTAGATACGGCGGCGAAGTGCGGAATCACGAGGAATAATACTATGGGTGCAGTGTGGAGCGAAGAAGTGGAGGCGAGGGAGATTCCGAGAGACATGATACAAGCAAATGGAACTGGTGGGATGTCTGGGTTGGAGGGGTTGTTCTCTGCCATGAGTGTGAATTAGAATCGCTGAGGCTTATAGATTGTTATGCCTTCTTTCTATTGTGACGACTTTTATTCTTTCATCTCATATTCTCTATGTATGATTAGCGACTGGTATAGCTTTCTATGAATTATCTATCTCGAGTTGAATTATTGGCATTAAAATAGGATATTGCAACAGTCCCTGCTCTTCTCTCTTTGAATAAATAGACACAGCTCTAGCTTTATCTTGGGATCCAAGTAGGGCTAAAAGCCATTACAGCAACCTCATTATTCACTCTAACCCCTGTTTAATCAAGCAAGAACAATATCCTGTAAGCCTGCCTGCCTTATCTTCCGGTCACTTCTATCCTTTCATAACTCCATGCACGTAGCACATTGTGACAAACAACCACTCGTCTCCCCGAGGTTGTAACACCATGGGTATACAGTAGAGCTAACCTAGAGCGAGAAGCTCATGTTTGATGGTCTAAAGGATGAACTATAATCGTAGTGCTGGATATGAAATTGAAGTAGCAATGCGATAACGACAAGCGATTTATGGTTCATGCTCTACCACGATATCTCACAAAGACACCAAACACATGGAACGCAAATTGATAACTTCGTCCAAGAAAGCCCAAGCCCAAGCCCAGGCCAACGCTGAGAATGCTCTCAAGCGTTTCTATGTCAAAGCCAACAGGAAAATTTTGCGCCTCACACACCCTTGCCTCCCAGAGGTAAGGAACTAGTCAACGATGTGATAAAGATTTAGGGAGGAACAGGAGTTGAAGGCAATAGCGGCAGTAATGAAAGGCCGCTAAGAAATGGATGGTACGAAAGAGAAGTACTAATGTAGACTAGCGATCGCACCGATCAGGGGCATTTGACTTCGCCGGCATGCGGTACTTAACAATGCACGATCAAACATCCACCCAGTTGTTTAGCTCCCATGTCAACTTTATATGATCCTAGACGCCTAGTAGCCAACTGAAATTCTACCCATTTTACCGAGCACCAGCCAGACATACCACCACCCAAAGCCCCTTCACCCGTCCATCCTTACCCTTCACTGAACCCTGAACAACCTTGTCACTAACCCATCATACCCACCTTTACCCCGCCTCCCCCGAATTTCCTGTTCCTTCGAAGAATCCAAGCATGTCCGGTGGCAGATACTCCAACCAAGGCATCATGTCCTCCCCTAACGTACTCATATCAATATCCTGACTCTCCATCATCATATCACCAACTGGATTCCCGCCCAAGCCCGTATACCCATTGCCGTTCCCATTTCCATTACTATTACTATTATAGATATGGCTCGCGCTCGGGCTACCAGCAAATTCATACGAACGAGGTGAAGAAGAAAGATTATGATTATGACTGTGGCTGTGAGAATCGAATGGACTAGGTTTTTGGTATGGGGAATTATTGAGGCCGAGAAGCATTTCAGCGTCGGCAGCGGAAGCGTGGTCGGGTGTGGGGGTCACGAATTTGGGAGCTGGTGGTGGCATTTGATGTGAGGGACGACGGGGCGTGGTATGAGTGTATTGAGAGTAACGGGGTTGGTGACCAGAGGTGGACGTTGAGCCCATGGTTGCTTCAGGAAGACTTTGACGGATAGGATCGTATATCATATTACCTCCACCATGTGGTGGAGGAGGTGCTTGGGTTTGACTATCAAGATTGCTTTGATACATGAAGGTAAGATTTGAACTTGGTGAGTTTGTCGTTCCAGTCAAGGACCAACCAATAGCATGCGACGCGTCAATAGGGGGGGAACCAGGAAGGGATTCCAGTCTTGGTGAGCGGACGAACTCTGCAAATCGACTCGGCGAACTCGCTGGAAATTTCCTTCTCCAACGCGGAATCATTTCTCTAGCTTTTATGGCTTCCGTGTATTCTTCCATTGTGTAAGTCTCAACTTCGTGTGGGTCTATACCACTTTGCTTTTGATCTAAAGCTACGAGAATATACCTTGCACCGGCCCAATATGACTCTAATTGCTGCAAAGCTTTGTAACATCGTTGATAGTTTTGAGTGGCAGCTGCAGCGAGTAGAGAATGCTTTGGCTTGTGGTTTCCTTGATTTGGCTGAGTCGATTTTGACTTTTCTAGAGAGCCCTTAGAAGATTGCTTCGGCGGACTGGTATCTCTGGAAGTTGGCTGCGAAGTATGAAGTGCCGTTTCCTTAAGGAATGCACACGCTGCGATATATATTGGTTGACTTGTGAATGGATTTCCGATGAAACTCCTCGGATCAATGAGCTCCGCAAAAGCAAGTATGTCAGCGATTGTTTTGGCTGATGACATACTGAGTTCACGACTATTTGGAAGCAATTGAAGAATCTGCCCTTCGAATGGATGCATCAATGTAGGCTGATGAAGTAACATGATGAGAGTATGGAACCAGAAATGTACCTGCATAAATGTTAGCACTTGAGGTCGCTTGCATATTTCGTATACAACCCACAAGAATGAAATTGGTTCCCTCCCCAGATTTGACATAATGTTGGAAATTCGGCGCATTGAAATTCAGTCTTTGATCTAGTCTCTGGTAAAGTTGCGTTAGATCTCTCTCCATCCCGGAAAGCTGTTGTATAAGAATTGGCGTAACATCCTTAACACCTCTAATATGATTCAGTAAATCTGAGACTCGTCCATATAAATGTATGATGCGAATAAGGGCAGGGAACGGATCTGGCCAGGCATCTTCCGAACTTGCGCCAACAGCAGGTAACGTCAATTCGAGATCTTCGTCTTTTAGACTGACCGGTCTACCAGTTCCAGAAGAAATGACACGGTCAAGCATGAGAACAGCCCATAAGGTATCGATCCTTTCTTCTTCTATCTCAGTCTTCTCCTCTACAGTGATGGAAGGAGGTGGATCATCAGACTGGCTCTCATTTTCGGACCTGTGATATCCAGGATCTTTTTGACCTTGGTGTTTGACGCCATCCAATTTTTGAAGTCCAAGGTCAACAGCCATACGGATCGCGCACCCAAGGTACATCCATAAAGCACTATCTTGGTTCGCACCAAAACCCTCATACGCTAACAGCAGACACGCTTGCACCGCCCCTACCGTCGGACAAGGAAATGTATCAACCACAGCAGCCTTGGCTCTTTGTGCAAAAACTTGACCATAATCCGACTTCGGATGAGGCTGATCGTGTGAAGTAGTAAGGAGAGGATGATCGGAGAATCGAGCAGCCAAGGCACAGACAGCATCAACTAGAATTGGCTCAACCTTCTTTTCTTCGACCAATCGCTTGAAGGTTTTTTGTCTCTTCGACAAGAAAGGATAATTGCACCCCAAATGAGCAAAGAAGACCTCGATGAGATGGATAATCAACCTATTGACAGGAAGTGGATCATTAGGATCATAAAGTGGCATGTCAATTGATGATCGGGTTTCGGTGCCTGATTGAGAAGGTGTTCCAACATGTGCGGACCCATTGGATCCATATGTGGCAGATCCGGGTGACACTAGCATTGTTCAATGGTTTGCGCAGTCAGAAAGGAGGGGTACATACTAGCGGTAGCAGAAGAAGCTCCCATACTTCTCCTGTGTTCTCTGACTGAAACAACCATTTGCTTAAAGCCCGGGACAATTGCTGTTGGTCCGAAATATCTAAAATATGGTACTCGATGGCTCTCAACAACGGGCTCCTCATTGTGTAGTGGTGGATCTCTTTCTAATAGATGTTAAACCACCTCATGTAATTCTTCACGAAAACATACCCAGAGGACTCGGTACTTCATCTGAAAAGGCAGCTGCATCCCTGTAATCTATCCGTCCTTTCAAGCGCTCGTCCGCAGCATTCATACTATCAGTCCTGGGCGCGTGCTGCTTATTGAAATATGACTGTCCCCCATCGGTATTTTCGAGTTTCGTGTCCATCCCCGGCATACTGCTCATCATCGCATCATGCCGTACGCGATTTTGATATTGATGCTGCCCGGTATCTCTCGAATCACTCCTGATAGATTGCATATGCGTATATTCTCCTTCGTCATATTCCCCACCGTTTCCCTCCGGACTCCTGGTATCTTTTTTCGTTGCCGGAGCCTCGGGTCCATCTGCATATCCCATACACTCATGACCGTTATCTGTACAGGTTGAGCATAGTGGGCGTTTGCCGTCACATCGCGTCTTTCGTTTTCTGCATGTTCTGCAACTGGAAGTCGAGACGAATTAGCCTTTTGGTTCTTCGTGGAACTCTTGCCACTTCTCAACTCATTTATGCTTGCATCTCATAATACTTCCAGCGTTGACACGTAGAGGCTTGTCTAAACAAAGAATGGATAGAAAAAGAGTATCGGTCGACATACGCAGCATTAACCCTCCTCCTCTTTGCGGGTGGTTGACCCTCGTTGTTCACGAAACGGATTTGTTTCTGGGGCAGCGCAGGCGTTCCACTCATTGCTTTTCGTGGCACTGCTTTGCCTCACAATGTGCTGGAAAATCTGGTCCTATCTTCGACTACTCCTGCGTCTTCACTCCCATCTGATTTTCAGTCGCATTCGCATTGTCTCGTCTCGTGTCGTAGTCTCGTCTGGTGTCGTAGTCTCGTCTGGTCTGGTCCAAGCCTGAAATTTGTAGTTGTACTCGACTTCACGGGTGCCTCCGTCCGAAAGTCCAAGTTGCATAAATATTAATGAATGTAGATAGTAACTTCCGAAGGACTTGTACTATCTCAGATAATAACAGACATTACCAACTAACTTGAGATCTAACTAGGTAAAGATGTTGAAAATATGGTCGAGAATACACGGGCACAAGGGCACTAATTTGTCATGTGCCGGTTACATGCCGAGGGGATGTTCCCACAAGGTTTCGAACTATCTGGGGTATGCAGAAAGTTCCACACCGGCTTTTTAGAATCGATGGGAACTTCGTTGGGACTGGACCCATCGGACTTACACTACTGTAGAATAGCTTCCATTGTTATAATAATCGAGCGGCAGTAGCCAGTTATGCACATCCACAGCCACGCACCATGCGAAGATTATTCTCACAATCATGCAAACGTTGGATATCAAGGCGTACTGAAAACCAACCGGGTTTTATACTGGAATTTATTAAGAAAAGGCATCGCTATATATTTTTATTTCCAATCATCATTCATGAGAGTAGCCATCCTCCAACTTTCATATCCGTCGACTTCATATGTTGCATCATCATCATTCGTCCGTAATTTGATCGTCGCACTCAGGCACAGTTTTCAGTAAGCTATCATCCAGCATATTAACAGACAGCGTGGGTCTTTCCAGTCTTTCCTTGCAAGCTGTGCTTCTCATTCTTATAATGAGGGTGGTTAGCCTTGTTCTTTCCAGCATGTGTCTTGACGTTCTTGTGGTTCTTCGCAATGGTCTCCTTGTCT
Source organism: Clarireedia homoeocarpa (assembly GCA_001465935.1). Lineage (NCBI taxonomy): Eukaryota > Fungi > Ascomycota > Leotiomycetes > Helotiales > Rutstroemiaceae > Clarireedia > Clarireedia homoeocarpa. Next base: position 365,573 of record LNKV01000023.1, read on the forward strand.
GTCTCGTCCAATATAGTGCAAGACAACTTGATGTCTGCAAGTAATGAGTCGCATCTGGATTTGCTGAAGTCTTCACGAACAACAACACGTAACATCTTTAGGTTTTCAGTGTGGGGAGCCATAGTATATGCTGGAACAACCCAAGAACGTTGGCGGAGTTGATGTGCAATTGCGAACTCGTCATAGTGCTTGCCAGACTTTGGATCGAGACGGAAGGCAACAAGGGGAAGACCTTTTCCGGACTTCTCAGACATGATGATAAAGCCAAGCTGTTCGAGTGAATCGGATAGGTAGTCGGCAGTACGTGTCAAGTTGTTCATAATAGCGCGATAACCCTTCTTTCCAAGACGAATGAGTTGATAATACTGGCCGATGACTTGAGATGCACCCTTAGAAAAGTTGAGAGTAAAAGAAGCCTGGTCGGCACCAAGGTAGTTAATGTTGAAAACCAACTCCTTAGGTAAGTATTCTGGAGCTCTCCAGACAACCCAACCTACACCTGGGTACACAAGTCCGTACCTATACGCCTGTCAGTAAAAATTTCAAGAACGTGCAGAAAGAGGCAGCATACTTGTGACCACTAGTGTTAATAGAAACGACCTTCTCCAGTCTGAAGTCCCATTCCAATTCAGGAACAACAAAAGGAGCGACAAATCCACCGCTTGCAGCATCAATGTGAATAACAGTATCAATGTTTTTCTTGATCAGGAGATCGTTGACTGCCTTTGCGTCTTCATACTGACCTGTGTAGGTAGTACCCAAGATAACACAAATACCAATGGTGTTCTCATCCACCAAGTTGACGGTCTCTTCAGGATCGATGACGTATCTGTCCGGTGTACAGTAGACATATTTTTCCTCAACCTCGAAGTATCTAGCAGCTTTTTCCCAGCAAACCTGCACAGCAGATGACATAACAATGTTTGGGTTGTCACATGGCTTCCCAGCAGCCTTTCTAGCATTCTTCCAGCGCTTCTTCATAGCCAAAACTGCCAGCATAATGGCTTCTGAAGAACCTATGGTAGAAGTACCGACAGCTGCGGCGCCTTCATCATTGGCGGGGACGTTGAAAAGACGACCAATCATGGAAACGCATCGATTTTGAATGTCAGCAGACTGTGGGTATTCTTCGTAATCAATGAAGTTCTTGGAGAATGATTCGGTCATAAGGTCTTCGGCTTCCTTTTCCTACGAGGTGTTAGCTTTATCTGATTCATAGTAGAGTAAATGTACGTACCATATAGGTAGTAACGAATGAAGCCAAGCTGCGCACACAAAGTCAGCTTTTATCGCATTTCAATCCCCGGGCTTATTATACTTGAGCATTGGATTTCCATCCAGGGAGAGATCATCTCTAATCATACGATATGCAACCTCTTTTGGCATTTCACCCTCTGGCATTTCATGCTTTGGCAGATCCTCAGTAGCAAACTTCGAACCATAAACAGACGTTGTAAAAAAGTCTTCTTGAGTGCTAGGAGCCATAGTGAGCTTCTCGACACCCTGAACAAGAGGCTCTCCGACCTTCTTGCCGGTGGGGATTGAAGCTAAATGAACCATGATTGAGAAGTTTTGAGGTAAATGTAGAAGAGTTATCTTTGTGAATAGGGAAAAGGAGGATTGAAGCAAAGAGTGCAAAGGAGGATTGAAGCAAAGAGGGAAAAAGAGGATTGAAGCAAAGAGGGAAGAGGTTGTGCTTTTCAATCGAAGATACTGAGGGGTTTTACAAGTCAATCCGCAAGCACAGACGAAATATGTACCCCTCCGTGGAGTCAAGGATGTAAGCTTTCGTTATCTTGGCACACGAAGCTTAGCTCGTCTCCAAAAGTTGTTTTTCGGACAAACTCTGACATTTGATTGGTCGAATCACTAGTTCAATTCTTTTTCTGGATCAATCAATAAGTCGCTACTTTGGCGGAGTACATACTGAGTGCGTCATCTCTTTTCTAGATGTGGTTCAAAGCGTCTTCCCCTGCCAAGATATCAAACACTCTCACTTATCCAGATTTGTCCTCACCAAACATTGTACAACACATGGCACAATAGACGGAGGTGGTTGGTGAAACGGAGATCACCCTCACATTATGCTGCTCAGAAGTGAAGCATAACGTCCCTCCAAAAACAGCAATCCAAATCAAGAGCCCAAGCGATAACACATCCAGGAGTACCTTGACCACTATACGTGACACGATTATCTTCATGACATGTCGGAAGCATGAGATCTGGTTCGGATCTCTTACAAGTACTACTTACATCGCCCGCCACCATTCTGCAAATACAAGTAACTGTACAGCGGTGGTGGGATGAAGAATTGCGACCCAATAAGCACGACTACCAGACAGGAATCCCAAGAACGCTGGTATTTCTCACATGATGGATTGCCTGAAACCTATTTCCAATTTGATCTATTTGTTGGAGAGAGGTCCTTATTATACAGACATCAGAAGCAAAGCTTTCTAAACCGCCCACGCCCTCCACTCTATGAGGCAAGCCAGAGACGAGTAAAAGGCCTACCAAAATAAATGCATGCAAAACCCGAAAGAAATGCGTTTCTATGATGCCGCGATCGCTCAACATTATGCTCAACGATCCTGCACCCCGTCTATCGCTACTATACACCTCTAATCTACTTAGCAGCCAAGTCGACACCACCAGTAGCACCCAACGCCTTCTTAATATCACCGTAGATAGCGAATTGACCACTAGAGTTGCATTAGTAGTTGTTCAGGAAACACATGAAGGGAATGGGGGATTATAAGCAGCATAACCACATGGGTTTTAAACCGTGCGGGAAAATATGCCAATTTCGAATTCAAGGAGAAGTAAACTTACGCAGTGATTGCGCCGACCATTCTAAAATTATGTTAGTGATTGATTCTTTATGGGGGATTAACATTGGGGTACTAACGCTAATCTGGCACCAATACCGGTGTATGAACCTCTGAATCCGAGCTCTCTACCGATCTTGATCAAACGGGAAGTGGTTCCCTCTCCTGGAAGACCCTTGGTCTTGTTGATTTTTGACAACATGGTGTCGGCGGGTTGTGAAACGATAGCAGCGGCGAAACCGGCAATCAAACCAGATCCAAGGTTAATGGTGGTTTGCATGGAGTCGGAAGTTCTCGATTTGTCGACATATTGGTAGATAGCCTCGTTGACTTTCTCAAAAACGACGAACTTGGCCATGGTGTATGGAACTCTTTCGAGCCATTAGCATCATTGTGGAGGAAATTCAGGACGTAGACACTTACTGCTTGAACAAGATAGGACCGAAACCGGCATAGAAAGCACCGACACCCTCATTCTTCAGCATCTTGCTGAATCCACCAACGAGACCATTGGCATAAGTTGGCTCGGAGACCAAACGAATACGTGTGGCCTCAAGCGGGCAAAGAGCAACATCTGCGAAGAATTCTGCGATAGCTGAAGAAGCCAAGTAGACAGCGGTCTTGTTGTTAACAGCATTCTCGTATCCGATGAGGTTGATGGCTTGTTGCTTGAACAGTTCATAACCTCCGAACTTGAATGCGCCTTGAAGGAAATAACCAGCAGCGGTTGGACCGAAACCAGTAGCAAGAGCACCAACACCCTCGTTGGCAATAACTTGTCTGAAACCACCGATAAGACCTTTGTTGTATGTGACTGGGTCGAGTTGGATTCTGGTCTTGACACTATGGAGGAGAAGTTCGTGTCAGTATGAAGCTCTCCTTATCTTGCGCCAAGAAACTGAGCACCCTGAATTCCTCTACTTTGAATGCGCAGATTCCTATCCTGCCGTGAATGGAGATAACTTACACATCAACGGGGGTAAGACCACCGTGAGTGACTGAACAGCATACAGCACCGGCCAAAGCGAATCTGGAGTAAAGAGCGAAACCACTGAGCTTCTCTGGTGCGTTGCCGGAGACCTTTTGGATAGCGGCGTCCACCTTTGCGGAAGCGTTGGAGGCCATCTTGAATTATATGTGAAATAAAATTGAGGGGAGAGTTGAAGATATTAGTATACTCTTCGGCCGAGGAGAGTAGGAGAAAGGAAGTTGTCTCGTGGAGGAGATAAAGTCCAATTGATCGATGAGGTAAAAAAAATTAAGAATGAAAGTGTTAACAAAACTTTTTTGCACTAGATCGGAAGCTTTCGGAGTTTACACATTTCCTTTTGAGGTTTCTGCCTTAATTGCCTGATTCCGTCATTCACCGGGAGACATGCTCGGCTTATAGTTATTTACGGCAACATGGAAGTTGTGTTCCAAGGTCCAAATCGAATAATCTTCACACGTGTTTGGTAGCGTTAAATTAAGGAATCGATATTTTGCCTCCCAGCATTATTAACGGGAATCTGAGCGACAATGAGTGCGAGATATATCCTCAATTTTTGTGATCTCACACTCAATATTCGTTATGTTCCCTCAACTCCGGCTTGACCTCCTGAAAGGCAACGCGCCAGCAATTTGACGTCACCCAATGTGGGCATAGACCATGTGCGGGAGCGGGAGCGGGAGCAATCGGATAAGCTTAAGCTAGAATGAACAGCAACACATCCTCAATATTCTCCTGGATGAACGGGCCAAATCTGTACGGGATGCATATTATATGTGGTATTCGAGGCGAATGCAGGTTGTGTGGCCCAGCGGTAGTGATTGTTCATTGAGCTGTTCCCTCTGGTTATGGGCGGTCGCATGATACGTTTCGTGGCTAGGCCTGTTCTATGTTCTAGGACTCTCTCCAGGTTCAATAGGTGGAGTTCTTGACGACTGGACCATGAATCTGCAGCTGCTGTTGTAGTGGTAAGGCTGTGGACTAGCTTCTGCAATAGCCGTCTAGTGAACGGTCTAGTTCCTCGTGTGGTTTTTGCGGAATGAATACCTATGAAAGTAGTAACACTAGCCAACCCCGAGCCTATGTAAAGAACTCTTGGTTGTGCCGGCTTGCTGAGAGTGTTAGTATCCTTAGAGTTCCACACAAATTTCCTAAGGGAAACGGGCAAGTGCCCTAAGTGCTCAAAATGGCAGAATCAAGGAAGATTAGTAGAAAGGAATAAATCGGATATATATCATGGTCTACCTTATGATAATCCGTTCTTCATTGCTACTTTTCACATCCTTAAGCATTCCAAGGTGAATTCAAAAGACGGAGTCCAACATATCCTCAAAGTAGTTCTTGGCACCACATCTTTGAAACCGCTCACACACACCAAACCCCCCCCCCCCCCAAAAAAGCAGTAAGATCTCTCCACAAGTATCAGGAGCTCGACAAGATCATCGTCCTCGCCCTCAGACTCGATGCCAGTTGCAATACAGAGTCTCGAAGGTACTTCTGGAATTCTTTCAGCAGCTGCATAACTTGCTTCTACTTATATCTCAGTCATAAACGATGCCACCATGCTGTTCTTGTTGCCAAAGAGAGTGTATTTGAGGTGACTTTGCTCCCAGATCGTGAGTGGATCATTCGTGCAGTCACCTTTGACATGCCGACTTATCCACATTGGTAACACAAAACTCTGCCACCTTGCCAAGTTTTCTTTCCGTTGACCCAAGGATTCTTCGATTGACTGCGAGGTGGAAGAGAATTTGTGGTTCTACTCGTATCTGGAGTCCTCGCCGAACTTTCGCCAGAATTCGAGCTTGAAATCTGGTTGGACTGGTTTTCTCTCCAATTTTTCAGTCGTCTCTATAATGATAGCCTCCTCTTCCTCTATTATTTTGAAAACCCCCCCCCCCCAAAAAAATCAACCAACCAATCCAGAAGCCAGCTTGAGCCGAGTGGCCCGACTGCGTAAGGGAGCCGATCCCAGAGGAGAGAAAGCAGAAGTTTGCTAGCCCAATCGGAGATTTTGCGGTAGGCACGCTGCACAGGACGATTTTCCCAAAGACAATGACGAAAGCGAGCTAGAATCGTTGTCTGGTTTTCAAGAATTTGTGAATTTTCTGGACACTGAACAGTCTTCAAAGAATAGAACACATTTGGAACGGCTCACAAGGAGGATGTTCCAAGCCCAGAAAACCACACCAGCGGATTTATCATTATCATCGTTCGGAGGGTTGCATAATGTCAGGCCGAAGCAGGCCGCCATGGGAAGGAATTTGAAAATCCGAAAGAAAACAGCAGATTTCTCGGCCGCCATTGTTCAGAATCGATTGGATCTTTTAGAATTGTATAGTATTCAAGTGATTCTGAGATTTTTATGTGACCTTGGACATTCGAAACATTCCTCAGCATCGACAGATAGAGGACATTCATCCAAGTCATTTAGGCTTTCTCGCATGCATGCTCTCTTCTCGCAACTTAGGAAGGAGCTCCTATGATCATTTGCAAACTCATGTTTTGCGCCCTTCCCACAAACTTCCATTCAAATAACTCAGAGCTTGCAGTAAAAGCTTCTTCGTCCGGATTTTCCTTTGATTGCACACCATCATTTGCTATCCGCCGTTTCTCTCTCATATATCTTACCCCTGCGTCAATGAACCTGCGGCCTTGTCGATCAAGGCTTTTGATAATTTTCTGTGTGGATTGAGGTTGCTCCTCCGAATCCCATGCGGCAAGCTCAATCAGCGTGGACCAATGTTCCACCTATATCTCTATAACAGCTCTACGAGCTGAATATCCCCAATTGCACAAGCACGACTTAGTTACATTACAGCTTTACTGTACTCACTATATATATACTATACACCAAATCAAATAAACCAGTGTTTTGCTTCAAACACCCCTCATTGTTTATATTCCGTTCAGACACTTAACTAACATAGTATCGAATCACCCTCTTAGTATTTAGGACTTCACAATTGCAAGAACCTGATCAGCCGGCGCGCTGAATGAGACACAAACACTATTTCTTCTGCATGCGAAAAGCGCTACTTTACTAATCTACTCCATTCATCTCCCCTTTCCCCAAACTTGCAGCTTCTAACTTTGCTAACTCAGCTCTAATTTCTCTTCTACTCGGCACAGGCCCAGGTCGAGCATTGGCGCCATGATATCTACAACTATGGAGAAGCCTCCCATTCAATTTCTTCTCAAACCAAGACCTGGGTAGCCACTGATGATCTTTACTACAATATCTCATACGTTCTGTTGCATAGTGTGGATAACCGACTTGAGAATACTCGTCATCTGAATCGACCTTGATAAATTTAACACTATCTGCATCGTCTCCTGCTACCCTGCATTTAGCGTAAGGGTTTTGCTCGATGCGTGACGTTCGTGATTCAGGTTTGGAATGCCGCGGCTGCTTCATCGCAATGTTTTGGTGTTGCGGCGGTTTTGGAGAGATCTTTTTGAAAATTTCCATGTTGCTTTGGGAGGGAAGTTCAATATCATTTTTTGCTTGTGCTGGTGCGATTCTGGTCAGCACTTCGGTATCCGTGGATATTTCAGCGGCAGCTCTCTTCTTTGTAGGTTGCAGCTTTCGACCACTTCGACTGGTTTGTTTTGGAATGGTGAAGTTTGGCAGTGAGAGTGCTGCCAGAGGTTTACTCTGTGATGCAGATGGAGTAGGCGCGATTCCAAAACTGGGAGCTGGCATGTTTGGAAGCTTAGGCATATTAAATTTCTTAGGGTCTTTCTGAGTTGGCGCGATTCCACAACCGGGAGCTGATATGTTTGGAGTCTTGGGCATATTGGCCTCCTTTGGGTTCACTTTGATTGTTGTTTCCTCCTCATGTCCATCACTACTATCGGCAGAATGCGTCAATATAGCCTTGAGTTTTTCTTTCTTTTTTATAGTGAGTTTGATAATCATTCTTCCAGTTTTCGCCGGTGTAGGTTGCGTTTCTGTACGAGCTTCTGAATTTTTATTGCCCTTGTATGATGAATCGGATGAAGCATTTAGCGTCAGCGTCAGGGTTTCGAATGAGGAATCTGCTAACGCATGGCCGGAAGAAACTTCCGTTGCTTCGGGCTTGGGTGGAGGGGCTGGTGGAGGGGCTGGTGGAGGAAGTGTTTTCGACTTAAAGTAATCTTCTCTTGCTGCCAAAAGACTTATTTGCCTATCGTTCATCTGAGGATTACCACGCTCTGTGAAACGAGTTAGCGAGGTGATCCTCTAGAACGCCAGGTATTGTCACATACTTAAATCCTCGTACCCCTCCATATCCATCTCGGAATACCGCTTTGCTGTACGTCACTAAATTAGCCCCATTTCAAGAGTGAAGTGATCGCACTCACGAGGGCGTAACACAAGACGGTCAAGCACAGCCTTTCTCGATATCTTATGCAGGATGAAGAGTTCCGTGTCCCTCAAGTTCACCAGAGCCAAGCCCTGGACTTTTGGGATGTGGTTGTAAATCATGAGTCCCGGACTGTATATGCGATTGCCAGCTTGCTGGAGCCTCGGGACGAAAATCTTGTAGACTCGATCCCCCAAATCTACATCCGCAAGCTTCCTAGCTGTTGACTCCTCCGTGTAAACAGAAAGCCATGGGCTGAGTTCGGCGTCCCGCGCGCGTCCAATGAAATCTGCGCATTCGGGGGTCCCCCAAGTCGGACATGGAGTTGAGGGATCTGGGGCTTGGAAGCCGGTTTGGCGAGGTAACTCGGTGGCTCCTTTGGGGTCTATATAATATATGATACTGGAGAGTTGACTCCATGGCATAGCACAATCTTCTAAGTCCTTTCGAATGTATGTATCTTCTTCCTCCTCCTCATCCTCTTCTCCGTCGTCGTTGGCATCACCAGAAACAGCCTCGAGTGTAAAAGATGATCCTTCTGAGCTTTCGGTACTGGATCTATTGCTCGATCCTGTTTCCGATGTATCGATTATAGGTTCTTTGGTCGCCAATTTCCGCACCATTATGGGTGAATTATCAGTATGCTGTATTAATGCGTGGAAATGCTGTCTTTGCGTGTCGTGTATTGATGTGTAAAGAGCGCGATCATCGATTGGAACTCGAATCTGACCCACATGCTCATGGGAAGGGCCGTTGATGTAGTAGATGCATAATTGAATACGGGCAGAAGGAAATGAGAGATTGAGGACTACATTTGTTTGTGGGCGTACAGGATGAAAGACTGGGAAGGCGAAAGTGAATTATAAACTTTCATAAGAGGAAAGAACGAGCAATTTCACTCGGTAATGCATGTTTTGACGTCTTCATCTCACTGGCGCGTCAATCATTAATAGATAGTATATTCACTTGAATATTTCAGAAGTTTGGACGATAATATTGGCTTTTGATACAGACTCGTCTATGTTACGACGCTGATACTTGTCGGTTGGCTTAGTACAGCTGTGTGTGAAACCGATTCATGGCACTATACTTAGTCACAATGGGGCCCAAGTAAATGCAGTTGAATCGGTTCGAATTCTCTAAACTGGGTGGGAGGGAGAGCTGGACTATATAGACCTTCTCTCCCGTACTAATTACTATGCTACAGCGTGTATCCTATGTCCTGTAGTCTCTCTTCCGTAGTTCAGTGAATACACTGAACCGACAATACTGCAGAGCCAATGGAATGATAGTGATCTGCAAGATTGGGAGCTTATATAAAGGAATTTATACCTTTTTTTACTGGAATACATAATATGGAGGGATAGTGGAGCATTCCAGAAGGTTGGTGGCTTGTTTTTGACCCAATATTTCAGTATATCCTCAATATTACTCAGTTTGGCCAGTATCTACGTGAGTGAGTGATATCATCTTTCCACAGACTTACGTATTATAACTTCGTTATCAGCCACCGTTTTACTACCGTAAATTAAGTCCTACACTGATCCTGAACTCCAAGCAATGACTCCCAACGCCAAATATCCGCCCATGCCTCCTGGTTTCCGTCGCCAAATACTCCGAAACGTGCTTCACTATCAATATTTACCACTCAATTCTCGACTCTCTCTCTTCTCTTGTTCCGTCATCCCTTGGGACAGATTTGTGGCATTTCACCATTATATAACGCTCTGGTATGTGGAACTCCATATTAACCAACTGGAAGCGCCTATCTTCCGGGATCATCCATAACTGATTGTTCTTCTCAAGAGATTCTTCACTTATATTGGTCGATGTGGTCTGTGAGGGAATCTCCAAGCCGTCTTCCTCGCAGCTGATAATCCATTCGCCGATCCTAGCACTCAAAAATCCATCCCATATACCCTCCCGTCTCGGAATTCTGAACAACAGATCTACCGCTTTTCTCCTAATATTAGGTTCTCTACATTTTGTAGCTACCACGTATAAAGATGGAATAATACCAATATCCAAACTGAATGGTAAATTTAGAGTGAAATTAGATCCTCTGTATCGTGTAACAATCTTTTCACCAGCTCGGATAATGTACTGGAATGCTGATATGAATTGATCGTAGACCATCTCGGAAACTGTAGTAACTGTAGAGAATATAATCGCTGTAGCTTTAAGATGTGTAGCAAGGACTAAAGCTGCTCGATTTAGCACTTTTCCGCGAAAAGAAATTGGTTCCTCTAAAATAGGCTTATAGGCTCTTTCAAAGTCATCGAGTAGAGTAACATAGTAGGCGTATTGATGCGCGATCTCTTCGGGAGAATCACTTTTTGCACTATTATGCTTTCGGTTAAAAAGGGTACGTCGATAGTATCGCAGTACACGGTCCATTAAGAAGTCCCAGCAATATTGTGCTTCGGCGAAGTTGGTGAAAATTTGCGGTATGGGTATATGATGAGTAGAATGTATATCCCATAGCAAAGGAGGAATATCAGGTGTTATGCCGAAGAATGCTGTAGAGGAGTAGAATATTAATATAATTTATCTCAAAGCTGCACACAAAATATATTTCATCTCTTTGTGTAGGATATTATTGACAAAGGCAAATTCCCCAACTATCAGTAGAAAAATTAAAAAAGACTTACAGTCTTGGCTATTTAGACGAACGAAGACCTGTATTATATTTTCTTCCAGCGTGAAATTATACTGCAGAGTAGGAGGAGTAGGAGGAGAAGGAGGACTTCTTGATTGGAGAGGTTGTTTCTGTAGGTTCATAGCATCAAGGAGTGGACTGAGGTCTTGGTGAATTGGTGTAGATAGTCTGCTCAACGACCGATCCTCAGTATCGGTGTTGGTATCAGCTGAAAAGCGACGAGATTTTGATCCTGATTTGAGAGCGTAATAACTTCTGAAAAGCTTTAGACCGTTATGTATTTGCTGCGCTGATGTACGATAGCTTCCTTGGAATGTTTCAAAGTATACAAATAATAGATAAGTTATTAGAGCTGTTATCAACTGAAAATCCGTAAAAATGGACATGGTTTGCAGCTTTTGCTTTAATGCTTGAATAGCTTTCAAGTGCTGAGCTATAGCAAACTCGTGGTGATTTCTATCAAGATTCTGAATAACTTTAACTTTAAGTTGTGGCCTTAGACCACTTCCAAGACTTCTGTTGAGAGCACCAATAGCAATTATTGCATGTCTTATAGAAGTAATGCTTTGAGACTCTTCGAGAATATGATTCCAGAAAGCTGGACCTAAATGACCCGGTAGTTGATGAACTGTTCGCTCACAAAAGTATTGAAGGTATTGGGATTCTTCGTCAGTGGCTTGTAGAGATACACTAGGAGTATAAAAGTCTACAGCTAGGATTCGAGGTTGGATAGATATCATACTTCCTCGAGATAGCATCTCAAGAAAATATACATCGCACATACGTCCAATATTTTGGCATCTAAGGCATATAGGTTTTGTTCCTAGTGCGTAGGTTAATCGAATAGAAGTCTATGTAAACAGAAGAAGAAGAAGAAAAGATAGGGTATAGAAAGGTACAGTCATCGCAACATTGAAAGAGATCAAGGCGTGTAAAAGGTATATGTAAACAGGGGAAACCTACCATCACATTTGACGCGACGAATCCTGAGAATGCATGTTAGTAGTGGCGCGATTAGGGTATGCTGATCATATCAAGGGAACGTACTTGCATGGAGTGCAGCATAACTTAACCTTAGGCTTGCTTGCCCGAATCCTTTGAATCCCTCGTGATTGATCATCTGCAGCGGTATACCTGGCTGTGGAGAGCTCCAATTCTAGATCGCATTTAATCTTCGCGTCTGCGAGAATCATGTAGGCTGGAACAATGTATGCGACGCCAGATTCAGGACAGCCAGATACGATATGACCGAAGAGATTGCCGCTTTCAGCCTCAACAACCCAAGATCCGCAGTCTCCTTCAGCAAGTTTTCCATCCAGTCTTACTGTCCAAAGTTCGTTTTGCCTGGTAGAGCCTCGCTGTATAATAAATGACGGAGTACCAGAAACCGTACCCTTAAGCAGTCCCGCAGAACCTGTGACCGCAAAGACGTTTGCGTTCAATGCAAGACTGTTGACAACTTTCTCAGGATACAAACTTCCCTGTGCCAGCGAGTGACTTAAAGGAATCCGATTGAAGGTTCGAAGATTCATTTTACTGATTTCAATCAAAGCGTAATCGAGTTCTGGCGACTGTATGAAGATATGACCTATATCCTCAAAGTTATGGCTTGGATCGTCTAAAGGCGCAGTATCTGCGTTCTTAGAACTTTTCACGGTATCAATTTCCATAGTCAATGCCTCTTCACAGCTTTCTCTGCATGATGCAACGTCAAGGTGAGGTGCAAGAGATGGGGGAGTATCCATTGTTGTTTCAATGTCATCTGAACTCGCGTACTCATGAGCTTCAGGCGTAACGCTTCCTCTGCTGGTTATCTCGACACAGTCCCCGCCTTCCTCGTTCCAATAATGGCTCTCGTCAATATCAAAATCGAAGTCACTGTCGGAGTCTTCCGTGATACTGGTGGCAGAAGGACCAATAGTGGGTATGAAGGCATGGGCAACGGTCAAGTAGAAAAATCGATCCCCCGACCGAAGAATCCCGCCAGCAGTAGCTTTTCTGAAAGGCGGGGTATTTTCTTCAGTGCTTAAGAAGATTCGTGAGCCACAAACAACGTCCGACGCCTCCCGGAAAATCCTTCCAAGACAAGGTCTATCCTCCTCACCCTGATCCGAGGGCAGAAAATTTGTGTTACTAGAGTAAAGCCATTGTGGTATTGCGCGATTTTCACCTGACAACTGAACAAGCCTGTCAAAATCAGGAGGGCGCGAACAATCTCCAACCCTCACACCTGGGTATCTGTCTAAAATTCCGCTCTCTACAACGGTCTTTTTTATATCCTTTCGGCAATCCTCCTCCTTGCTACAAAACATAATCGTAGGCTCTGCAGTTTCCCTTGCTCGACCAATCATATACATTGTCCATGTTACCGGCTTGGTGACAGGATTACTGTGCTTTTCGAGGTGTTCCTTGATTTCTTCTGCGATTTGGATGAAAGTTTGCCTAGCAGGACCCAAGGCCTCCCAACAGGAATGATATCTCCCCATCTTCCTGTAATATACACCAGTTGATTCTTGCGGGTTTGGCCAGCAGCATTTATTCCGCTTTAGTAGCTTTGACCATGAACTTGTGCTGTTTTGATTCATGGCGCTTTAGGCAAACCAATCGAAAAGTAATGAGTTTATTATTGGGGCCCAACAACGTTGCAAAGAGGTTACCGATATTCACATCGCGCCCACAAACATATGGACAGAGTAAAGGGAGTGAAAATCAGAAAGAGGCTCCAGAAAAGCAGTCTAATATGGGCTGTGTGCTGGCAGCGTAGGAAAAGGAGGCGCAGTAAGTGTTACAGTACACTGCATAGGACTTGTAGGTGAGTGGTGGTACCCTCTTATCGTGTGGTAAAGGTCTATATAGCAACAGCGAAAACTTTTTCAAATTACATCTGAAGTCCTCCAGAGAAAACATCTTTTTCAAGCCTTAAGGCTGTATTTGGAGACGATTCTTAAACACAAAACCACGCGTAGCTGTGCAACATGCAGCAAGCAGCTCAAGATTCCCTGGACAGTTGGATGCACCTTACTCCGATTAGCGTTGACACAAAGTGTGAGATTTTAAACAATCTCTGGAATCTTCACTTGGATCCGGAACAGTTCTATACTAGTGACCTTGACTACGATATATACTTTGCATACTATACTGAACAGTACAACGATGCTTTGCATGATGGTGGACGACACATTTCACTTAGAACGCATCGAGATATCATTGATATTGCGGGCTATATCAAAACTTCAACAAGCCGCGAAAACATTGTACGGATCCTACATTTAAAATTGCCAACGCCGTTACCCCCTGATCACGAAGAGCTCGTGAATGCATCAATTGACCTTACTGTCCGACTGCTTCTTATGATGAACTTTGGGTGTCTCCAATACGGGTTCACGGGTCGGAAGCAACTTTTATGGATGGAAGAATCATTGGGAAAAAATGTGGATGAATATTTCAGCGCTTCTTCTGGTTCCAGCCAGGAAAGAACGAGGTTGGAAAGGGTATTCAACGCTTATAATTTAGAGCGTATCGCTGGAATACAAATTGAGTGGACAATGAATCTTGCAGATCATCTACAGCTGATAGATGAAGAGAATAAAGTATTCATCTTTTACTATGCTTCATTTTTGGAGTGCCAGTTGACGAAGTATGTACTGCATTTCAACTTCATTGAGATAATAGCTGACTGGAATAGTACTATATTCCCAAAAGGATTTATAGAGGAAACATTGCGAACTATCGGTCTCCTTTTCCCTCAAACAGAGAAACAAACCAAGCAATGGTTCAAGAAGAAATGCTTGTGCCAACTTCATCTTGACAAAAGAGTACTGAAGTGTGGTCGACTGAGAACAGAAAATAGGCAGATAGAGGATTTTAGATTCTGGCGCGAACGACTTGTGATTTTAAAGCAGTTCTTCGATGAAGCAGAACCAAGTACTATTTCTCAGTGGTGGTGTGATAGACGAAAGCGAGTACAATGGTACACTTTCTGGGTTGCAATACTAGTTTTAATTCTTACTATTTTCTTTGGAGTCATTCAATGCGTGGAAGGAGCTTTGCAGGTATATAAAGCATTTAATATTTAGACGGAAGAAGCACGAATCATATCCAGCTATCGAAACTATTCGATTTACCTCATAAAAAGCTAAGCCGTATAGCTGCTGCAAATCTATATAATATAATAACGACGTCTAGCATGTTCGCGTCGTATCGACAACCAGCTCGGATGACAACTAATAACTAAAAGCCTCTCGGGTGTTGCCACTCGGCATGACAGGCACCTCCTATCTCACCGTCAGCATAAAGTAACTTTGTCTGTCTAGAATCATACGATAGGTAAATACCTACTTTATCTGTCTAGAATCATACGAAGTACTATAGGTAAATACCTAAGATGTGCCCAACACCACTTTGCCATAAGGGCTATAAGTTAGTTATTGTCGGTTCAGTGTATTCACTGAACTACGGGAGAGATACTACAGGACATTGGATACGCGCTGTCGTATAGTAGTTAGTACAGGAGAGAGGGTCTATATCCCCGCAGATGACGAATTTCCATGCCCCGCTCTCGGTCCTTTTACCCCACCATGAATTTATCAGCACAGCTTAATAATGAATATACAGGAAGCTCATAAATACCCCTCCTTTCCTACCTTACCTAGTAACCATGTAAACATTCTATCCCAATCGCTCTATCAGCCCCGCGCTACATGTCTCTACGTCTACCAATTTCAGTCCGTCTCCTCCGCACACGACTTCAATTCCAATCTCAATCGCACATCCAAGCCCCCGCACGCCTGCATCAACTTTCATCTCATTTCCATCCGCTGCATAGTAGTAAGATTGCACACACCGCGATCCGCAGCATGGCGACCAGCGAAATCCCCAAGACGATGAAAGCCATTGTCATTGAGAAGACGGGCGGAGTCGAGGTCTTGGAATACAGAACTGATCATCCGGTTCCGACGCCCAAGGAAGGCGAGGTGTTGGTTAAGAATGATTTTATCGGGATTAATTATATCGATACGTAGGTTATGGCGTCCATGTTTTTTTTTTAATTGAATTTCGAACATAATTCATGCATGCACGACTTTCTTCTTTCCTTGAAACTGCGCCAACATAAACCTGGATACAAAGCTAGTTATGGATATAATGTAAAATGAGAAAAAAGATCAATTAAAATGCTAACGAAAGCCCTCCCCCTCCTTTCTAGTTACTTCCGCACCGGGCTCTACCCCTCCCCCAAACCCGAAATCCTCGGCCGCGAAGCAGAAGGCACCATAGTAGCACTCGGCCCCAACACGGATACGGCGTCCCTCTCCGTCGGCGACCGCGTGGTATGGATGGGCACGAGCGCCTACGCCGAGTACACCGCGACGCCCGCCGCAAAAGTGCACACGGTGCCATCCGGGCTCGAGCCCGGCATCGCCGCCGCCGCACTCCTCCAGGGTCTTACCGCTCTGACTCTCATCCGGGAAGCGTACCATGTGCAGAAGGGCGATTGGATTCTGGTGCATGCTGCCGCGGGCGGAGTAGGACTGTGGCTGTGTCAGCTGTTGAGAGTGGTGGGGGCGAAGGTCATCGCGACTGCGAGCACGGCGGAGAAATTAGAGTTGGCGAAAACGAATGGCGCGGACGTGGGGGTGAATTATAAGGAGGAGGATGTGACGAAGAGGGTGTTGGAGATTACGGGTGGAGAGGGAGTGAGAGCAGTGTTTGATAGTGTGGGCAAGGATATGTTTGAGAGTGATTTGGAGGTTGTGGCGAGGAAGGGATCGATTATTAGTTTTGGCAATGCGGTACGTATCTGACTTCACTTTTTCCCCCCCTATTTTCCCTTCTCTGGGGGGGTTTTTTTTTGGAGCTGGGACTTTGGCTGACTTTGAGGGTGATCGATAGTCCGGCGCTGTCCCCCCTTTCTCGATTTCCCGCTTATCTCCCAAGAATCTGAAGGTTATGCGGCCCACACTTTTCTCCTTTATTCAAACGAGAGAAGAGTTTGAGGGTTACGTAGCCGAACTTTTCGATTTCATTATCAAGGACAAACTGAACGTTAGGATACACGAGATTTACCCGTTGCAGGAAGTTGCGAGAGCTCATAGCGACCTTGAGGGACGAAAAACCACAGGAAAGTTGCTCTTGAAGCCATAGATGAGAGGATGAAAGCAAGAAAGGATTGATAGCAAATAATTCATTCTAAAGTGCGAAAAGCAATATAATATGCAGTTTTTTGATATCTAATTGGGTCGTCCGAAAATGCAAATAGTGGTCAACTGCCAAGAACCATGGGCAAGGTATAAAGAAGGAATGAAGAAAAAAGACTAGCAACAACTTTAAGCAGTCTTCCCCTCCTTAACTGCCTTGATTAATTCCTCCGGTGGATTCTGACGATATCCTTGCGGGTTGTTGTTGACCCATTTCCACAAGTGCTCACAAGCATCCTCGAGAGTCAACTCCGTTTTCCAGCCCAACTCCTCATTTGCGCGTGCGGGATTCGCAGTCAGATCCAACACATCACCGGCACGGCGGCCTACAACTTCATATTTCAATGGTCGTCCCACAACGTGGCTGAAGGCTTTGATCATCTCGAAAACGGTAGATCCACGTCCACTTCCCAGGTTCCAGGCTCGGACGCCGGGCCGTTTTTCGCGGAGGTGATTGAGGGCTGCGAGATGTCCTTTGGCAAGATCAACGACGTGGATATAATCCCGGATTGCGGTTCCGTCGCGGGAGGCGTAGTCTGCGCCGATTCGTCAGTACATGGGAGACAGCAAAGGGTAGAAATTTAAGGAGCTTACCATCACCGAAGACAAGAAGCTTTTCGCGCGTGCCAGTTGCGACTTGGCCCAACAACGGCAACAGGTTGAATGGTACGCCCAGAGGGTCTTCACCCATAATTCCACTTGGGTGTGCACCAGCCGGGTTGAAATATCTCAGTAATGCACCGTTCCATTGTTGGTACTCTTCTCCTGCTTTCTTCAGATTATTTCGTTGCGCCTCGACGTGGTCGGTAATGACGGCTTCAATTGTGCTCTTGGTACGTCCATATGGATTGGTCGGTCCAATCGGGCAGTGTTCTGGGATCGGGATCATGTTTGGTACTCGTGTAGCGTCACCATATACAGTGGCAGAAGAGGAGAATACAATGTTTGAGACATTGTGCTTGGTCATACATCGTAGAAGGCAGATTGTACCGCCAACATTGACGCGGTAGTATTCGAGAGGTTTTTCAGAAGATTCTCCAACAGCCTGTCGCGCAAAAGTTAGTCGGCATTTCCTGGCTTCTCTTTAGGTGGAAAAATTGCACCTTCAAGGCAGCAAAGTGAATAACACTGTCAATTTTGGGCTGAGCAGCAAAAACTTTGTCCAACTCGGCTTCGTTTGTGATGTCGCACTCGTAGAAGTCGGGGCGCTTGCCGCATAGCAACTCAATGCGATCTAATGCGACAACGGAAGAATTGTACAGACTGTCGACAACAACGACTTTGTAGCCATGCTCCAACAAGGCAAGAGTTGTGAAGGAACCGATGTAACCTGTACCTCTGCGCAGGAAGCAGTCATCAGCAATTTGTTCAGCGTCATCCGAGACTCGATGGCGGGGTGAAATTTCCCCAGCTCGCAAAGCTTTGACTCGATCGTAGGTGCATTCTGGGGAGGAGTTGGTGTGAACTCACCCTGTAACGAGAACTGTGCCGATCGACATGATTGCTGATTTGTGTGGGAGATTCTCCGGATTGTTCTTGAGTTGTAGACAGTTCCAACCGTGGGAAAGTAGAGAGAGAGCAGGTGCTCGGATTAAATTTTAAGGAACCTCGACTGATGGGGTCGCAGATCAATGGTGGGGCTTCACCTGGAAACTCACTCTTGGTAAAATGGTAATCCCCGTGTTCCAGCGCGCACGAAGCACAGAGCCGTATTAATGTCTAGGAAACTGCGGGAAACGTGGGGGAAGCTGATAAAAAAGCTGATAAAAAAGCTGATAAAAAAGCTGATAAAAAAGCTGATCAGCTTCATTTTACAGAGATATGAGCAGTAGCACCACACGGGTACCTGCCGGGAATAGCGAGTTGAAGAGCCTTTGGACAGAGAGAGAAGGGTAGGTGCAGGCCGGTTACAGGACGGAACGCATTGCTTATTTCTGCGGTGCATCGTGATCGAGCCTCAATTTGCAAGCGTCGGAGGAGAAAATCTGTTCTGTGACTGTGACTCTTCGAAATGTATCTCCGTACCGAGGTGAGGATTTGAGCGGACGTTGCCATTGGCTCTGTTGTACGATATAGTGTTCTCCAGTAATTCGATATATGTCATCCCGAGATGTTCCGTCAGATCAGATGGTGAGAGCAAGATGCTGTCCTGTATCTATTTCAAGATCCTCCCATATGGCTTCCGAGTTGCTGGTGAGGGTGAGTGAGGGTGAGGGCGAGGGCGAGGGCGAGGCGTCTAGAAAATTATGAAACCTTCCACTGCAGACGAAACCTCACACACAGTTATCGACCATCTATCCCTTCATTGGGTGTGGGATTTACACCATGCGGCGAAAGTGCCATTCAAGGATCAATCCCGGTACACTGCCGGTACAGTACACTCTCTTCAACGAGACGCGGCCGAGGGATCTGCTTTCATGGGTTATGGTTACGTCTTTGGCTAAAAGCGTCACCAAAATCCCCTCCCCGAAAAGGCGTAGAAGTATGAAGCATGAGTAAGGACAGCGTGACAGCTTCCATTTCCTCTGAGAAAGAAATCTTTCTCTACTCCCCCATTTGCGATACCATACAATGCCGCAACTTCCTAATGCGATAAATGCTCAGGTCAAGCAAAATTTGGCTGTTGGTGGACGAGAAACTCTGTTTGCAGCTCTTTGAGTGAATGCGTCTTTGATGCCCCATTTCATTGTTGCTAACCCGCCTATTCTGTATTCTGTGTTCCCGCGATATCGTGAACTTTTCAAGAAATTCAAGACGCGCCCCAGAATACAATCCACCATAAAACTACGGCGCATTTAATTCAATTGCTTTCACTATTGTGAATTCAATCTGGCTTCTTATTAAAACGCGTATTAACACGGATTGGACGCGGTTTTGGATATCAAAAGTGAATTGGATTTTGCTCTTGTTTTTCCTGCAAGAGCTTTCGAATAGCTGCACGACAGTAAGTTGCCAGCTCTTTTCACATCCGAATTGGCGCCCCATATGCCAAACAACCTCGAGGCGCTCATATTGCACCCCTTTACTTCATGATCTCTTTCAAAATTCTCAGAAGGAATCTATCGTGACGCAGCAGTTCTGCCACCGTACGACTGCGACGTGAAGAGTTCGTGAACATTTCTTGCACCTCTTGCTACGCTTGAGTGTCAGTTTCTTTTTGCTTTTTGCTTGCAAATGCCATTCGGTATTTCCAGTAGCTTATCCTTTCAGTACGAAGCTGACGCATGAGACCGGCAGGCTCTAGGTACCATCCTCGAAGCATCGTTGAAAAGTCCGCGAAAGTCTCGGTTCACCCAAACCCAAGCAACTACTGCTACGGGAACTAGGAATAATGTCTACACGAAGATCAACACGAGCTGGTAGCCGTGCTGCTAGCTCCCGCGGTGCACTTTCCGTGAATGCCGATGATATAATCCCAACCCCAGAACCTCGAGCTACTCCCGGAAGACGTTCTCGGAGAAATGACAGTCTACCTGCTGTTGCATCCACCACTAGCACCGCATATGGCACAAACACGCTTGCTGCTCCTAAGAGAGTTGCACGAGGAGCTCCATTGGCAGATGATATTTCAGAAGTAATCGCTGGGCTTTTAGAACCCTCGCCCGTTGCTTCTACTTTTGAGCCAGAGGAACCCCCAACACCCGAAGGTAAGTTGTGATTTAGCATATCACAGCATTGAGCTAAGTCATCTGTACAGTCGAAGCGCCAGGCCGACGACCTTTTCCAGGTGCTCCAGCTGCCGCACCCAAAGCACGTTCGAAAAGTGGCTCTCGGCGAAGAGAATATCTTGAGTCTGCACCCGATCGAAATTTTCAAAATGAAAGTGGAATCTTCGACAACGCTAGTATAAATTCTTCGTCCTTGTTTGAAGAACACTATAGTCGCTTTCCAGAGCCGATAGAAGAGGCCGAGATAGCCCGACGTGCTGCCCTACAGAGAATTGCCGAAGAACAGCAGTACATACGAGGTAATGAGAGACGAGTACCGGCTCCCCCAGATGTGTATGATGATGGCGACAATGGGCCTGGTATTGCCACAACCCTCTTCAATGAAGCCTCTAATGTTTGCAACCATGTTTATAGATCGTAAGTCGACACGAGCCCCTCGAACGGAAGGGGAAACTCTTACTGACATTGTTCTAGCTTTATGTCTATCCTCAAGAAGAAACCACGAGAACTTCTTTTATTTTCCATCGCCTTACTGATTGGCGCTATTATATTAACTAGCTACGCAAATGCTGGCTTACTAACAAGACCGCGATTCTATGGTTGGGATCTTAAACATAACCTGGGCCAATTCGTACCTTCGCAGATTTTACATCCCGGACGTCTATTCGCTCCTGATGATCTAAAAGAACTTTATCGCCGAATTGATGTTGCAGATGCAGATATCGCATATCTCAAGCGCCGTTCAGATGTTGATCAAGAGGCCATTGAAGTAATCAAAAACATCCTCCCTAAATATGTCGCTCTTGATAAAGATGCAAGAGGCAACCCAACTCTCCCAGCAACACTCTGGCACGCGATACGAGAGAAGATTCGTGGGGACACATATCTCATACCCCAACCGGTTGATCACAGCCCTGGAATATCCCGAGGTCAAACACCTATGACTGCCAAAGAATGGGATCGATACCTCGAAAGCAACAAAGTTAAGATCCAAAGCTGGGCAGGATCTGAGCTTGATTCTTTGTTGCCTGCAAAAATATCACAACTGGAGAAGGATGGTAAAATTGCATCCAAAGATGAGGTGCTTCATATGATTGCCAAAAACTTCAGGGAATCCCGTGTAGAAGTCCAATATGAGATTGAGAGGCTGGCTAAGGATCTAGAAGAGAAAAGTGCCAAGTCAGCTCGCCTTCTCTCTCAGCAAGTGCTGACTAAAGACCAAGTCAGACAACTTGTGAGGGAAATCACGGCAGCTCAAATTGCAGCTCTGGCAAACACAAACTTAAATTCAGGTCGTGGAAAATTCGTTCAACGAGTCAACCACTTCTCCCCCAGTGCGGGCGCTGTTGTCGAGCCCACCTATACCTCACCCGATTATCTACCTCCCGGCTTCGACCAGAATCCCGTCTTTAGGAGTATCTCCGCTATGATTGGACGGCGACCCCCTACTCCTAACGGACCCATAACCGCCTTAACCAAATGGGAAGAATACGGCGAATGCTGGTGTTCACCTCACAACGCCAAAAAGGGACTCGGCGTCAGTCTTGGCGTCATCACCCCCTTCAGCATCTGGCCCGATCAAATCGTCATTGAACACTATCCCCAAAAAGCCGCCCTGGTCAAAGGCACCGCGCCCAGAGATATGGAACTCTTCGCGTACATCTCGTCGAAATCACTAGCGGATAAGATCCGTGCTCAGTCAAAGCAGATCTTCAATGGAGATGAAGTCGACTCCCTCGAACAGGGCTGGGTACGCATCGCTTCTTGGACATTCGATGCAGATTCGGATGATGTGGTGCAGGCATTCCCTGTGCAGTTGGATTTGAAGGATTTTGTTACAAGCGCGCCGAATGATTTGAAGAGTGATTTGGCGGCGACGAATAAGTTTATTGTGAGGGCGAAGAATAAGTCTGGTGATGAGAGGGTGCCGTATCTTTGTCTTTATAGGGTAAAGCTTCATGGGGATGCGAAGCCGGAGGATCCATGGTGAGTGGGTTTGGGGAATGGAATGCGATCTGGCGGGGCGTATATGGTGGTTGGCATTAGGTTGAGGATGATGATGGTCTGTCTATTTTAGTGTTTGATCGAAGCATCAAGACGACAACGAAGGTGAAGATGCAGGAGAAGAAGAAGAAGAACAAAAAGAAAGAACAAGTCCAGGCGTTTATTTTGCGGTCTTCACAAACCAGCTAGGAAAGGGTGGTGTTTTTACGGAGTATGGATAAATGGATTGGGAAAAAGAACATTGAGGAAGGGATACTTTTTTTTCTTTCTTCTTCTTTGAGAATGCCTTGGCTTCAGTTCACTCCTAGGCAGACGGACTGGACTGGATTGGATTGGATTGGATTGGATTGATTAAAGCACATTGAATTGGATTTGGGAGGCGTAAGGTTAACTAACTAGGGCTGGGGCGTTTTTGGGAACTGGGAAATTGGGTTGGGTTGGGTTGGCATTTGCTGCTACGGTAACTTATGATGTGAATATTGGGATGTATGTATCGATACCCCTTTCTTTTCGTGTGTTTTACACTTCCTGTATTACATACATACTTCTAGCTCAGTGAGAATGAGAAAGTTGAGAAAGTCAATACTGTAGTTGTATGTATGTATGTATGTAATGCTTGTGCTTGTGCCTGTGCCTGTGTCCTCCGGCACCCACGGCGGGTGATTTGAGATTGAGTAACTTTCTGCAGCAGCGGGCTCGTTTTCGCTTCTCTGTGTTGATTTATTTATTTATTTGCAGGTATGAAATAAGCAAATCTCTTTCTTTGGTGAGGTTCCTTTTCTTTAGTTCATGTCCTTCCTATCTGCGGGATACGAGAAAAGCAAGAAAAGAAGTGGAAAGAAATAATATTGGGGATCTAAATGCTCGTTGATTTGATCTAAAAGGTCTGTATGTATGTATGTATATATGTATGTATGTCTGTATGTGTGTGTATGAGCTCTACCAATCGAATCCAACAGTTTGATCCATGTGCTACACCCAGTCAGTCACTCACTCCATCACTCACTTCTAGCACCACACCATACCCAATACCCGGATGAAATCCTTCGCTCTATAGATGCCTTTCCTCGCGCGCATTATGCATTCCGCTCCCGCTTTCTTCTGTGCGGGTTTTCTTTGAACATGTCTTCACTAGTACCCGGCTCCTGAGCCCCAATTTCTTCATTCTATCTGTCTGTCGTTTTTCCTCTCCTTGATGTCTGGATTACGATCTCCTTCTACATGCAAATTGTTGACTCCTCAGGAATCTCTCCCCAATCGCTCCTCCTGATCCTCGACTAACTCATACGCAGGTCGAAACTTCTGGCCCTTGGTATCGGCTACAAGCACGGGATTCGGATGGGTATCTGTTGTCCCGCCAAGAGAGGTATAGCCTTGATCGTAGAGCGAACAGTAAGGGATCTTAAGATGTCGAATGAACTATTTCCGTATTTGTTAATTTTCATCTTTCGAGCACATTTATATAGCTATAATAGCCACTCTGCGGTCTAGCAAAAAGGAAAATAAGATTAAGCGAACGGGAAACAACATACCGCCCAGATCTCCCTGTAATGCCAATCAATGACCGGATGGACGCGCATGAACCGCGGCCACCCCCCATCCGTCATATCAAAATGTGTCAACAGCCCTCCATGAGGATCGGTCCTTCTCGTGCCTACTAGAATCGCCTTTACATGTTTGTTCTCCTCCAGATATTTCGCAAACGCCTGTTTCATAGGCATGGCGTAGCGCGACAGCGACAGGTGGTAGTGTTCGCTTGAGGTATTTACAAACTCGTCGACTTCGGCAAACGGATGTGGGGAGATGATATAGACAGAGGGGAATTTGTTGGGGAGGGTTTTGTTTTTGTTTTGCATATTGGCGGGCAGCGAGTGGTGGATAGAGAGGCCGGCGAGGAGGAGGATCAGCAGGACAAGACAGTCTTTGCCGCCGTTGTAGGAGAAGGATACTTCTTCCAGACTGTTGTTCGGAGTAAGTTAGCTTTGCGCGCAAGTTGGCCATTGATATTCAGGGGTTTAACCATATATCGGATGTGTAAATAAAGCGAATGAGCCATACCTATACCTATCCAACGTTTCCGAAATAACCCCCAACGCAATTCTCGTCCGCTCCTGCACAGCCTTAAGCACCTCATCATCCAGGTCCTCCTCTAGGAACGCATTCACTTTCGCTGCGATCTTATCGCATCTCTCCAACAGGGTATTTGCGTTTGCATTTATTGCATCCGCATCCGCAGCCGCATTTCTCCCTACCGAGGGGCCATCACCGTTGACGGAAGCCGAGGATTTATTTTCCTTGTGATTATCCTCGAGGTCGGGCGCAGACTGGATCTCGGGCATCTCGTTCGCAGCAGTTTATCGATTCGCATTTAGTACATCCATCTACAAGAGGGCCGAGAATGAAAGGAAAGGAAGTAAGAGGAAGCGGAAGGTAATCATAAGAAATTCCGGATACGTCGTCGCAGCCGTTTGCGAGTGGGGGTTTAATCGGGACCCTGGATTTTTATGGGACAAATTTTAGGCAACATCTTTTAGCGTGGAAGTCGTGTAGCCGAATAGTTCTTGTACGATAGTAATGTGGGGTTGCGTGGAGGGGCGAGAGGGGTAATTTCTGAAGGGCTGATACGGACTGTAGAAATTGGGTATGATTCGGTTCAATTTTTATGCTTGCTATCTATACAATTACTTGGTATATTAATTAAGGAGTCCAGATGCAAGTGCTTCAAGGTCTTCCAATGTCTCGGGCTCATCCGCTGCTTCGATGACACGATTCTTCCTCTTTGCGGCTTTCCTCTCGTCATCCGAATCATCCTCAAACCATTTCTTTGGTCTCTTCGCAGGTCTTGGTTCATCTTCCTCATCTTCATTTTCGCCAGCGATAGGTAATGACCTGAGAAGAGCCAAAGGATCTTCGTCGTCTTCAGCATCGACCAAATTTGGCGCATGCTCGTCATCGTCCTCCATTGCTGATTCCCTTGCTTTCCGTTTCTCCCGCTTTTCTCGTTTCTTCTGCTTGGCCAATTGCTTATCGGTAAGATCGGCTTCCCGAACTCTTGCTGCCTCTTCTTCCAAGAATCTGGCGCGCTGTTCTTCCGCTGTACCTCTCTTACGGAAGTCTTCCTCGTCTTCGAGCTCATAAATCTGGTGAGGATTGCCATCCTCGTCAAACACCACCTTTGTTCCTCGGTCTTTGAGTTTTAATAACTTCTTCTTCGATTTCAGCAACTTCTCCTTTCGTTTCGAGTCGATCACAACCGGATCTTTACTAATCCCCTCGATAACCTTTCCTGTGGGGCCAACAGCCGCGATATTATCGTCCCCAAAACTTTCGTCGCCGTCCACGGGTACCACTCTTTTGACCGACAAGAAGTCGTTGTCTTCGTCAGCATCCGCATTTCTGTCCGCCTCTTGACTGGGTCCGTCGTCGGCAATAATCTTGGAGTAATGGCTTGATAAAACGTCTTGGTTACGACGCTCGAACATTCGGTCATACTTAGTCCGTACTTCTGCTTTCTTTGGTTTCTTCTCAGCTTCGCTATCTTCGTCGCTAGTAGCTAGGGCAGCTCTCGGCGCATTCTTTACGTTTTTCGCATCGCTGCCTTTCTGGAACTTGATTTTTGGTGCTCCAGGAAGACCCATGCTTGATGCATAATGTTCCAAGTCAAGCTTGCTGATGTCGAATATCTCTTTGTCTTTCTGCAAAAATATAGAGCGCGTGTAACTGATGAATGCTTTCTGTCCGAGATACTTCAGCTCAGGATCCTGGAAACACATATTCTGTAGTTGATTTTGTATACTTTGCTGTTTGTTTTGTCGAATGTTGATTCTCTGTATTGGTACCTTCTTATGCTCCAACCTCTTCAGCATGCCCTCTTCCTCAGATGGATCAAGGAACAATACTGCGCGGCCCTCCCTTTCATAACGGGCAGTACGACCAACCCTGTGAATGTATGTATCGGCATCCTCAGGGCAATCCAATTGAATAACCCAATCCACTGCGGGAAAGTCAAGTCCTCGTGCCACTACATCTGTCGCAAATATGCAAGAATTCTTCGAGGATGAGAATTTAGAAGTAATGTCCAACCTTGCCGCTTGTTTTTGCCTACCGTGTAAATGCAATAATGGAATACCCGGTTGTAAATGTCTGAAACTCTCGTAAACGAAGCGCACTTGCTTTCCCGATGATAGAAACACTATGATCTTGGCTTTTAAATTCGCGCGGATGAAGCTAAAGAGAGTGTTCAATTTTTCGGGTAGAGGCACTATAACATAATGCTGCTGCAACTTCGACGGGGTGGCAGAAGATGCAGCTTCGTGGACAGAGACATACTCAGGATCCTTCAAACTCAATCTCGCCAGATCAGACACCTTCTTTGTTTGAGTAGCACTGAAGAGCATTGTTTGTCTCTGTTTCGGCAAGTGCTCCAGTATCGCATCAACGGATGACTGGAAGCCCATGTCCATAATGCGATCCGCTTCGTCGAGAACCAGCATTTGCAGATTGTCAACATCAAATGCCGCTGTTTGATCCATATGCTGTAACATTCGTCCCGGTGTGCAGACTAGTATGTTCATCCTCCCCAGACGTTCCCGTTCTTCCTGAAGACTGCGACCACCAATAACTAGTCCTGCAGAAAATGTATGGTACCTTCCAATTTTGCGCAAGACCTCGAAAATCTGAATTGCTAACTCTCGGGTGGGAGATATTATCAGCGCTCCCAGCCCGTCCAATTCCGTCCATCTTTGTCGATATAGGTTCTCCAATACTGGTACCAGAAATGCGAGGGTCTTTCCACTGCCAGTCTTAGCCGCACCCAGAATATCTCGCCCTTTCAGCGCAAGTGGTAGAGCCTTCGATTGAATATCTGTAAGAGTAGTAAAATGGGATGCCTCGAGTCCAGATGTAGTAGTTTGAGATAAAGGTAGGTCGGAAAATTTGCTTATTTCTGCTTTCGCATCCTAAGCTTGTGAGCAGAATTCACCCGGAAAGCTTGCGTTACTTACCAATTCTTCCACTAATTTTTGAAGTTTTTCAAAATCTTCCCCTTCACGCTTCCTCTTTAATGATCGCGCATCGTTTTTGCCTTTACCAGATTGTTTCGACTTACGTCCAACAGTCGGTGGCGCCATAATTTACAGAATTCCAATCGCTCTGAAGATGTTCAAAAACATTTCGAACAATTTTCCCAGGATATTTTCCTCCAAAAATTTAAAGTTTGGCGCTACAAAGGCGGTAAGTTGGTGCACAGGCTCCACAAAGAAAAAAATATTCGACTGATAAGAAATTTGGGGAGATACACAGGACTCCAGAATTGCGTAGGTCAGAACGACGACCTAGCACGAGCAATCACGATGCCTCATCGCGCACCTTCACCGGCACTTTCTGAGAATGAATTCGATATTACAAAGTCGTTATTTAATGACAACGCGGCTGAGGACGACGAGGAGTTTGCGGTTTCATCTAAGAAGGATGTAGGGCAGCTGGATACGAACGGGATATTGGACTTGGGTTTGGAGAGTGATGGCGATGGCGACGAAGCTTTCATATCGGCACATCAGGCTGCTGCGAATCGTAAGGCGTCAAATCTGAAAGGAAAAAGTGTTAAAAAGGGCGGTGGATTCCAAGCAATGGGTAGGCTTTTCGAATCATTTGAGCCTTGTGGAATATAGCTAATTTGTTTTTAAGGATTGAATTCCCATTTACTCAAAGCAATTAGTCGAAAAGGCTTTACTGTGCCTACGCCCATCCAAAGAAAAACAATCCCACTGGTACTCGACAATCAAGATGTAGTCGGCATGGCTAGGACGGGTTCTGGAAAGACCGCGGCTTTCGTGATTCCCATGATCGAAAAATTGAAGGCACACAGTGCGCGAGTTGGCGCGAGAGCTCTAATTCTATCCCCTTCTCGAGAGCTTGCGCTACAAACACTGAAAGTCGTAAAGGAATTCGGTCGCGGCACTGACCTCAAATGCGTCCTACTTGTTGGAGGTGACAGTCTTGAGGACCAATTCGGCTTTATGGCTGCTAACCCCGATATTGTGATTGCTACCCCCGGTCGATTCTTGCATTTGAAGGTGGAAATGTCCCTGGATCTATCATCAATGCGCTATGTGGTGTTCGATGAAGCCGACCGTCTCTTCGAAATGGGTTTCGCTGCTCAGCTGGGCGAAATTCTGCACGCATTACCAGTTTCAAGGCAAACCTTATTGTTTTCTGCTACTTTACCAAAGTCCTTGGTAGAATTTGCTAGAGCTGGTTTACAAGAGCCAAGTTTAGTTCGTCTTGATGCTGAAAGCAAAGTATCTCCAGATCTTGAAAGTGCGTTTTTCAGTGTCAAGGGCGCTGAAAAAGAAGGTGCTTTACTTCACATCCTTAACGACTTAATTAAGATGCCCGCAGGTCTACCAGAAAATGCCCTTAAGACTGCAGAGACAAACAACAAAAAGCGAAAGAGGGGTTCAGATGGTCCCGGTCCGAAGCAGAAGCCGACAGAACATTCAACTATCATTTTCGCAGCTACGAAGCATCATGTAGACTACCTTGCCACTCTCCTTCGCCTGTCCGGATTCGCGGTATCGCATGCTTATGGTTCACTTGATCAAACTGCACGAAACATTCAGGTTGAAGATTTCCGTACAGGAAAGACAAATATCCTTGTGGTCACAGATGTTGCTGCTAGAGGTATTGATATTCCTGTGCTAGCAAATGTCATCAATTACGACTTCCCACCACAGCCAAAGGTTTTTGTCCATCGAGTGGGTCGTACTGCTAGAGCAGGGCAGAGAGGTTGGAGTTACAGTCTTGTTAGAGATACAGATGCGCCTTATCTTCTAGACTTACAATTGTTCCTTGGTAGAAGATTATATCTGGGGCGCGAATGTGGCGATAAGCCAAGTTATGCCGAGGATGTTATTGTTGGTGCTTTACAAAGGGACAAGCTGGAAGCAACATCTGAATTAGCGACAAAGCTCCTATATGATGATGAAGATCTAGCTGTGCTGCGCAATGTTGCTGCTAAGGGAGAAAGACTCTATATCAAGACTCGTAATTCAGCCTCGAACGAAAGCGCGAAAAGAGCCAAAGAGGTAGTTGCATCAAAAGGATGGAACGAACTACATCCTCTTTTCAGTGATGAGACCAATAACGCTGAGCAAGCTCGAATGGAAATGCTTGCTAAAATCAGTGGCTTTAGGCCTCAAGAAACTGTGTTTGAAATCGGCACACGGGGAAAGGCTGCCCATAGTGAAGCGGCGGAGATAATGAGGCATCGCCGAGAAAAGATCATACCAAGAAGACAGAAGGAGGAAGACGAGAAAGCTGCCGCAGCTGCGGAAGAAAGTGATGCTGACCATTTTGAAATGGCTGGTGATGACAATGATGATGATGATGACCTTGAAGTTACAGTCACGGGTGGTGACGATGACATGGCCGAGGCATCTGATGGTGAGCTTGAAGTTACTTTCTCTAAATCTGCTCAAAAGGGTAAAGGTCGAACACTTTCGTGGAAAGATTCAGAAAATTTCATGTCTTATACACCGAAAACCATCAACACCGCGGAAGAACGCGGGTATGGTGTTCACTCCGGTTCCTACAATACAGCATCTCAAAACTCAAACTTCGTCGAAGCAGCTCGGGGCGTAACCATGGATTTAACCAATGACGATGGGGCCAAGTCATTTGCCGAGCCAGCTCGGGCGAAGGGCATGAGGTGGGACAAAAAGAATAGCAAATATGTTGCCCGGGCGAACGACGAGGATGGATCTAAAGGAAAGAAAATGATCCGAGGTGAAAGTGGTCAAAAGATTGCAGCCAGCTTCCAGAGTGGTCGGTTTGATAGATGGCGCAAAGTAAATAAGGTTGATCGATTGCCGCGAACCGGTGAAGCAGAACGGCAAGGTCCTGCGAGTGCTGGTGGGGTAGGGCGAGGTTTTGGAACCCGGTACAAACACAAACAAGAACGTGCACCCAAAGAGGCCGATAAATATCGTGATGATTATCACGTTCGGAAGAAGCGTGTTGCGGAAGCCAAAGAGAAGAGAATCGGGAGGTACAAGGACGGAGATGGAAAGCGGGAAATCAAGAGTACGGAAGATATTCGCAAGGATAGAAAACTGCAGGAGAGGAAGAAGGCGAAGAATGCTAGACCTGCTAAGAATGCTCGGAGGGGTTAGTAATGTCCTTGCACATACAGGTAATAATTCAGTAAGGATCCCTTCTCGCCTCGTACATGGAGATGATGAGGCTGTTGGGTATCTTTGGGCCCTTGTGGGAGAGGCACAGCCATTTGTGCGTGTAACACATCGTTGGGCATGATTGGTGAAGGCTGCTTACTTTACTGACATAAGAATAATCCTCTGTAAGCTTGCAGTGATCTACAAATTCTATTTTCTTGTGAAAAATTAAGTTGGTGCTTTACCCCTTGAACTCTGCCGAAAATCATCACGTAAGAAATCACAATGTCATTCATTAGTTTACATTTAAATCAAAGATTGATCTTAGAAACTGTACTCGAGTACTGTCATTGTGATAATGGCATTCTAAGTAAATTCAAAGGAGCACTATGGTATTAAACTCCCCGAAAGACGCGCAACCTAGAGCCCATATAATCCTTCTAGTGCAACGAAAAGAGTGCTGTAAATCCTCTAGAACTTCAATACAACCAAGCCATCGAGTTCCCGCAGAAATATCAGTAGACATGATATCTCAAATTCAAAGAAGAAGAAAAGAAAAGAAACATAAAGAGAATTCACGTATCTATCCCAAACTAACGACCCCAAACCCTACTCCATGGCCGCCAGACCCTCCACAGACCGCACCTCATTCTAGTCTCCCACCATCCTCACTATCTTACGCATCGTCTCTCGTGCTCATTCCAGCGCCTCCCTCATTCTCAGGATCTTTATCCTCACGTCTTCGACGGCTATCGTGGCCTTCAGGCACATCGTCTTCCGTTCCATCGTCCCGTCTTCTCTTCTTCCCTGCACTCCCTTCCCCCTCTTTACTTGACTCCCTACTAGCCATCTCCTCCAGTTCTCGCTCCATCTTATCTTTATAGCCCCAATTTCGATCCCCAACTGCGACTCCCGGCGCGTTTTGTGTGATGCGTTGTTGGCGCGAGGCCGTGTCCGGAGGGTTGTGGGGAGACCAAGGATCGTCGGCGCCGTCGGTTTGGGTAGGAGGTGCTGCTGGAGCGGACGATGAACTTGCTACTGAGGTTCCAAATACTGTGGTGATGGGAAGGTTTGTCGGTCGAGGTAGTATTGGGCGGTATGTGCGTGGTAGAGTGGGCTGATAGTCAGGTTGAGTGGGCTGATAGTGTGGGGAATAGTATGGGGGGTAGTATGATAGGGGATGTGGTGGTGGGGTTGGAGCAGGTGGTGGTGGTAAATGAGGCGATTGACTAGAAGCTGTCATAGGATTTGTCGATTGACTGCTAGAGGATACTCCTTGTGAATGAACTTGTTGAGATTGGTGGGCATACTCGTCTTCGTTATCATGAACCACTGCCGTCGATGAGGAATTTCCATTTTCCAAAGAGTCTAGAGTTGGCGATCGCGATGTTGTATCACTGTTTTAATGTAGTTGATGAGATTAGCTGTACTTCTATAGGGTTGATATATGAATGTGAAATAGTACCTGTTACTTGAGGAGCCATTCTCAGCATTGTTCGAGTAAGTGTCTGCTGAACTCTGTTCTTCCATGGTAGTAGCATGAGCCTCACTGGTACTTGGATCGGCTCTGCTTCGTAAGTGCATATGTATGTCGGTACGTGGATCACTGCTCGGCCAATGTAAAGTAGGATTCAAGCTAGAAGGGCGAAAGAAGAAAAGGCTCCGATAGTAAGATGTTCGGCTTATATATCTACATTAACTCCCAGGATGAGACCTCACAGATTTTGAAGATTTATTTCTTTCAATCATAGACGACGTAAGGTATGAGCATTGCACACCGCATCGCCCAACCAAAACGCCCTAACCGTTCCACCGGGACTGATGCCTTTCGAATGCCTGTGTCCAGCAGAACAGGGCAAGAATGAAGGCTTGAGGACCAACATAACTTGTTGGCTCCAGGCGTAATTTCAGGGGGAAGTATCTCATGTGGAGAATATGGAACAATTACAAAAATTGCCACCGACTTAACAATACACAAACGCCGTAGGCTGCCTCCTTCTTTCTTCTACAAGAAAACAAAGTCTCTCACGGATGAGATGCAACTACTTAGTGCAGAGAATTAGAATAAGCAGTGAGGCTGATTATTCGTGGCTGATCAAAAATTTCTGTCATCATTTTGCAGTCTACTATGCAGTGATAGCGGCCCCCAACCTCAGGGAACAGATCCTACTGAGCCGCAGAACGAGGCGCAACGTCTTCAAGCTCTTTTCTTCAATACGACACACGGTAGCACCAACATCCAAAATCCAAAACCTCATGTGCAAAATTTTCAGGAAATGACCGAGTGCTTGCATGGATAAATGTCCAAAACAGACGTTGGGAAAGAGTAGAACGGATGATGTTGGTTCCCGTGCTACCCAGCACAGCCCGGATTTTAGTCAAAATAAGCCCTGCTGCCTCCGTCGTTTCTTACTAACGGGCCATATTATGGACCATCCATGCACACAACTTGCACTTGACTACAAATGCGCAGGCTTTTGGATAACCGTGACAAAATAACAATCATACATGATGTACAATGCGTAAGTGACGTCTGCTGTAAGTTATGTTTTTTCGGGGATATGTCAAACAAGGGACAAAATCGCATAAGTCCAGAACGAGGTCCATACATAGATATGTGTAAGGTATTTTCAGGCAAGAAATTTGTATAATTGTCGGATTTGGAACCTTTTGTGCATTTCAATCAATATCTAAATATTCTTAAAATGGTGCCTCTATATCCTATGTTCCTTTTTCGGATTTCTTATACTTCAAGAACCTTGCCAGGTTCATGGCTGCTTCGTCAATCCTCAAACGGAGCTCGGGTGCTTTTCGTTTGTCGATTGTTTTCGCCATCTTCTTGCATTTAGGTAGGATCTCTTCAAGATGCTTGTCAAATCTGTTATCCCAGAACACAGCCTGATCAAAGGAGAATTCTTTATCTGCATAGATATCGAATATCTCGTTCAAAGCCTCTACAACTATTGCGGCGGGTGTCTCGGGGATCCCGGAAAGGAGAGTCATGAGAAAGACGCCAACTTCTCGATTGAGCTCGACAGGTGCAGGATCAAGCGCAAGCCTGCCTAGCACTCCAATGCACTTAACGCCCAAGGCCTGGAACGCCGAGTCATCAAGGTTTTCCGCATCTTTCTTTGTATCAGGGGATTCTGTTGGACTGGCAACGTTCTTGGAGGCATGATAGAGAGCCATAAACTTCCTGTGTTCGTCTGCCCGAAGCGTAATCCGTCCTTGAACGCTGCGACAAACAGCCCAAGCGATACCTGTGATAGCCGTAGCTAACTCAATGTCCGCTGTATTCGATGAAAGAACAGGATTTATAACCTCATCCCAAATACGCTGGGCTAGTCCAGTCCAAGTATTCTGCAAGCTGCTGAGATGGCTCTTAGAAAAATCGATAGATGAGAGAGTCCATGCAATGTTGTTCAAAGCCGCTAGGGCTTGACTTTGTACCTTGTCGAACTTCAAATTCTGGGACGGTCGCGCAACCATTATGACTGCGGGGCAAGCGATGCGTACCAGTTGGTGAAGGGTATCTTGGTCGTCAGACGTTTCTTCATCTTCATGGTCATCGCCTAGAATCATGTCCATGTCCGCTTCAATCTCTGCTTGGGTCATTTCTGGACCATCACTATCGCTCATTGCGGCCTCGTGCAGGTCGTTCTCATCCTCGCCCATATCATCATTAACCTCATCCCCAAAGCCCTCAAACTCTTCTTCCTTGCCATTTACAAGCTCCAAAGCCTCCTGCAAACTGGTTGCAATGGATGCAGTTATTTCGAGTGCCATTTGTAAGACTCGTTCGGGACTGGAATGCACAGCATGCCCATTCGTGCCATTTGTACCATTGTCGCTTGTCTGTTGATGCGCTTGTTGTATTGTTTCAACTAACTTGGGAAGTAAAATGGCATCAGATGCCCCTTCTACAAAGGCACTTTGCTCGTTTGTGTTCATGTTGGAGAATATATTGTGAAGTACACCACAAGCAGCTACAGCCTGAACCCCCCCAGAATCTTTCAGTCGCACGAGAAGCTTCACCCAATCTCTCTGTTCCGTAATAAACTCCACCAGTGCTTTGTTGTCCTCTGTCAATGCTGCTAAGCAAGATAGTGCTTCATTCTGGATCTCGGTTGGCGCGCCATTAAACGACAACAATCCAAAGAGAAAATTGATGATCGTAGATAATTTGGATATGGCATCGACAATTTCGAAGTCCGCTTCGGATAGCGACGTAAGAAGTGTTACAATTGAGCTTGTAAGATTCCATACGAAGTCTTGTTGGGGCTTACGGAGCTTCGACAGCGGTGTATCTTTCGATTCTATTGTCTGAATGATCTGTTTTGGTCAGGCCATTATCTATTATAATGATCGCAGAAGACTTACGGATTTTACGGCCCCGTCAATGGCCGTCAGAATGTCTTGTCGATACAAATGTACACAGAAATCTGTTTCCTCCTCTAAAGCCAAGTTTCTCATGATACCCCATCCAGCTATTCTAGTTTCCATGCTCGCATCCGTAAGAGTTTGTTCGAGTAAGATCCGAACGATCTGCTCTCGCAGGAGTAGTTTTCGGCATTTTGTGTCCTCGACAATGTTGGCAATGGCGGTAGCAGCAGAGGATCTTTTCTTTTGGTCGGCGCTTTGCAGGTCTTGGAGCACTGGTAGGATTTTACTCGTACGAATGGCTGCAAGCTCAGGATCAGAAGGCGGCTTGACTGGTTTCGCGGTAGGATCTGTTCGATTCTTCTTTCTATTTCTCGGTAGTTTCCCCATGATTCACAACTTGAAAGACGAATTGGAAGTATAAAAGTCGGAATTGTTCAACTGGTTACTCAAAAATTTCAAAAATTATTCTAAAAATTGAGGATCGCCAAAACCTTTTTCCGAATACCCCTCCTTACATAAGCGGGAAATTAGACCCTTCGGTATTCGCTAAGACTCTGTAAGACTCTCGGGGAAACAAATTGTCCTCCAAACTCATGGTTTTTTGATAGTAAAGCCTTGTTGGAATCATGGATAACTCCTTTCGAATTTCGTAAAATTCAAGATCTTCGAACATGGACGAATAGGGGAGTTTCTTTCTTTATTTCTTTATTTTTTATTTTTATTTATTTTTTTCACCCCTCAACTGTACGTGATTTTCACAGTTTTTGCGGAGGGCTCCTTACATTCCCGACGCATGAGGGACGGTGCAAGCGAATCCCGACGATTGCAGGATGCCCCGCCACTTGGGCCAGTTCTGGATATAAATTATGAGCGATTTTCGAGGAATAACAGCACACAAGACCAGCGCATTCATACTTAAACATCCACAATGTCCACCACTACAACAATTACTCAATCTCAAGCTGGGCCTATTACTGCTCAAAACATTCTGCGACTCTTTCCTGATATCGATACCAGCTCATCTGAACTCGCTGGCCATGATGCAGAACAGATAAGATTGATGGACGAGGTTTGCATTGTTCTCGACGAGAATGACAAACCCATTGGGAACATTAGCAAAAAGATATGTAAGGATTATGCAGTTCTCATTTTCTTATAGTGCTAATGGCTTCAGGCCATCTCATGACGAATATCGACAAAGGCCTCCTACACCGCGCATTCTCCGTTTTCCTGTTCAACTCGAAGAATGAATTGCTTCTTCAACAACGTGCCACCGAAAAGATAACGTTCCCAGATATGTGGACAAACACATGCTGCTCGCATCCTCTTGGTATTCCTGGCGAAGGTGGAGTTGAGCTGGACGAGGCTGTCATGGGTGTGAAAAGGGCTGCACAGCGTAAGCTTGATCATGAGCTGGGTATCAAGGCTGCGCAGGTACCAATTGAGAACTTCAAGTTCTTGACAAGAATACACTACAAAGCACCTAGTGATGGAAAGTGGGGAGAGCATGAGAGTAAGAATTCAACCCACTTGAAAGGCTGCTTGAATCATTAACTAACGTGTCTGATTTCTACAGTTGACTACATTCTCTTCATTAAGGCTGACGTCGATCTCGAGCCGAACTTCAACGAAGTCCGTGATACTCGCTACATTACCGCCGATGGTTTGAAGGCCATGTTTGAGGACCCTTCCTTGAAATTCACTCCATGGTTCAAACTCATCTGCAATTCCCTCCTATTTGAATGGTGGAAGCACCTAGACAGCGGTCTTGAAAAATTCATGAATGAACAAGAGATTCGAAGGATGTAAGCTATGAGCGGGGCCGGATTAAAGTACGGACGGAGGCATGATTATGAAACCTATGGTCGGAGAGTGTTTCCTTTCAGCGTGGGAGTTGCTTACATGTTTGCTGCGAGACAGGCAGATCGTGTCCTTTCAGAAAAAGCATCACTTGATCAATGCTTAATGAAATTCTACCCACTAGGAACCGAGCTGACCAATTCCGAAGACTTTCCAATTGGATAAGACACTTGACTTCATGCAGGAAGCATTGCTTGCGAGGACAAGTATTTCATTTTATCTCTTGTATTTCTTATCATGAATTGGCATGACTCGATTTTACTATATATTTGTTTCCTTCAGTTGGGAAACTTCTTTATTGTGTTCAAGCTTTCATCTTATCTTCAAGTGGAGAAATCTCATTATCAAGGTCGAAGTCTCGCCGTTTGAAGGGAGCAATTGCAAGCCTTTCTAACCTGAAGCGGCAGGTCCACCCGCCAAGGCCGCGTCCAACCAGATTTTGTGGCCACATGCTGGACCCTGCTGAACTCGAGAGGTAAGGACTTCGGGATTGGCTTTCATGCGATTGGTACATGCACCAAACGCAAGATCAATCAAGACATTCATGTACAGTAATGGCTTTGAGTGATAGGATCTCACCATTCAGGGCAACCGATCAGCGCACTCCCCGGCTTAGGTTGTGTTGGACGAGTCCGCAGGCTTACAGTACTAGTCGCTGATTGGGGTCATGCAGGTGGTGGATTCACGGCTATCAGTGGGCGAGTATTACATTCCGCTCCACGATAATAGCTACATAAACCTTGATCCGTTCGCCTATCCGTTCAATTCCTCCTTCACATCTGCATCCAGAACATTGCCTGTGCGAATTGCTCCAACATCTGAAATCAGTATTCACTGACTCCTACAGGACCCTCAATCAATAGCTTACTTTAGCTTCCTCATCTCATCTCCTGTTTGATCATTCAAATCAAAGTCTTAACGGGCTCCACCGAAAGTGCAAAGAACTAGAAGAGCAGCGTGATCGTGTGCACCTCTTCCTGTATCCCATTCAAAAACACCCCAAGTTTGACAAAGACATCCATATTGATGTCGGTTGAACTCCGCCAAAGCCTAAATTGCCTAAGATTTCCATCTCGATACATAACAGTGTCGAGAACCCAACTTTCGAACGTCCATACGGGTGTTTTAATTAGACCCGCCGAACAACCAGATTCTTGTTCGTAGACGTCCCTCCTCGTAGATCCCACCTACTAATGAATCAGAATTCCTTTCCCATCTCTATCCATTTCCAACGGATATATATCAAAAACAACCGCAATCATGGCGCATGCTAATAAGGATAATACCACCGCTACCATGACCACCCTCGAGAAGAGCCGCAGCGGCGCCTCCTCCGCTTCATCGGACGAAGTCCGCATCATCGGCATCGATGAGTGCGAGCCCGCCGCGCAATGTCTCGCCGAAGCCTTCGCCACCGACGACGTCGCCCGCTACTTCATCGACACCGACGACATGGCCGCCTACTCCGCCGAGTACAAGTGGAACCTGCACTGCGACATCCTGCGCTACATTGTCGCAGCCCATTGCTACAAGGGTCTCGTCACTACCATCGGTCCCAACTACGATGCTGTTGCGCTCTGGTACTGTCTTTTCCCCTTCCTCATCCATCGCACAGCACGCTAATAGCTCGCCCCATAGGATGCCCCCCGGCAACAACATGGATGATTGGTGGACGATTCTCCGCAGTGGCATGTGGAGACTCTACTACAAGCTTTCCAGCGAAGGCCGGAAACGCTTCTACAAGGAGTTTCTCCCCCTTTTGCACCATACCAAGGAGGACATCCTTGGCGCCAGGGACAGCGACTCTTATTATCTCGTTTACCTGGGCAGCAAGCCCAGCTCGCGCGGAAAGGGGTATGCGAAGAAATTGGTCGAGCATATGACTTCCCAGGTTTGTTCTTCCCTTGTCAGCATCTTTTTTTTTTTTTTTTTTTTTCCTGGCTCTTTATATGTATAGAGAAATCACACCGTTATTGTTATAAAGATGAAGCGGTTCGAGATTCCTGACTAACCAACCAACAAACAAAAAGGCGGACCGCGAAAACCGCGCAACATACCTCGAGTCTAGCGCTGCGGCCAACCTGGGGTATTATAGGAAGCTGGGGTTTGCGTGGAAGACGGATATTGTGTTGGAGCGGGGGCAGAAGCCGGTGCTTATGCAGATTATGGTTCGGGAGCCGAGAGGGGCGGAGGGGAAGGGGATGGGCGGGATGGTTGAGATGAGGAAGAGGAAGTGAAGATTGAGGGGGGAGGCTTTTTTTGGCTTTTATCAAGGTTTGCTTGCTTTCCCATGACATTTTTCTGGCACAGCGCGACGCTTCTAAGGGGCGGGGCCAGTCAGCTGGTATCCGCACCCTTCTTATTTCAGATTTGGCATTTTGGAGAAACAGTGAATGCAACTGACTTCATTATCCACCTCAAACTTGCAATTGATCTATTTTTATTATCTCATGCCCAGTCCGGCTCATATGCATCCATACCAAGCAAAAACCCAGACCATATCATAGTCCCAGCCTACAACGCCTAATATCCCTACCTACCTACCCATCCTCTTTCAACATTGTATCATCTCCACCTGCTTCTAATACTCCAGCACAGCCCAAGTCTCGTCATCCAGCGTCGTATAAATACATCCTAGCCCCAATAGCTCATCCCCAGCTTTATACACATCGCTCAGCGCAACCCCCAGCTTCGACGCAATATTCTGCACATGCAAATCATCCGGTTCCGACTGCAGCAGCTGGAACACTTTCTTTGCATTCGCGCTCGCATTCGCTGGTAATCCTTTGATTGATCCCCCTGCACTCACGCCTCCATTCGCAGCTCCCGCGCCATCATACCCACCCACAAACAT
This sequence comes from Clarireedia homoeocarpa, assembly GCA_001465935.1. Taxonomy (NCBI): domain Eukaryota; kingdom Fungi; phylum Ascomycota; class Leotiomycetes; order Helotiales; family Rutstroemiaceae; genus Clarireedia; species Clarireedia homoeocarpa. The sequence goes on from LNKV01000023.1 coordinate 405,531, forward strand.
TCCCTCCTCAGGCTTCGCCCCCGCCCCCGCTCCGACACCTTCGGGCGGTCCGCGCGTAAAATACAAATGCACGAGCGTGGCTTCTAATCCGTGATATGTAATTTCATTGTGGTCGGTAACGGGACGAATAACATGCGCGCCGACGTGGCGTTTGTTGGAGAAGGACTTCAGGCGACCCCACACGTGTATGTATTCGCCTTCATTGTGGGTGAGTTTGGGGTCGTCGGGGTCCGCTTCGCTGTCGATCCATTGCTTGACTTCGATTAGGCCGCTGCCGTCGTCGATTTTGTAGGTAATGTTGGTGGCTTGTTTGGAGATGGAGTGGATTTGGCCGATGAAGGAGAGCTGTGGTTATGAATCAGTAGACTGCGTTTTAGGGGTGGTAAAATGGGATGCATGGGGGAGGCGCACTTGGGTTATTTCTACGCCGTCGATTTTGAAGTCCGCGTCGGGGTGGGGCTGTACAGCTTCGATGATCTGTTTGATGGTTACGGGACGGAGTGTATCTTTGCCGTATGTCTGATCAGCTTTGTTAGTAGGTTTATAGTCAGCCTGTGGGTATAAACAGTCGCACCTTTGATCCTCCAGGACTCTCTTGACTTCCTCCTTGCGAACCGCCGTATCCTCCTTGTACAAAACCACCTCCCTCTGCCCCGCCTTGCGCACCGTATGTGGTGGTTGAATAATTATTACCTGTGTATCCGTAGTTTGCTTTGCTGATGTTAGGACATATGGCTTGATAGGGAAATATCTAGGGTGTGGAAACTTACACATTTTTGCGGTTGTTGTCGGATTATAGCTTTGGGTTAGAAGTTTTGATAGTTGAGGAAGACGCGTTGACCGCGACTGGATATAAAAGTCGCGTAAAGAGAAAATTGTCAGTCACGTGTATTGTAATGTCTGTTCCCGCTTTGCCATCAACGAGAACATGAGATGAATTTGTACAGAAGATGATTCGAAATATATAAGTAGGGTTTCCGTATTCACTATTGTGTTTTCGCAAGTTGCTTGCAGTAGTCTTGAAGTTCTGACGGGTAAGTCAACTCCATACTCTACACTCTATCGTAGTTTTATCTTACCCAAAATTCATTGAATGCTGCGAAGATGGTGATGAATCGGGGTTTTCCTATAGTAATATATATCCAACTATATATTAAATCACGGAGTATACAAACTGCAATGTAGAATATGTGAGGATGTCAATACAGAGACACAACTAAGTTCCTCACGACAATTCTCCGCCCAACACATGTATGAAACTAGCTGTATCAATTTCTTCGAAAACCCGTTAACCCTCACAAGCTGCATCCACATCTCAGCAAGAACGTCGAGGGTCATTCCATGCTATGTAACTGCCACTCTTTCGTTCTCCAATTCTTCTACTCGTTTACGATACGCATCCTCCAGCTTCTCTCGCCTCTCCCTATATAAAGCCGCTTCAGCCATTCTCTCCCGTTGCGCTTCAATAGCTGCTTCTCTCGCAGCTCATTGCCCATCACCAGGCATCTCGTGATTCTTAAGCAATTGCTTCTCATGATCCTGCAGCTCTTCCCACATCTCGCGCGATTCCGTGCGCTCGCATAGCATTCTGGATCTGCAGTCTTCATGCTGTTCATTTCCTCGCGAAGCCGGAAGTTGTCACTGCGTCGGAATTGGAACTCATTTATAAGGTAGGTGCGTTCTGTGGCAGCAATGTCGGACGCTTTCCGTAGCTGGACAATCTCAGTACGTAGACGCTCCAACTCTTCCATGTCATCGCGGACTGTTCGCTCCATACGCTGGCTCGCTCCAGCCAGGCAGGTTTGACGACGCTGACGACGGTGGGCTGGCTTTCTATTTCACGGGTTGCTTTTGTGTGGAGTGTTTGGTGTAGAAAAGCCATCCGCAGACCAGAAGTTCGTGAGTTGAGAATTGAGAATTAGGGAACAACGAATCTGCGAATATCTCCAGATTTGAGAAAGACATTATGATTGTGAAGTCGTTGGAATATGATGTAAGAAGTAAGAGTTGAAGAGTTGTATTCTTGAAGAAAATAGTAGCAGATCAAACCATATGTAGAAGCGACAGCTAGGTGTCAATGTTCACTTTGAAAGTGAACTATATCTAGTGAATGTCCTATCTGCTTAAAGACAACGCGGCACGTAGAATTAAAACTACTTACTTTGTAGAGCGGCGGCTATTTGAGGTTGCCTCTTTGTAGGTTTCTCCGTAGAGGTTGTAGAATCTTCTGAGATTCGAATGCTTTTCTATAGGAGCTTGAATCTAAAGCTTTCGACCATATAGACACGGAAAAGCTACCTTTGTCGCATTGAATACATATGAACTGCCCGGGGAGCCATATTTGGTTAAGCGACATGAGGCTGCAGGGCATACAGTAGAGTATATCAAGCTTTCTCAACTCGGACTTCAGTGTGATATTGCGCCACAACGGACCAGCTTGACCACCTTGACCAGCGGAGCGCCGCGCATGTCAATGTGGTCGTGCGATGCGTCGAAATGTGCAACCGAAAGGACCTTAATGTGGGTGGTGGCCATTCGGCACTTAAAGGTCACTCGGCGGGATTTTGGCAGCTTTGCTCTCCATAGGGGTCTCTTTATCGGGGAGTCCGAGATCACGTACTCTAGAACTACTTGCACACTAAATGTGATGCAGCCATGAGCCAAGTTATCAGAGAAGTATTGAACTTTGTACTTTTAACTTCGAGATGGCAGGACGGCTAACCTCTTTGGCATATGCGCATGCAGATAGTAAGTAGCCGCCGCCGCCGCCCTTAAGTTAGTACGCCAGAACGGTAAAAGATCGGACCATAGGAAATGTGTCACTTGACTTCACTTCATCTGAATCAATAGCCCTGTGCTACAGTCGACCATTCCCGCTCTTGTCGCTTTCTTGTGTCACCGCTGCTGCAAGGCAAGTAAGTACTTTGTAGATCCAAGTGACTGGTGAGATAGATCGTGGAGGCGATTGTACATCAGTATGAGCGAGGCACGGGAGATACAGTATGCGCGCAGAAGTAAAGTGGTTCAGCTGTGCAGGGGTCTCAGAAAATCTGTGGATAATCCTCTGCGAAAGGGTTTTGGAGCCACCTGGACCATGCTTGCCGTTGGCTCTCTCATATCCATGTTGTTTTTGAAATTGTTTTTCGGTTTCGGCTTGATTTCTCATATTTGTACATTTTGATTGGGCCATGCAAGCCTCATCGAATTCCGTGTGAAGGAGAAGAAGTGTGGATTCAGCTGCTATGGTTGAGCAATTTCCATAGACGCGCGGGGGCTTTTCACAAGCATTGCAGAAAATGAGCATCTAGACTCTAGGACAGTCCAAGACAACTGACGGTGGTACAGGTAACAGCAAAGGGAGCTGTTGCTTGCATGAAGCCACCCTGCATACGGACTAAATATTGTTGTGCTGTTAGTGATCCGACACAATAGCTACATGCAGTATCCAGCTGTGCTTCGTACCTTTCACTAGACTACTGTTTGTGTGTGTGTGTGTGTGTGTTTTTATGTGTGTTTATGTGTTTGTGTGCTACCTCCGCATACACATATATGATGATCGCTGTTGATGTCTTTGATTATGAAGAACATGATCCGTAATCTCAATTCATCGGCTTTTTATCGCGATAAGTTGGAACTCGAGCATCCCAAAGAACGAAAAGAATAATTGAAGGGATTCGAAGGGCAGAGGAATTGATTCATGCAGCCTGCCGCAAAATATCGTCATAACGAAGATCCTTGCCTCCCAATTATTTCATCTTGTTCATCTCGCAGCAACTACTTCATCCCACACATCGGATCGCCAGAATTTCTTGATTCCTGGCCAGTGGATTTTGGTTCCAACACAAAATACATTGCATCGCTTGGTCTGTGCTTCATACCAGGCTGCGCGTCTGTTCTATCTTGATTTCCTCGTTAATAAGTTACTTTATTCCCCCAGCTTGTACTTAATTTCGTTTTGCTTCTCTCCATCCCTTCCTTCTCAACCCTCTTTCAAAGTTGATTTTGCTCGCATGCGAGCAAAACAACAGAGACAGAAACTACCACAACAAAAGGATCAACGTCAATTGAATAGTAGAGTGATTACTCTACATCACAACAATGTCTGACACAGTCAAGCAAGTCAGTTCATCCTTGTCAGCACTGGTAGCAACCCTGGTCCCTACCTTGATTGTTGCTTCGATTTACTTTCTCATCTTCTTGATACTACGAAGAAGTAATGTACGATGGTATGCCCCAAGAACGTACTTGGGTGCATTGCGAGAACAGTAAGTCAACTAACTCTCGAATGCGAGTAAACATTACTGATTGAAAAAAAAAGGGAACGAACAAAACCGCTTCCAGGGGGGTTCTTTAACTGGATTGGCCCCTTCGCCAAGATCCCCGATCTCTATGCTCTCCAGCACCAAGGACTCGATGCCTATCTCTTCCTCCGCTTTTTGCGCATGACGGTTGTTATTATGTTCGTGGGCTGCTGCATAACGTGGCCGGTCCTTTTCCCAGTCAATGCTACAGGTGGAGGTGGAGCTCAACAGCTCGATATCCTTTCTATCAGTAACATATCCGTCAAGAGTCAGTCTGGGAAAGATCGTTACTATGCGACTTGTTTTATCGGATGGATTTTCTTTGGATTGTAAGCATAACCATCCTTTGCGCTCTTTCTTCAATGATTCAGTGCATGCCTTTACATTAGATCATTGAAGCAATCTGGTGTTTCGCGCCAGTTGCATTGTGCATCTTACATTATGTATTCTTACTGATCTTGAATTCCACAGTATACTATTCCTAGTAACCCGCGAAACCATCTTCTATGTCAACCTTCGACAAGCCTTCCTCCTCAACCCAGTTTGCGCCAACCGTATTTCTTCGAGAACTGTTCTTTTCATCTCAGTACCAGCACCATTCCTAGACGAAGGCAAGCTCAGAAAGATATTTGGAAGTTCTGTGCGAAACATATGGATTACTGCAGATAGTGAGAAAGTCGACGAACTAGTCGAGAAGCGCGACGAAATCGCTTTCAAGCTCGAGAATGCAGAAGTCAAGCTCATCAAGCAAGCCAATGCAGCGAGGCTCAAGGCTATAAAGAACGGAGCTAGCCAGGATGAACTACCAGTTATTGAAGGCGAAGGCGAGTCTGGATCTATGGCCGCAAGATGGATCCCTCGGAAGAAGCGCCCTACACACAAACTTGGAAAATTTGGTTTGTACGGAAAAAAGGTTGACACCATTGATTGGGCCAGAAGTCAATTGGAGACTCTGATTCCCGATACTGAAGCTGCGCAAAACACGTATCTATCTGGTGAGACCAAGAGGGTTGGCGCTGTCTTCATCGAGTTCGCTACCCAATCTGATGCCCAAGCTGCATTCCAAAGTCTTGCTCACCATCAGGCTCTCCACATGTCACCGAGATACATTGGTATTCATCCTAGCGAGGTCGTCTGGAAATCATTGACTATTTCATGGTGGCAAAGAGTCATTCGACGATTCGCGGTGGTTGGATTTATCTCAGCATTGATTGTCTTCTGGGCTATTCCCGTTGCTGTTGTTGGTGCAATTTCTAATGTTACCTATCTCGAATCATTCAGCTGGCTCTCCTGGTTGAAGGCTGTGCCCACGTGGATCATGGGTGTTATCTCAGGTCTTCTGCCTTCTGTCGCTTTGTCAATTCTCATGTCTCTCGTACCCGTCATTATGAGACGTAAGTTGTCTAAGAAAATAGCACACTGACTACGCTAACATTTAAACAGTCTGCGCCAAACTATCCGGTGAACCCACACTTGCACGTGTCGAGCTCTTTACTCAAAACGCCTACTTCGCTTTTCAAGTCGTTCAGGTTTTCCTTGTGGTTACCGTTGCAGCATCTGCATCGTCGGTTGTGTACGAGATTATCCATGAGCCGACTGGCATTCTCCAACTCCTCGCGAACAAGTTACCCACTTCAGCCAACTTCTACGTTTCTTACTTCATCGTCCAGGGTTTGACTGTCGCGGCTGGCGTTATCTCTCAAGTTGTTGGTTTCTTCTTGTTCAAGATCCTTTACAAGTTGTTGGCGGGTACCCCTAGAAAGATGTATGCAAAGTGGACCAGCTTGAGTGCCATCTCATGGGGTAGTACTCTACCAGTTTTCACTAACATCGCTGTTATTGGTATGTTCGAAACATCTTTACATGGGTGATCATGAAGCTAATCTGTTCAGGTATTACCTATTCTTGCATTCAGCCTTTGGTGTTGGGCTTTGCTTGCATTGGTATGGGTCTCTTCTACCTTGCTTACAGATACAACGTCTTGTTCGTTACCGACACCCAAATTGACACGAAAGGCTTGATCTATCCTCGTGCGCTTCAACAACTTCTTACCGGTGTCTACCTTTCCGAGCTTTGCTTGATTGGTCTTTTTGCCATCGGAACCTCGATTGGACCCTTGGTACTTATGATAGTGTTCCTTATCTTCACTGCTTTATTCCATATCTCGCTCAATAAGGCCATGGGTCCACTTTTGGACACTCTACCTAAGTCTCTCGAAGCTTACGAACAGGAACTCCGAGCCGAGCTCGAGGCTGGTGTAAGTGGGGCGTCCCAGGAGAAGAATGGGGAGAAGAATGGGGAGAAGAATGGGGAGGAAAATGGCGCTGGGCTTGCTCCTGTGCCTGCTAAAAGAGGAAATCTTTTGACTAGATTCCTCAAACCACATATCTATTCCGATTACGCCACTCTTCGTGCGCTTGTTCCCTCGGATGGCATCGACCCGGACAACCTCTATGACGAGACCACCGCGAGGAATGCTTACTACCCACCTTCGGTTGTTTCTGACAGCCCACTTCTTTGGATTCCCAGAGATGAAGCTGGCATCAGTAAACAAGAAGTTTTGCACACAAGCAAGGTCATCCCGATCACTGACGAAGGATGTACCATCAACGAGAAGAACAAGCTGGTTTGGGATACCGAAAGCGCAAGACCACCTCTTTGGCACCCAAAGATCTTCTACTAGAGCTGAAACTTTTATTGACATGGCCATCAAAGATTAATCATGAGAAACTATACTCCTCACAGGATTGGTCATGGTTTCCAAATTTCTTCTTAATACTTCTAATGTTACTCTGATTTCTTTTGTCGCGAGAAAATGTTGACGGCCAATGCAAGCATGCTGTGGATGAGATGTTTAGATGCGAGTACGGTGGATGGACGAGATCATTTCTAGATGATTTCTTTATATATGTTTTGGTTGTAGGTAGATACCCCTTGATATTAGTGGAGTCTGTTAGGCCCAGGATCAAATAATGAGAGATGTATTTCTCTGTGATCATAGACGGAAAATGTCATTACTGCTTCAGTTGATCATTGTTTGTATCGATATTCCTTCCCCTCTGTCCCGTCCCCCAATAGATTGTTACGTGTGACATGAAATGAGTTTCCCCAAGTGACTGAGAGAACCCGATTCAGATACGGTGCGGAGAGAAGTAAGAGAAAATAGAGACTGGAGATAAGTAGTATGGTCGATGCCATTCTAAGTTCGATATGCATAGGCTTAGGCCATCCTTGAATCTCCTCCTGTTTGTGTCCACAATAAGAGGTCACGTACCCCACAGTATCTCATGCATTACCGCAAATCTCCACGAGTTCCCGTAATGCAGATAGAATGTACATTCAGCAGAGTCATATATACAATCCAAATATCTCCTTTTATCCCAACCAAGCCTTCCCAGAAACTCAACCCCGCATTCCTCACGGCGGTTTCGATCCCTTCCCATCCCCATCCCCGCTCGACGAAGCCTTAAACCCCAATATCTCCCCCACAATCCCACCCGGCTTCGGCACCGGACACTCTCTCTTCTGCAATCTCGTCCTCTCCCCTTCTTCAATGCCCATTTTCTCGTTGTTGTTAAATGAATGGAACTTGGGACCCGACTCTTCCTTCTCCTTGTCTTCCTCATTCACAGGACATTTCCGGCGCCGGCGCCGCGGCCGCCCGGACGCATCTACGCTGATGCTGCCGCTATCCGCGTACGCGATGTGTGGTGCGGGGCAGGGAAGTACGTGTGGGAGGGCGACGACGAAGAAACTGGCAAAGAGGGTCGTCGCGAAGAGGGAGGAGGTGAATTTCGAGCGGGGGTGCAGATGGGGTGGCATGTTCTTTTTTTTTTTTTTTTTCCCAAAGAGAGTGTGTTGTGCGCTCTAAGTAGGGTTTAAATGTTAGTAATTGATTTCCTACCATACACCTGATTCACTTGTGCAGCAGCTTACCCTTAGTCCTGCGCACTTGGTAGAGCACCAAGCAGTGGCGTTGACATTGGTTGTCTGGTTATTGCAGCAGAGCGATTTTGAATTTCTGTGAGTTCAGTCAATGCATTACATATTGCATGGTACTGACTGAGTTGAGTAGAGTATGTTTCTGACGAAAAAGCTTAAAATCGCAACCAATGGGATCGCATTGTTGGGCGTACGGTCCAGACCTACTTATCGCCTAGCGCGCAATCAACAGCTTTGGAGCTTGATCCCACTAGCGTCAGAATTGAGGCGTTATCACAATCGAGTGCTGGGAAAACTGTAAGATTAATTTCGTCCAACCTTGGAAGATTTCTTTTTTTTTTTGAACAAATAACACTTATAGTATCATTGTTTGGGGATTGGAGGAAACATACGATCTCACGCAGACGCATTGCCTTTTTTCGTAATACCCAGTTTGACTTTTTCTTGCGCTATCTGTCTATCGTTCTTCTGGATGAGGAGGGATTGATTGTGTTGAAGGTTGAGATATTCGGGTCGAGTTTCGCCCACCACCATTTTCGCTTTTCGGTCTTGATGCGCCATTGACGATTGGACATTGTATGCGAAAAGGATCTATTCATAGGACATTGGAAACTGCGATAATAGAGCTTCAGACTCGAGGGCGGACCTGTATTATAAATTTCGTGGTGTTGCGACATTCACGTCTGCGCTATATCGAGAATTTGAAACGAGACGAGGCGAGACGACTTTTTGCGATAATTACCTATCTGTTGCGGCTATAGTCATTTAGGATTTGCGCTCGACGCTATTACTAGAGCACACCATCACAACTCCAAAAGCAAAAATGAGTGACCTGGATAGGTGGTTTATTCTTCTCTGCATTCTCTTGCTGAGCCTGTCTAATATTGTCTTACAGAGCCATATCGCAATTGCGAGCTTGTCGACCGATTCCGGAGGCAGAAGTACGAGAATTATGCCATAAAGCGAGGGAGATTCTGATAGAGGAGGGCAATGTGGTTACAGTTACGGCACCGGTGACGGTATGTTGATGGCGAAACTGCATTGGGGGCTGAAATTGACAAACTTGTGTGCAGATATGCGGTGATATACATGGGCAATTTCATGATCTTATGGAACTGTTCAGAGTTGGTGGTGATGTGCCCGACACCAATTACTTATTTATGGGTAAGGAGATCTCGATTTGTGAGATGATGAACATAATGCTAAATGGGTTATAGGCGATTTCGTTGATCGAGGGTTCTACTCCTTAGAATCCTTCCTACTTCTTTTGTGCCTTAAAGTACGATACCCAGACCGAATGACCTTGATTCGAGGTAATCATGAGTCTCGACAAATTACAACAGTTTACGGATTCTATGACGAATGTTTACGAAAATATGGAAGCGCAAATGTATGGAGGTATTGCTGTGAGGTTTTCGACTACCTTGCGTTGGGAGCTCTCGTACTCGGCGCCTCGAGCAATATGCAACCCGATTCGGTGTCTGCGCTTGGAGATAGTGTACCATCAACACAGGAATATACGGACGGAGAAGTCGAGATAGAAGTATGCAACCAAGACGGAGTAGTAATGAATAGATTCTTCCGCAACCAGCCACGACCAGGCAAAAAGATGATCTCCGAGAAGAGCTCCTCATCCGACAAAGGCTCGCCCAGTCCCAAGAGCAAATTCCCCACCGGCACCGGACCTCCAGGCTCAGGCGCATCCGGATCCAGCGGCGGAAGCTCGGGTAATTCCTCAGGCGCAGTGCTATGTGTCCACGGCGGTCTCTCCCCGCTCATCCAAGCAGTCGATAAAATCCGTCTGCTTGACCGCAAACAAGAAGTCCCCCACGAAGGTGCCATGTGCGATCTTCTCTGGTCTGACCCCGACGAAATTGACGGCTGGGGCCTCTCCCCCCGCGGCGCGGGCTTCCTCTTCGGCGCTGATATCGTCAAGATGTTCAACCACACCAACGAGCTCTCGATGATTGCGCGCGCGCATCAGTTGGTGATGGAAGGGTTTAAAGAAATGTTCGATAGCAGCATCGTCACGGTGTGGTCTGCGCCTAATTATTGCTACAGATGTGGCAATGTCGCGGCGATTATGGAGTTGGCGGAGGATGGCTCGGGGATGGGGATTGTGGAGAGGAGTAATGGGGAGGTCGGGAGGAGTCGTGGCGGGTTGGCGAAACAGCCGTTGAGTGGGCCGGCGAGGAGGTATAAAGTTTTTCATGCGGCGCCGCAGGATTCAAGGGGGATGCCGGCGAAGAAACCGGTGGCAGATTACTTTTTGTGAATAGAGGGGTGATGTTGGTTGATTATTTGAGGGCGGGGGGAGAACTGGAGAGTGGAGGGAATCTTATTCGGGATGGATGGGTATTTATGTCTAGCTAAATAACTACCTAGTCTCTGGGTATAGGAAATGGCGTTTTAATGGGAATGAAGGAAGAAAGACAGGAAAGAGAGAAAGAGAACGAGACCACAGCACAGCACAGCACATCGATAAGATAGGATGGAATGGATTGGAATGGAGATGGAATAAGTGAACAAAAGATAGATATCGTACAGTTATTTATTACATTACACATCTTATATTCGTGGTCGAATCGGGTCAGGTGAGCAGACTGACTGATTGATTTATTGATTGATACAGTATCGAAAATACACCCGTGTGGGAAAAAGAAAATAAGTTTTTTATAAAATCCCCCCCAAAAAATATATGTGGTTTGGTTTCTTTTCATTTCATTTCATTTCTTTCGTTTCCTTTTCCGTAGCTCTCTGATGTATAAATATAGTACAGTACAGTACTTATTTATTTATTTATACAAAGTACTTTTTTAATTAAGTATATTGAAATAGAGTAGTTAATTATAACTATTTATTAGAGCAGAGAGGAGAAGATAGCATATGATAGTATGTATGATAGAGCATGATAGTAGAGTGGATTTATTTATTTTATTTTATCCCGTCCCATCTACCTATACTCTCCTTATTTACATTCATTAACTTACCCGTAAGTTAAGTTAGGTTATGGCTACCAGATACAAATACAATAAGGACAGTGGCATATCTAATGCAAACTGTATCAGCTTTTGGTTGCTTTACCATTGAACAAAAATATAGTATAGTGATTCTTACGTTGCTCCGGCAAAGATCAACTCTATCGTCCTCGATTTGGTTAACTCGGACAATATGAAAAGGTAAGATATTGTGGAGAATATAATAACAATTATCCGACTCGAAAAAGTGCTAACCATGTTGCAAATGATAACTGGCATCAGCAGGAGAGATGTTATCATAAACAGTAACAATGTTCTAGCAGTCCTCTTGAATAAAGCACCAGAATATATGTAAACATTCGGGTCGATTGAAACGCCATAGCAGGAGCTCTAATTTAGACTGTTAGCTCATTCTTACAAGAGCTCTTCTCGTACCTTTCGGAAACCACGATAGAAACTGTTCAGCTTGTCTTCTACCCAAACTTCAAGTTGAAGCACAGCATTGTCACCTGCTGGAGCCAAAGAAACCAACTCCCTCTGATGTGCGAGGTACTCAGTCTCCTCCCTAGCTAGACAGCCAGTGCCATCCAACCAATTCTGTAAGCTCTGTACATTTCTTCTTCGAGCTTGGTTCAAATTCAGCATCCGGGAAGTACTTTCAACGAAATGATCTATCTTCTATTAATGCCCAAGCACGATCCAACAAATATATATATACCGTAATCGGCTAGACAAGACTCAATCTCTGATAGAGTAGATATCCGGTCTGAGTTCTTATCCCATCGACTCTTTCCAAGAAAGATTAAAGAGGTTTCCTCTTGGTCAATTTGATCTAACTTCTGCTCAAGGATAGAAAGCCTATCTTGCTTCAGCAGAAGAAGGCGAGCACGAAGCTTATCGAAACGTCGGCACAAAAAGAAAGAATCATGTGCCGAAACAAGTGCAGTAAAACGAGGGTATCCAGATTTGTACTCCTCAACTTGATGTGGTTAGCATAGAGCTCCGTCCAAAGGAAGAGTGTTGGTACTTTTTTTGATAGTCATCTCGGCTGTGCTGGTAGATTGGTTGGGATTAAAAGCTCAAAAATAAGAAGATAAAATCCGAGGAGCTTCATAGTGTATTGACCGTTTTCTTATAATGTTAGATATCTCAGCCTGATGCGGCTGAGCGGTTAAATTCAATTTGCCAATGCGAGGTGAATACCAAGACGAATGTGTTACACTTACTTATGTGCGCAGCCCCACCTCCAAATGCATTCTGTACATCAACCCGACCAGTAGAAATATAAGTGGGTAAGGCGTTCTTGAGGCTGCATAGTAAGCTAGCAGCATCGTAACAGATATACCCTAGTAGTGTTGAATCGCAAGGAATCTATAAGTAGTATCTACTCCTTGATCTTCTCCTTGTCAACCATGGGCAGATACTAGAATTTATCATTTGAATCAGCACGAGGCTTCTTACAACAACTTGCCTAATAGCTACACCGAGTTTTGCTACTCCTACGATATGTCTACCTCGGATAAGTAAATTGCATCTGTTCTCGTTTGTTTGGTCTTATACTTATACGTTTTGACATTAGTAGCAAACATACTGAAGTCGTCACTTTTAATGATGAGGATCGTCCTTGGGTGGATAGTTATATCGAGGTTGTTGTTTCCAACCCACAAAAGAATGTAACGCATTCGTACTGAAACATCTGTAGCCACCAACTCTTCGTGTCGGAGATCAAGTGTATCTACTAAACTCTAGTGGATCTCGGGAGGGTCCGTATGTCATTGCATCACTTCCCTCTGATGGAAGATGTACTCTTAGTCTTGAAAACGGCCAAGCTGTGCAAAACGGCAATGAGATAGAGCTACGTTACGTGGAAGCTGCCTGAGTATGAATAACCAGGCTATCAGTGGCTTTTCTATATCTTGTATACTAGGAAAGCCTTGAAGTTTCATGCACTTTGTATCGTCCACCCTTGCGTTTTCCTGCTGTGTTACTATACGGATCCATGCTTATCGTGCGCTCTGCAAAATATTGCCTAATTCAGTCCAACTGCGACTTTTGGAGGGCGACCAAGCCCGGCTCAGTGATCAATTTGTAGGAAGACTAGCGTCAGCATTCCACTGCTTCAACTGATTTACAGCTTACAGCCCACGACCAGGTAAGGCAGATTACGCCTCATGAATCCCCACCTCGACAACTATCGAGCATGCTGGTGAGAAAATAGGTATCTGGGTTCCCGTTTACAATTCTCGGGTTTCTGCATAATCGCACTTATTCTGAAGTTCTGATATGTTGCAAATTAAAAATGTCTCACACAATATGTGATCAGCGTACTATCGTTACAAATTATGCCATTTTAATCGGCATCGACAACTACTTGAAGCGTCCTTTAACAAGTTGCGAGCGAGATGTACAAGATATCAAGGATTGTCTTGGGAAGATGTCGAATCCTGTTTATATTCAGATGATCACAACCCAGAGCTCGGATATAACATCCTGTGACTCGATCGAAATTCCGGTACTCTGGCCATCATATGAGAATGTAACTTCTACTTTCCAGAAGATCACTTCTCTAGCAAATGCTGGGGATTTCGTCTATATCCACTATTCTGGACATGGAACTCGGACACCATCAGTACCTTATGATGAATTCTCCAACAAGGCCACAGGGGATCTAGCGTTGGTTCTACTCACAGAGGGGAACAACGAGTGCTATCTTAAGGGCTCGAGATTAGCGGTCGCATTGAAGGCTATGGTCGATAAGGGGATAGTGGTAACTCTTGTTCTGGATTGTTGTTTTTCTGCAGCTGCATACCGTGATGGCGATCCTACTATCCGGTTTCTCCCTTATGATTCTGAGATCGACTCAAATTCCCCACCGAGCCTTGAAGGAAGCCTTGAGGACAGCATTGGAGATAGAGTTGAACGTTCGGCAAGCCGCGATGCGTCCATGCTACCCAATTGGTTCATAAACCCAGATGGATACGCCATACTCACTGCATGTGGTCCTCACCAATTTGCCAAAGGACTCACATTTGACGGGCAGACCTATGGAGCATTATCGTACTTTCTACTCAGAACGTTCAAGGAATACAGCGGCCTCACGAAGAAACATAAGCATATCTATCATCACCTTTGTGCTATGTTCCTGGCGTCAGGGCAGCCGCAGAATCCTGTACTTTACGGGAATAAGGAACAAGGCTTCTTCGGTCATATCAATGCGAGGATTGATATAACACCAATTTCAATCATTGTACGGAATGGAGAATACCAACTACAAGCCGGCCAGGCACATGGAGTTTGTGATGATGATCAGTTCACCGTATACCCTTGGAGTACAACGGAAAGCGACTTTATCTCAAAGGAAGGTCTAGTAATTGCGAAGGTTACCCAAGCTAGACCTCTTACATCATCTTTAGAGGTATTGGGAGCGCCATCTGTCCTTAATCAGACAGATTTGATCGCGTACCCTCTTACCCGATTAGCCCTTGGAAAATTTCCAATACAACTCGCTTCTAGCCTTCCAAATCGAGATGAATATCTTGCAGCTCTCAGAGAACAATCACTTAATGCTCATATCGACATCGACCAGCATCCATTTTCATGGAAGCTTTTAGTGAATAAGCACAAGGAGTACGAGATTCTGAACGAATTCAATCAGAAGATCAATAATCTACCTACTATGTTGCAGGATCAAACAGATATCAGCGTTATTTGTGATATTATAGAGCACTTATCTAGGAACAAACTGGTCCGAGATCTGAGAAATAAGACACCAGCAGATCCTTTCAAGGAGTCTTTTGAGGCTCAGATCATCCGATCCGGGGAATTTTTCAACCCAGAATATGTAATAGAAGTAGAGCAAGGTAAAAACAATAAGTTTGAGTTGAAAGTGGAAAACAAAGGAAATAAGGTGCTGTATGTCTATATTTATAATATAGGTGCGTATTGGGAAGTACAAAATATATACTCTGGGAGTTATGTAGTCATCCCTCCACAAGATAACAATAATCGGTTTACGGGCATCTTCAAGACGAAGATAGGAACAATAGTTCCACCGGAGATGATAAAGGAAGGATATCATCAGTGCGAAGACATTATAAAAGTCTTTGTTACCTCTAGGCCGACGTCGTTTGAGTTGTTGGAGTTGCCCGAGCTTAGTAAATCGGTTAATAGGGGTGCAATTGGCAGGACTGGCCGAGAAGATAGTGCTGCACCGGAGGAATGGGCTGCATTTAATTTTCCTATTCGCACCTTTTTAAATTAGATACTGAATGTTAGGGTTAGGATATAGAGCAGGTCACATATTCTCAGAGGATGCCGCATTATTTCTATAGCTAGCACATTTGTTGCCCACTCGTACTGAGATAGAATTGGAGGGAACGGATTTTTCTCTTTCTGTAACTCCTAGTTTTATAATCAAAATACAACATTTACCATTGCCTTTTCTTGCAGCTCTTACATCGAAAGCTAGTATCTCATTTAGAGAAATATCAAGGAACGAGTCGGGAAACAGTAGCGCAAGATCATGCGTTCAGAACTTCAGTAAACAACATAAACATAAATGAGCCAAGCTATAGATCTATATACATGAAAAAAAAAAAAGTGAAACATAATAATGGGGCTAATCCATGTTGAGCCTTAATGAGCGATCCATCCCTTGATAACAAACTTCCGCACAATATCAAGTCTAAATAAAAGACATTTAAACGCCAAAATGAACATAAGGAACCCACAGTCCTGGCTTTTCATCCTCATCGCACAAGAAAGCAGTTCTCGGCAATCTGTTATCTCTGTGACCTTCGTCACTTGTACTCTTAGTATCTCTTCTATCTTCCATCAAGGGCGGGTCTACAGTTGTAACTGATTTTCTTCCACGTCTCGCATCTCCTACACCTACCCACTGGTCTCGAAGCTCTCTGGTGGCCCTATGAAGCCCCTGACACACCGATTCATCTGTCATACCTCCTTTACTTATCTCTTCATATGTGATTCTCGCCATATCAACGCAGGTTTGGTCGTTAACCTCCCATAGAGTGCCAATAACATGACGGAAACCAGCTAACTGATATGCACTGATCAGATGAATGTTCTCGTCGACAAACTTCTCGCCTTTGATTCGACCAGTGCCGCACGCTGAGAGGTAGGCAAGAAAGGGTGAGCGTTCACGGAGGTTCAATTCTAGAAGATTAGCTACCGTTAACGGATCGCTCCCCCCATCCTCTAGAAGTAAATGGCTCTTCGATGGATCATCATCGTCTGTACAGCCATGGCCAGCGAAATGGAATATATTGCAATGCCTCAAATGTGACATGATATCTTGCTTGCGTCGCCCAGGCTCAATAGACTCTAATCCCATTGATTGGCACAGGCCATGTAGCATCTCAACCTCTCCCCTTGCAAAAGGGAGAGGAGGGCTTCCTGGCGTATGGTCCATAGCGATAAGAAGCGCTCGCGCCGGAACGGATAGAGTACCTTGCGGATTACGCCGTTGGCGGCGGCCGTGTATAATTGCTTTGATAGATGAGCTGTATGACGATATGACCCTGTCCAGCACTGTTTCAGTAGAGCCATTAGTGTGACATCCCGCTGCGTGGAGTGGGAATTTGCTTAGTGGACCGGTAGGAATCCACCATATACGAGGCCAGCGACCGTCGGAGGGTTGTTTAGTGAATCCCATTGTATCGAGAACCGGCTGCGCTATAGTCTCCCATAGCCACTCAAGAATTTTTGGAGCCGCTAAATCTCCCATCGTACGATCTCGAATATCATTGGCATGAAGGCGAGGTAGCTCTAGAGACTGGAATTGACGGTTCTTGATAATCAAGGCGTCACAGCGGTATTCGCTGATATTGATGACAACGATCGGACCATCCTTTGCAGCGGTCCTTAATTCGTCCTTCGATGGGGCAAGAAGAAATCGATCAAATCCTGGCAACTTCCGAATTTTCTGGATCTTCTCTTCTAACTTCAGCCCAGCATTGTAGCGTTGATCGACATGATATTTCATTAGCGTTTTCGGAGTATCCAGTTGATTTCGAAGGTTAATATATTCTTCTGCAAGCTGGGGATGCTCTTGCTGAAGCTCGAATATATCGGCACGTATCTCATTCAGGGATCCTGCGATTACTTCACGACCAAGTTCCAAGAGTTGTATTGCATCAAAGGGCGTTTTCGTTGCATTTAATGCGATAGCCGCCGCATCTGAAGCCAAGCCGGAAACCTGTACGAGTAGACGTTGCTTATCCGAGGCTTCAAGAGAACGGGGTGCGAGTATAGGAACTAGAGAGATGGTTTTAAAGGCAGTTTGAAATGCTTCTCGCCAGTTTTTAGCATCGGCGTGCAATGCAAGCAAGTTCATACCAGGGAGCAAACGATCACTGACGAGGGACCGAGAATTTTCAAGGGCCTCTTGGAAGTGTTGGCTAGCTATTTCGAGATCAGCTATTGCTCCTTTGGCACAGTATCTCTCATAGTATCCTGCCCCAAGGCCGTGAAGTAGAGAAGCCCGGTCAGGATGATCTACTGATGTACTAGTAACAGCCGTTTGAAAGTGTTGAATAGCTGTTTCGAGATCAGCTATTGCTCCTTTGGCATGGTATCTGTGATAATATCCTTTCCCAAGGCCATGAAATCGAGAAGCCCGGTGAGGATGATCTATCCGTGTCTTATTAAGAGCTTCTTGCTTCCAGTGAATAGCTATATCAAGATCGGCTATAGCTCTCGTAGCTTCATATTTATCATAATGTATTTTTCCAAGAGTTGTAAATCGAGAAGTCTGATCAAAATCATTTGCTGGGGCTTTATTAAGAGATTTTTGGACCAGCTCAATAGCTGTATTGAGATCGGCTATAGCTCCTGTAGCATAGTATCTATTACCGTATGCTATTCCAAGACTATGAAGTTGAACAGCCTGACTAAAATCATCTGCTGCGGCCTTATCAAGGGCTTCTTGGTACTGCTGAATAGCTATATTGAGGTCGGTTATAGCTCCTATAGCTTCGTATCTATTAAGATACCCTAACCCAAGACGATGAAGTCGAGATGCTTGGTCAGGATCATCTACCGGGGTCTTATTAAGGGCTTCTTGGTATTGCTGAATAGCTGCATCGAGGTCGGTTATATTTCTTAGAGCTTCATATCTATCATGATATCCTACTCCAAGATCTTGAAGTCGAGAAGCCTGGTCAGGATGATCCACCGGAGTCTTATTAAGAGCTTCTTGGTATTGCTGAATAGCTATATTGAGATCATTTATAACTTGTGTATCTTGGTATCTGTAATAATATACTGCCCCAAGACCGTGATGTCGACGAGCTCGGCTAGGATGGTTTGCTGGTGTTTTACCAAGGGCTTCTTCAAGTTGTTGGATAGTTGTATTGAGATCGGACATAGTGTTACGTCCTTGCCTACTAGGTCACGTGGAAGTGTCCTAGGTCGGGTTTAATTCCGGTCGGCGACTAGGATTGATGAGGTTATAGGTTTATTACTGAGGACTTCAAGCAAGAAACTCTCTCCGGAGGAATAGTGTTAGAGTAAACTAATATAAGTTAACTTTAGAATTATTAGAATTAATTTTAGAGTAGATTTAGCCTTAGGATGCCTGCACTGGCGGACGGGCCCCATCAAAAATCGACGACAATAATGATATTGTTGTATAACTTACCTTCGAATGGGATTTGGGGGGAATACTCAACGGGGTGGATATCGCATATATTGGGATTAACTTATACTCGAATTTGAAGCATCTCCGAGCGATATTTCAGCGGATATGGAGCTAACCCTAATAAATCGACGTGACCTAAATGGACTTGACCCCCTCGGCAAATCGACGCTAAATTGTTGGGTGGGAAACAAATAGACTTGACCCCAAGTCCATTTTTATACAATGCTTTTCTTATATATTATATTTGTTTTATATAAAGTATTTATGCTTCGTTGCAATCCTAATATTATAAGTTGTGTACTTAACAAATATTAATTTGATATTTTATTTAATTGAATCTTTATTTATATATTGTTGTTATAACGATTTGGACTGAACCGTCACGATGTTGCCTGATTCCTTAGATATGAACTCCCCGTTGGTGGGACATGTGACGATTCGTACGGAATCGCACACGTAGCTGCATTAGCCTAGCCAGGATACTTCTCTATAGGGTATCGCTTCGTACGAGCCCTAAGGCTCTGAGCTATATAAGGTCTCTCTTCTTGTATATAGCTTTAGTTCTGTAGTTCAATATTCTAAGGTCATTCAGTGTCTTTGTTGGCAGTCTCGTCACATTATATTGAACTCCCCTTGCTTCGCATGTGGTATCATCATCCCGCCAGGAGTGGCATTCTTAAATACTCAACTAGGGAGGTGATTTGTGTGCCGACACCTGTGTGCTCAATTCCATAGGTTCCTAAGGCGGATTACACGCGTTGCCATTGGAGAGGCGATAAAAGCAAGCACTCGGTTGAGGGTCCTTAGCAACAGTCTCCCCGGGTCCTGAGGGAATCCCGTTAATAGCCGTACCAGGTCTGGCTGGCGGATCAGAGCATGGTAAAAGCATGGATTGCAGCCTTTAAGTTTCGTACGAAGCGGGCCGGCGTCTGTAGCATCAGTGTTCGAAAACTCACCGGAGTTGCTTCGCATATTGGCACTTCGCGACCGACGACTACCTCACTTTCTTGATTTGTACGAACCCACAAATCAACCCACTTATCAGCGTGCTAATTCCGTTGATACGACTCGACTACCTTCCTTTCTCGAGCTGAACGACTATATTAGTTTATTTCTACAAGTTATAACTTTGTATTTGTATTTATCCTGACTTATCTGTATTCCCCCACCTTCCGGATTTGTACGACCCTCCTGGATCAACACTTCTTGGCTATATACCTCCTATATAGCTATAACTCGAACTAAAATCCCTTATTCTCAGACAGCTTCGACCCAAAGCTATCCCCCCCAAGTATTGCTTTTAAGCTCTTGCTTGTCACTCGTTTTATTTATTATCATTATTATCACTTCACTTCTTTAAGAACAATGGAACAGTCAATCACCAACGAAATCGTAGCTGAGTTCACAGCTATTCGCCAACAACTCAGTACCCAAGCTGAGGAGTTCGGACGAGAACTCG